>MU388739.1:0-145080 GCA_022578815.1 Xylariaceae sp. FL0016
CCCCCCCCCCCCCCCCCCCCCCCCCCCCCCCCCCCCCCCCCCCCCCCCCCCCCCCCCCCCCCCCCCCCCCCCCCCCCCCCCCCCCCCCCCCCCCGGCTGTTCTACTGCTATGTCGAGCAGAGAACAATCGAGGCGTGAATACGGCGTACTCACAGGTAGGTAAGCCCGCTGGAGTCATTTTGAATTTCATCATCGGGCGGACTACATATCGCTATCTTCTGATGCGACCCCTGTAAGTTCCAAGCTTACCGCTTCAGGCAGGTCCAAGTGCCCTATAATTCGGATAGGCGATATCGAAGGCTTTGGGAAGCGTTGTCATCTCGTCCGCACGAACGTGCCCGGCCCCTTGTGAATCAGAATGGACAACTTCCGGGACGCATCTGCTCCTGGAATGCGCTCGCGAGAAATAACAGCGCCAACCGATGGGTGATGAGTAAGCCCAAGGAAGCGAGCTTCGTGGCGGGGCGGAGGCATCTTGCACGGCACGAACAGGGCACGAACGGGGCACGCACAGGCGTAGGTGTGGTCGGTGCTGCTGGACGCGAACCGCCGATGGTGCTGACAGCAGTGGTGGTTATTGGACAATGGGAGAGTCGAGACAAGGACCGCCAACAGCCACTTGAGTCATCCCTGGTGTGTAGACGAAAACGAGGTCCACAGAGCGCCTTCAGCTCGCTCTTAGCAGGACTCGGCGTCGTGGCTAGTTGGCGCGGTGCATTGTCGTCAGTTATGAGTCGTCTACGGTTGTATCTGAAGATATAAATGCCATCATGACCCCAAGGGATCAGACCCAGTGCTCTAAGCATACTTACAGTCAATTATCAACACCAAGACAAACACTCTTGTAATTGCTTTTCATCTTTCCAGAGTAGCTTATACGCAACATATTTAGGATGACGAACGTCGATGTCCTTGTCATTGGGGCTGGGCCTACTGGCATGGCGTTAGCCCTTGAGCTGGCTGCGCAGAATGTCTCCTTTCGCATCATCGACAAAGCTACCGAGCGCTCGCCGTACAGCCGTGCTTTGGCGGTACAGCCTCGCGTACTGGAACTGCTAAACCGCCATGGCATTTCCCGGGACCTCATTGCGAGCGGCACCACAGCTGACGCGACGAAAGTATGTGTCAATGGGACGGAATATGCTCGTATCGACAGCTCCTCTGTGCACATGCCTGGGACCGCTTTCCCCTCGACAATGGTCATATCGCAGGTTGAGACGGAAAAGCATCTCGAAACGGCTCTCGCAAAGCGTGGAGTCAAGATTGAGATGGGCGTGCAGGTCGAGAGCATCACCCAGGATTCAGAGGGCGTGACAGTCAAGATGACTTCGCCCAATGGAGTCGAGACTGTCCGTGTCAGGTACGTGGCCGGCGCAGATGGTGCACACTCCTGTGTCCGTCACGCGGCGAAGAACCTCACCTTCGAAGGGGAGGCGTACCAGCAAGAATTCATCCTTGCCGACACCCATATCAAATCGCAACAACCCCCGAACACTGCTTTCATGTGCCTTGGTAAGGGTGTCATGGTAGTATTACCCATTGCACGCGACAGGGTTCGTCTGGTGGTCTCGAGGCCGGGCCATGGAGTAATTCAAGAGCCCGAGCTGAAGGATTTCGAGGAGTTCATGCAGGAAGTCTTTCCCGGTGGAGGCTCTTTGTACGATCCTCTTTGGATTACCCGGTTCCACCTTCATCATCGGGGCGTGAACAACTACCGCGATGGGAGGCTTTTCGTGGCAGGAGACGCGGCGCATATTCACTCCCCAGCAGGTGGTCAAGGCATGAACACGGGAATATCTGATTCGATCAATCTGGGCTGGAAGTTGGCCGCCGTACTACGAGGCGAGAAACCGAATTCGTTTCTGGACAGTTACAACAATGAACGACATCCCGTGGGAGAGCATTTGCTCAAGACGTCTGACAAGACCTTCAACTACGTCGCGTCAACGAACCCCATTTACCTATTCTTTCGGAACCTGATTCTGCCTTGGGTACTCCCTTGGCTCACTAGCAGTCCCCAGCGCGTGAATACTTACATGAGCACGATATCGCAACTGCGCGTACGATACCGACGTAGCGATATCGTTGGCACTGCCTCTGGCTTTGATGGCCCCGTCAAAGGCGGTTGGCGTGCTCCAGATGGCAAAATCAAGACACCCAACGGCGAGAAATGGCTCCAAGAGCTGTTCTCCCCCGGGAGTCATCACGTCCTCCTCTTCTCCGGCGTTGGTTCGGACTCAGCTAGCGAGGGCGACTTGCATCGTGCTGAATCATCATTCCTCGAGATGGCCAAAACAGCTGTCAAGGTGCACACGATATTTGGGGATGAGCACAGTGGTCACGCGGGATATGTTGATGTAGGCGCACTCCACCAAGCATATGGGTTCAACAAGGCCGGATATGTATTAGTACGACCAGACATCTACATTGCGCATATTGGATATCTACCATCGTTGAGTGAGGCACAGGAGTACCTGTAGAGGGAAGTCATGAAGGCGCTACTGGATCGGATGAAGGAAAAATAGATATGCGACTCATGACTTTGGGTTCAAGGGCGTTTGCTGGCTGGTATGTATAATATAGGATATAAAGGTATCTCCAAATGGTTTATTGATAGTTATGATTCATTTGTGCGCTACTTAGTGTTGTATCATCGTTCGTATTAATAAATGATACCACAAAGTCTTGAGAGGAATATATTGTACGCACACTAATGCCCACGTACAATCAGCTATCATCATCTATGGCTCGTCCTCAGCCCCAATGATGTCATGCCAAAGACTCTGGGGGATAAATAATCTTTACTGTAATATGACTACCATTGTTCAAGGGACAATAGCCTCTCCGATAAAGGACACCAGGTATGCGCCTAGATCACGAAGCCATAAGGATCTGAAAGGGTCTATTCATCCTAAGCCATATGGTTTTGTCCCTGGTAAAGAGATACTGGTCAAAGAGAAACTAAATACAATTAGGCACGACGACGCCAGGACTTATCTCCACGAGCTTCGGTTACACGTCACATTGAAAAACCTGTTTACAGGAACGTTGAATATTTCCCAATCTATATTATATCGTCGATTTCATTTAGGTATGGAAAGACCGGCGAAAAGTTCCCAAGAGTCTGACAGCCTAGTCAATCTGCTAAAAACTTATAAGAGCTTTGCCGACCTTCCAGATGATGTAGACATCCAGTTCACTCCCAAGCCCATCGTCTACAACCCAGGAAGAGTGACCCTGTCCGAGGCAGACAAGGAATTTCAAAGAGTCGAGCGTGCACTCCGTAAGAAGTATCCTTGTTCCGATGCTTTACCAGAGTCATTCGATCCCCAAAAGCTAGAAGCTTCCAGGTTATCCCGTCTGCACCGCCTACCAGTCACTACAAGTCAACCTCAAACTAGCCACTGCATTCCATCCACGAGGATAACGTCCCAGAGTGCCGCAGCTACGACATCCGAAGACGGCGACAGAACCCCGAGAGCCCGCCGCAGCTTGCGTAGGCCGCCTTCCAACGACTCCCTCCCCTCCATCTCCGGCCTCTCCGTGGCCTCCTCCCTTGACAACGACGAGACACTCGCCGGCTACGAGAGCGAGGTCACCATCATAGAGGCCAAGACGACCAACATCACAAAGCTATCCGCGCCCTCCACTCCGTCACCGCCCGCCTCCCGCCCGCGCTCCCACACCGTCGTCGAGCCACGCGATGCGGCGCGAGGGCGCCGGCTCTCTGCTGCTTCGCGTCAGACGGAGGGTCCAGCGGCACGAGAAGGTATGCGGAGATCGGCGTCACCGCCCCGAATACGATCGGGCTCCCGGCCGCCGTTATCGAAGAGCTCGTATGTGGCGGGCGATGGTACGAAGGAGCGGGTGCCGCGGTATTTTCCGTTCAAGAGCCGGATGAACAGGAAGTGAGAGAACTGCTAAGACACGGTTATAGACAGGACCAAGACTTACAAGGCTAATTATTCAACTTTTAATCTCAAACTACTTATGATCCTAGCCCTAGATGTTTAGTGATGGCGGCTTCGAACCCCTCTGTGGACTTGTTCTGCACATGCTTTTCGGTGGATATCGTTTTAATATGACCATGATACAAGTTGAGATAGTACATCTCCTTTGCACATTTGAATGGTGAAACAATCGCTCGCAACTTGAATTACAGTCCATTTCTCCTGTGAGCATCCACCTTTTGTTTGATGCCGGGACTGCATCTTGTAGTCTGCGGAAGTTCTCGACTTGTCTGTCGCCCGGCGAACACGTACCACACCACCATCTAGTACGTAGTCCCCTACTTTCAAGTCTGGTAAGGAACTCCTTCGCAACAATTCACCGTAGCAGCCCACAGAGGTGCCTATGTTTGCCGCGGAGACGCTCCTACATTATCGAATATAGGAGCTTATGCAATTGAAGCCAGTCCAAACGACCTTGCATACTCAAGCACGAAACGTTGTCAATTAGAAACAAGCAGGCTGTCAACTGTCCTGGCTTTTATTCTTAACACTGGACCGATATTTTCCCTTGTCGGTCGTTTCAATCACGCGAGTGGCTGTCTGAACCATCCTACTAGCTCGGAAGCCTGGCTCACGATGCCCACAACTCACTACCGGTATCTCGCATCGCGCTTTCCACTCAATCCCTGGCGTCAAGCAGCAGACCGTGCCGTGATGTTGAAACTTATGAGAGTTCCCGCGCATATTCTTGTCGGATTTAGTAAGAAGGTCTCGGAGGAATCAGTGACCAACCTCACGTTGCGCTATAAGCTGGAATAATGACAAGCTGGGGAATTTTACATTTCTGAAAGAGGCGCTATCCTGGCCAGCCTTGCCAGCCTAACTACTCCCGCCGAAGATTCCAGTCTAGGCAGACGGATGGAGTCTGTTACAGATTTGGAGGCGCGGATGTGTATCTAGTTGAGTCATGCCTCCCTGCGAAGCTTTTTCGGATAAGGACATCCCTGATTTGGCTCTCTTGTCTTTGCTAGCAAGGGTTATCCCTTTCAGCAATTCCATCTCAGATTCATACCTAATTAGAAATGACTACATACCTCGAGCTATCGAGCTGACAGTTCAACGGTCGTTGATCCTTAACACAAGCAAGGCCACCCATCAGCCCGTACTCCGTCTATACCTAACCACCAGTCGCTGCCCTTCCCGCACTTCTATGGTTTATGGTGAGACTCGCTTTTCATCTGCGATGCCCGTCGGTATTGGTCGAGGCACTGACGGGCTGCTGCCGAGGACAACATTGTCTACCTATGAATGGTGCCACGAAGTCAATAGCAAGTGCATGGCCATCGAATGTTTCCCACCAAGCTGAGAATGCCCGGCCCTTCTCCGCGAGCATGGAACCCGATTGTTTTCTGCCACGGATATGTGATGTAGTGGACCAGACTCTCTATCCTTAGCGAGACACGACCGGTTGCGTTGCTGGCGAGTGCGTGCGTGCGTGCAACGAACACCGGCTCAGGAATTCCACCCTCGCCTAAGTGCAGCGCCCGTCGATGCTGTCCCACGGTGTGCGCACATTGTTGCTGGCAGGGCTGCACATGTCGTGGAACGAAACATCGCCGTCATGCCATGGGTGAGCACGAAAAAAAAAAAGCTTAGCAGTCGGCTAATCTCCAATACTACACGCCAAAGCACTTCGCCATCACGGTGCTACTTTCGCATTCGTCACCGCACTTTACTGCATTGCACTAGTTACTGCGGAAAACACCAGATTAGATTACTCCATCGAAGTATTACGTCGCGCACAGGACTCTGAGTGGAATGTATTGACCATCTGCTGTTGGATCCGTCAAAGGGTAGAGACAAGAACCCCGAGATACTACCTAGTAGTGCTGTATCATAGCAATGCGTGCACTCATCGGCAATGGCATGCCGATCAATGGTCGCAGGCTCGCCAACGGCTGCCCACTCATGGTAGGGTAGACCACGAAGCGAAGAGACCAAAAATTGAATTCTCGACACGAAGCAATGGCTCTCCATCGGACACGCCTCAGATCCATTGTCCAATACCCAATTCGGTGGTTCAGCAGGTCCGTGACCCGTGACGAGATGAAGTCATCGAGCACCTCGAAACCTTTGCAGCACTTGCGTGTAGAGAAACAAAACTTCAACCGAAAGCCAATGAACTCGGGCGATTCGCTAGATGCGACTAGGCCTGCACTGCGACCGACCTGCCGACACGAGAAGGGGGGCGTCTATCGCCGTAGATCAGTTACCGCATCGCATCTGGCGTTGCACTGATGGTGGGCAGCGCATCTGGCCTGCTGTCACGGCAGCGACGAGCTCACAGACAGAGCACTGCTTACCGTCACATGCATTGCCAGTTTCTTACCTACCTCTGGGGAGTTCTTGCGACGAGGGAAACCAGCTGAGGGGTTTTTGTGATTCGATAGAAAGCCGGATGATATGCCCAAAAGGCGGAAGGGAAAACAGTCATGGGCCCGGTCGGCCGTCATCGAGCCCCATTCCGGCGTGTCGGCGGCCGCAATGGGTCACGGCGGTGAGAACGCCCGACCTTGTGGTTGCTGCGGGCTCGCCTGGGAGCTATGATGATGTGCATGTTTGCCCACGCCGTGAGACGTCATACGGTGGTAAGCTTACTCTAAAGAATTCGGCTTCTGCGTCCCATGGCCATGGGAGATGCGAGTGTTGTCTGTCTGTCTGGCATGCGGAATCGAAGCGACACTTGGACTACGCGACGTTGTATTCCGCGACGCCTTGATTCTCGAGCGATACCTAGGTGTAGAGACAGACGTGTCATTGACATCGTTTTCGGAATTGCCAGAGCGGTGGCTTACAACTAATAACCGTCGCAGGACTTATTATTATTGCCCTCTTGTTACTGTCCTCGACGCTGTACAAGATAGGTAACGCCTAACGGCCAGGGCCATCTTGGCGGCTCCTATACTGACGAGCTGAGCTAGACTGGCTGACTGCGAATGGTTCGTGACGATGACATTTCATGTGCAGGACTGTGGTGTGATGAGAATAGAATAGCGTGACATCGATCCGTCCAAATGCGTCAAGAGACTCATTAAACTTGCCAGAGTCTCCCAACGTCATATCGACGCATCTGCGCTGATACTACTTGCGGTGTAGTACTGCCCGGCGTGGGTGGTGATTTCATGGTAAAGGAGTGAACACCACCGCGTACGACCGACCCCGCATATCATCGACTCATGGCCCTGGCATGCTAAGTACATAGGCTATGGCGTTGTGATGGCCGAAACTGTCGGCATTGGCGGCAAGCGCCGAGGCCATTGCGGCCTTGAGGTCACAAGTTGCATCGAAGCTAGATGGGACAACCAACAGGGCGGGCAGAAACAACGAGATGGGAAACGACGGGATTTCACAAGCCTATAACCAGCTACATGCGAAACAGAGGGCCGAATTTACGGTGCGATCTTCGAAACGCTAGACTCGAGATAGCATGTGGCTTTGTCTGCCCAGAGATGGACTCCAGAAGTAGTCCTACCTCATAGTGCTCACAGTAAAGTAGGGAGCACTCCAATGCGCGTTACAGTAGCTCTTAGCAGCTCTTAGCAGCTCTTATTAGGGGCCCTGGCTCTGCCCTGGCTCCGTTGTAAGCCACTGGTATTCAGCCCAAAAGCCTTGTTCCGGCTTGCATTGTCGTGCATCTTTGCCTGTCCCAGGTCGCAAGGATGGTGAGCCCCTTGGCCCCTGGGTCCCTGGGATGTCCGTGGCAGAGAGTCCTGGGCAGTTCCTGGGGTGAATCCTCAGAAGGAACGGGGGGCTCGTGGTCTTGGTCCTCGCCGTGCTCTGGCATCCTCTGTCACCATTACATCCTCTTTCGTCCATATCCTGTACATTCGGCGAATCACATTCCTCACAGCCAGCCCTGACAAATGTTTCCCAGGATCTTGTCTAGCGTAACGATCCAAGTCCAATTTCACCGTGTGCGAACTGCCATAAGCATTGCTGCAGTGCCCGCAATACCGATCGAGAAAGATGACGATCCTTTCATCTTGGCCCATCTTCCTACCCACCTGGCGCTATCCAGGAGCACATCTCTCGCGCTGTCCTGTCCTGTTATTTAAGTGCCATGGCATTCGCTTCGTGATCTTCTGTCCAGTCCCATGCTTGTCTTGTCCATCACTCGCCGCTAGGCACTAGTAATAATAATAACCCCCTATCCCACCTCACCGGCCGGTTCCCCGATCCGGCGCACCCACCACCATGCGTCTATTTACTGCTTCACAAGCCCTTTGTGGCGCCGTGACCGTTTCCGCCTTGGCCGTACCGCCGCCAAGCCCGGTAGAGAAGCGTGCCGAGCTCGTCGACCTAAAGCCCTTCGGGAGCTTCGAGACGATCACTCCCGAAGATGCCTCGAATGGCGCCGACAAGGCGCTCAGCTCGCTGTTTGGCAGTGGTGTCTTCCGTGATGATCAACCGTGGTGGCCCTCCTTGAACGAAAACTCGACTGATGACGACGATGCAGCCGATAATAGCATCATGGCTGTTGGCGACTCTACGGAACATGCGGCCGCCACTTGTGACGCGAACAACCCCAATATCCGCTTCGAATGGAGGAACTACCAGGAGAGTGACCGCATCAACTTCGTCACGGCGATCAAGTGCTTGATGGATGCTCCCTCGGGAGGTGGCTTCACTGGCTCGCAAACCCGGTGGGAAGATCTCGTCTCGGTTCACCAGCAGATGACAAGCGAAATCCACATGATGGCCAAGTTCCTGCCATGGCATCGATATTATGTCTCGGTCTTCGAGTCATTGATGCGCGAGGAGTGCAGCTTTACAGGTGCATTCCCGTGGTGGGATGAGACCAAGGATTCTGGAAACTTTGCCGCGTCCGGTCTGTTCGAGGACAAGTACTTCAGCCCGCTGCCCGCGAAGACCTCGGATGGTCAAGGCACCTGCCTTTCGACTGGTGTAAGTTGTCTCGATCAGTCGTGTCTGGTTCCAACTCAGTGTTGGCTGACCCCTTTCTAGACATTCGGCAACGTGACATTGCACGTTGGCCCTGGCACGGGCAATTCAGACCACTGTCTGTCGCGAGCCGGCGATGACTCCCTGACTGAGTCTGTGAGCGCCAGCTTCGTCAATGACTGTAATTCGCGTACTGGCTACGACGACATGCGTTCGTGTCAGGAACTGGGGTAAGTATGGCATCAGCTGTGACTCTTCCACAAGAAGAGGGGAAAATCGTACTAATGTGTGCTCATAGTCCTCACGCCTACGGCCACAACGGCATTGGTGCTGTCATGGCGGAGGTCTCGTCGTCGCCCGGAGACCCCATCTTCTTCATGCACCATCTCTTCGTCGACCACAGCTTCCGCATATGGCAGAACGCCGACGCATCGCGTCTGACGACCATCAGCGGGTGCGCCGACACGGCCAACCCGTGCACGCCCATCACCATGGACACCGTCCTCAGCTCCAAGGGGCTGCGACCCGATGCAACCGTGGGCGACGTGATGAACACTCTGGGAGGATATCTGTGCTACCGATACGACTACTAAGCGTCGTGGTGTTTGGATGAGAGTCAGTCTACACAGATTATGTTGAAAGGGAAATGTCAGAAATCTATCGAAGTAAAGCGCGCTGTTTTAAATGCGCGCGCACTCATAACCGGCGTTGGTGGCGTTTCCCCCATGTTCTGCTGTCGGAATGGGCAGCCCGTACGCTGAACCAAACTTTCTTATGGCTGCCGCTATGCCCTGGTAGCATGTATATAGGACGATCAGACGATCGTAATTCTTAGCATTTTCAGATATACCCAAGGGCGACTGGGGCATGAACGTTGAAAATATGTAGATTATAACATTTGTTGTGCACATTATGATGTAAGGGACGGTGCTGCTTCCTCTGGGAATTATAATCTACTTGATTGATGGATCAAAAGATTGGTCGTCGTAACTCTTTGCCAACGGATACGCTGATTTGGACATATACATACTCGCCCCCCAAACGAGTAGTGAGAATGGCACTGAAGAGAGGCTCAATCGAGATCGTGTCGGGTCCGGCGGCTTGGACTCTCAGATCTGGGTGTGTACCAAATGCGACCACACCGTACACCACTCTGGCTGCAAACACGATCCGCCTCATGCATATGGGGGTGCCTCGCTGCGGAAGATGGTGGTGCTGTTGGTCACACGCTCCTCCAAGCTAGGTCTCGCTCTTATTTGCTTTGTGAATTGCTGCTTTCTCCCTTGAACATCTACGCTGATGTTCCGTTCATGAGCATGCGAGGTCTTGCTTCGCCATTTCTGGACTGCGATATCTTCAGGTATAAGGAACTCGGCTCATCCAGACTATCCCATATAGATCAAAACACGCTCAAATAACTTCTCCGATCAGCCAGACGCCCGTGATGCTCGTAGAATGGGTTTCGACGCCACGGTAAGACCGTGTATCGGGGAATAAGACCGTGCCCAGATAACCCTTTTTATCTACTTTTACGATGGCTGCCGATGTAATGCCGTTTTTTCGTCTCATAGGAGACGTCAAAGACTTCTGAAATGTATCAAGCCCAATGGGAAAAGAGAACATTTACAGGCAGACGTGGCTAGTTCAAGTGCATGTATACTGACTACTACATGGCCGATTCATGACCACTCGATTACCTCTGTATATGGTACATTTTTAACATCCATAAGTTATTGCCCTTTAATCCCTCGCATCCAAAATTTTCAAACGCCAGGAACATATCCGTCTCGGACCAAAATGGATAGCACAGGTGGTCAAGAATCGTTGAAAAAAAAGTCCTCCCGCGTATACAGCCGATACTCTCGTGACCTGATGCAGAGATCCCCGCAAAGACTCTTGACCATTACTGTGCCAACCCCAGAATGCTGTCCGTGCTACCTTTCTTCGACACCGGCCTGGCACGCTCGACCTCGACATCCCACTGCTCAACGACATGTATCGCCGCACTAGGTTTCTGCCTCCTCGTCTCGCCCACGACGTCCTCCCGGTCATCGATACTGTGCAGCCGGTAATTGCCGCTGGAGTGTTCTCCGCACCAGGCACGCGGGTTCGCCTTGGAACTGCCGCGCTGTGCGCTGGGTCCGGAGCTCGTGTCGCCGAGGAGGCGCGCCACGCGTGGCAGGTGGCGACGGACGAAGGGCATCAGGCTCACGAGGCAGTTGCAGATGACGCCGAGGTTGAGCTCCAGCGAGCCCCAGACGGCAGCGGAGGCTTGTGTCCAGGTTATGTCGGGGTTCTCGGACATGACTTTGATGTAGGAAACTCGGGCGATGGAGGCGAGCACGACACTGCGGTAACGCCGAAGTCAGCTTGATGTGTTTGCATGAGCTGAGAAACAGTTCGCATTTCGGGGCGATTGAAAGAAACACCAGTTGGCTCTTCCTTCTCTGAAGCTCTAATATGTCTTCGCTCTCGTTTCATCTGCCGGATAGAGAGCTGGGTCGCCCGAAATGGTATGAAAGACTCACGCTGATCCAATCGCTAACACGGCACCAACCGTGATCTTGCGTTTGAGTGGCATGCGAAGGCGATGGATAGTCCTCACAGGCAGCAAGACGATGACAAGATCGGAGACGATGTTCAATGCCGACTGAGCGAATCCGAGATTATTCAGACAGACTCCGCTGCCTATGCGTTGTGGATTGCAAGGACCCGCGAAGAAAATCGTTCTATTGAAGGCAGAGTTAGAGAAAGGAGGTTCCACGATTTCGAGAGCAGGTTGCTTACAAAATTACTGTGTATGTAATGATAGCGCCCGCTGTGATATACAAACTGATACGGAATCCCAACCATGGATTTATTCGGTAGTACAATGATAACATGGCGAGCTTCACGAGAGTTGGTGGCCAAATGTATGTGAGTGCCATTGGCAGCAGCAGCTTTACCCATCTCAGTCAGGATGACATTGCATGTTGGCTAGACCGATAGTAGGTCCACTCCAGGGGATCACTCACATCATAGTACCCCAGTATTTGTAGCTGTGATACATCGTACAGATGTTTCCCGAATCCATACTCGTATGCTGTTTCCATTCTCGTGAGCGAGTATGATACGTTGTCTTATTGAGGAAGGCCGAACACACCAGTCATTATACACACGAGGAATGCCAACGAGACGCCCCATGCTGCTATGACCAGAGCTGTATTGTGTTATTGAGAGTCAGCGACAGGATCACTCTATATGGCAATTAGACGAAAGGGACATCCTACGGTCATCGATAACGAACTTGCGGACGATCACCGCACTCGTGTACAGCCTCAATGCCAGGAGTGTTGTCGCAATACCGAAACTCACACCAGAAACGACTGCTAGGATAGTCTAATTGATTTTGACAGTCAGTAGGCTATCGTTGGAGGTATTTGAGTGAATCGAAGAGGCGTTATAGAGAAAAGAGCTTGTAAGCTCTCTAGGCACGTCCGGGGACACACAGAGAAGGGCAAGAAAAACAAGTCGACACTCACTTGCAGGTAAGTATGTCCATCGAAATCGGGTATATGACCCTCCAGGGGCACGACTGGAACATTGGACATTTTGCAGTAGCGATCGAAAGCCCCGAACGTATCGCCTGAATCATTCCGAAGACTTGGGATCAAAAAGATCGGAATACGTATCGTATGGTAGTCATGTATCTAGACTATATACCTGTATTCAACGTTTCCGAAGTGGTACGATCATCCCTGGTCATCGTTGGGGAAGATCTTGTCCAGTCGTGCGGAAGTATAGTAATGCTGCCGCTGGATAAGATCAATCCGAATTACCCCCTGCAGGGCGAATATGCGACTACTGCAGGAACGAGCAAACAGTGAGTAGTCCTTCCTAGAGTATACGGAAGGGCTGTGCCACGATGCTACAGAGAAGAATTTCGCTCGCTTAAGCAGCGAACCATGGTCGGAATGATTCCTTGCAACCAGGCCAAGGGTCTCTCATTTCCGTTTTGGCTGTGTTGCCGATTCCTGCGACGAACATGTCTGCCGCTTCAGACTTATGGTGCCAGAGAACTGCATTTGCTAGTATCTGTCCTCTGGCATCACATTATCCAGGCCCGAGTCACCCATCGCGACGATGCCGCCACATCAGATTCTTACAGCGCCATTCGGCAGGGCGCATCGAATTCATGTTTAGCAATTCCATGTGCATTCGGGGTTCAACCGTGGCAGCTCACGTACTTCGTTGCTCGTGAAAGACAAGCATGCTTGATAATGTGACACATTCCGTGCCCCAACCTCGGCCTCCTTTCGGACTTGGAAGCAGCTGTTCGTGAGCACGTCAACGGCGCAGGCTGTCTATACCCTGCACACACACATACAGTACATCGCAACATCGCCCCACGCAGACTTGACAGGGTGTGGACCGACCAACCCGGCCCGTCCGGCTCCTCTTCCCCCAGTCGGGTCCAGAGTTAACGCGCCGGAATACCACCTCATTGGCGAGGGACGGCGTACTTTTGACATGTTCCCTGCATGTCTCCTCATTTTCGCGTGTTTTTGGTAGATTCCTGCATGCAAGACTGTTCCTTCACGGCCAGGGAACCGTTGTTGGCTGTTCTTGGCATCAAAAGCGGCAGAGAGAGAGGGAGAGAGAGAGAGGGATTCATGGAGAAACTCTCCCTGGCTCAATGCAACGTTTTCCCAGCTCGATCCTACGCGTCAAGCAGAAGATCTCGGTTGCGAAGAGGCAGGTATTTGGGTTGAACAATGCAGTCAATATGCAGTTGGTTCGTACCACGGGCCAAGGCTCGTTACATTTTTCTTATTAAAGTCGTTGTTGCCTGTCATGGAGGAGGTTGCACTCCGATTCCATACTTATATAGCCTGAAAGTGACTCGTGGTGCAGATCAAAGTCTTGGAACTGCCCAGAATGAGTACTGTAACAGCGGCATCTTTCAGGCCCAGGGGCGGACTGAACTCAAGCGAAGCGCTCCCCGTTCTACCGGACCAGATCACCGCCGAATGGTGTTCAGCAGCCCTCGGCCGTCCCGTCAGAAGCGTTTCCATCGTCAATGAGCTCCACGGAACCGCAAGTAAGATCCTCGTCGAGCTGACCTATGAAAATGGCGACGCTGCCACGGATGGCAACACCGTCAGGAGTCCGCCCCGCCATCTCTGCGTCAAGGGCGGCTTCAACCCACAGCTCCTCGCTCTCTATCCCGGTTTGAACGCCACATACCGCCGCGAGGCCGAGTTCTACTACCACATCGCGCCCGCGGCGCCCTCCATGCGCCTACCCACCGCATGGTATTGTGGCTCCGACATCGTGAGCGGGCAGGGTGTGGTCCTGATGGACGACCTCCAGGACGCCCACTGCACCTTCGGAACACCTCTCTCGCCCTGGCCACCCGCCCGCGCCCACGCTGCCGTATCCCAGCTCGCCGCCCTGCACGCCAGCACCTGGGGCGCGCCCTCCGCGACTTTCCCGTGGCTGGGCGACGACTCGGCGGCCAGGAGCAACCCGCTGCACGACATGGTGCGCGCGCTGCTGGCGCCCGCGGCCTGGGACCCGCTGTTCGGCGGCGCCGACCGCCCGCCCGCCGTGCCGGAGCATATGGCGGACCGCGAGCGCGCCCTCGCGGCGTTCGAGACGCTGTGGCGGACGACCGACCCGCGGTTCCGCTGCGTGGTCCACGGCGACGCGCACATCGGCAACACGTTCATATCGGCGGCGGGGGAGCCCGGGTTCATCGACTGGCAGGCGCTGCACGCGGGGTCCGCGTTCCACGACCTGGCGTACTTCATCTCGGGCGTGCTGACGCCGGAGGATCGGCGTGCGCACGAGAATGCGTTGCTGGATACTTACTTCGAGGAGCTGGCCCAGCTGGGAGGACCGCGATTCCATCGCGAGGAGGTGTGGGATGAGTATAGGAAGACGCTATGGTACGGGTTTGCTTGGTCCTTGACGGCGCCTGGGATGCAGCCGCGGGAGAATGTCTTTGCCATGGTCGAGAGACATATCGCGGCGATTGTTGACCATGGGAGCCTGGAGTTGTTAGAGTCGCTTCCCAAGTAGCTCGTAAGAAACGGGGCTTCGTGTTGTGAATGCGTTCACAGCCGATAGAATGCGGTGTACAAGAAAGGGTGATGTGAAGGGATAGGTAGGCTTCAGACGCAAGACTAGCTTTAGAGTACAGTAGATAAACCTTTCGTAGAAGCGGGATAGAGACGGATGATCTATACCAGTGATACTACCCAAGGCTTTTACGGACCTATGCAATGATCCCCTTGGAACATGCGACTGACTCCTTTGGCAGTTGGTAGAGTACAGCTACTTAGTGTTTCAAGCGTGCCATTCATTATTGGTGCCCGTGTCTGGCCACCCACGATATCTGGCTGGCGCATCGAAGCGGCTGGCTGGTCTGCAGTCCTATCGTACAAGTTAAGCACCAGCACCACCCAAGCCACCAAGCGCCCCAACTCGCATTGGCATTTTGGTATTCCCGTAACCTTGCGAGCCATTGGGCGGTGTCATTCTTTCCAAAGCTGCACGTAGGTCAGTCGAAGTGAATCGTCGCGACCAAGGCCATTCTTACCGTCCCTCTTCGCAGTTCTGCTCTCCGCAGTGTCGTGCCACAGCCTCAGACACCAGGTGGCCACCAATGCGTCTCTCAAATTGCCGTCCATATCGCACATGAACACTAGACATCGCCTCCCGTTTCGCTCTTCTTCGTGTGCTAGCGGCCTGCCATTAGAGTCCGTCCACGTGTAACGGCTGTCCATCCACTTCGCAGCGGCCTTGAAAAGCAATGTCGGGCTCTCGTGGAACAAGGGGTTATCAGACGCCGTCCTATTCGCATGTAGAAACACCCCGATGTCTGGTTTCTGCCATCGAGATTTCGAGACATCCAAGCTGATGTTCCCCAGTGACTCATCCGATATAGAAGTTATGTAGTACGGAGGCCGATCCGAGCGGTACGGTGCATCTGCCGGGTGGGCGAGATAGAAAAGATCGCCGAGTTTCCACTTCTGGAACACCGCCGACGAGCCTTTCTGTGGTATGGCGGTAACGTCCCAGCTCAATTGATACAATGGTGGCGCTTTCGCGGCTGCGTCCACTATCAATTGCCCTTCTATGGAAAGCACGCCGGCCTCGCTGGAAGGCTGGCTATTCCGATTCGTACCTGGACCCATGATCGTGAGGAGATATGAATAATATGCGATCACACCAATTTCAGCTGGCTTTAGCTAAATGCAACAAGCAGAACTCGACATCATTTTCATTTTGAAGTACGTCGTGTCATTTGCGATCCTGATAGACCATACTATAGTAGGCTACGAACATGCAATGAAGAGCCATGACGCAGGCAAGGTAAATTTAGGAAAATGGTGGCAGTGATTGCAGAAGCAGTCAGTCCTTGAAGACGCGCTACATCTACGCACTGCCACTTGCTGTGCTCTCTAGCCTCTTAGGCATTCAGCCCTGTCAGCCCGGCGTTGGCTAGTTTGTCTGGCCTCCAATTTTTCGTCATTCGGTCCAGTCTTTGTCCCAGCTATGGTGTTTTCGGCATGGTTCCGAATCCTCAACGCAGATCAGCAAGGCACTACATACACAGGTGCTTTGAGCCCACAATGCGACAGGCATGACTTGTGTGAGGCGGCGTGGCACGTACAGACTGTACGGCACAGTGAGCTCGAATACGCCGTATTCCAAATGGCACTAGTCCACATGCATACAGCTCGTTGTTGAATACCTTAAGTACTCACGTAGCTATTGAACGTATCGCCAAAAGTATAATATGCCCCGAGTGCTTCAAACCCAAGGATTGAATGATTATCGTCTCTCAGTCAAGTTTCACCTATTGAACACAATATACAAATACTGCGCACCAAATTCTACCTAGATCACAAACACACATCACATACCACCATGGCCGAATCCGTAATGTCCAGAGAGAACCCCTTCGTGGACCCTTCAGACGGCACCTCTACATACGATGGCGCTCCCGTCTACGAACCCATGAGACCCGGCTTCAAGAAGTACCTGCTCTACTACACCACATCCCGCCTGAACGTCACCCTGCATCTGGGCTCATCCTCCAACCCGGCGACCTACTACTGCGAGACACAGCTGAAGCTCAAGTCTCCGCAGCTCCTCCTCCGCCGCGGCGACGCCAAGACCTCGCCCATGGTCAGCTTTGCGCGCCTGCAGACCACCTCGCGGCACATGCTCCTGGGCAAGGGCGACTACAACGCGCTGTCCAAGGACGAGATCGCCTGGGAAGAGCTGCACCGCGAGAAGAACGCCCTGAAGTGCAGCGACTACACCTTCAGCACCAAGGTGGGGGGCGGCGCCGGCGGCACGGCGGCGTTTAGGTGGCGGAAGGACACGAGCAAGACCTGGAGTACGGTGTATGACTGCGTAGATGAACGGGAACGCGTCGTCGCGCGCCTGTTCAGCGGTGGGATGTTTAATTTCAAGAAGGGCGGCGAGGTCGATGTGGTGGTGGAGGGCTTGAGTCAGGACCTGGAGGAGTGCTTGTTGATGAGCTCGCTGGCGATCTGGTCGTTTGAGGCGTTGGACTACCATAGTATACTTCAGGGATATGAGAGTGGGAATCAAAGTAAAGACAAGCAGACATGATGCTAATAGTAGGAGGTAATCTAATAAGAAAGCGTTCAAGGTAATTTCAGATTTTACTTGGCTCGACTCCTTACCACGCTGTATGCGGTGCACTGGAAGCGTTCGGTATCTCTTGTCCCAACACCACGGAAGTGACTTCCTTCACTCAATCTTGTGATGCTCTGCTCCAGCGGAGTGATAGACCAGAATTGACATTGACTGAACATTTCAGAACATGTCAGGAGTTCATATGGGGCACGACTTGCCCACTATACATACATCACGAGGTGGATAGCTTGTCTTGTTCCCCTTTGCCAACCTTTAAGTTATGTTGGCGCTAGTAGTAAAACTCGGTTCTTTGAGCTCTCTGTCCTATCTTCGAAACCCTCTGGACTGTCCGTCTGGGCCGAAGCCCGCTTTGTTGTCGAATGATAATGCGGACTGTGTCAAGTTCGTTAGACGCAGAATGACTACCTCCTAAGGCAGGCCAGCTCATTGACCTGGCAACATCGAGATGCTGGTCGATGCCGGAATCATGGTGCTTAACAGTCATGAAGCTTCTTCGTTTTCACAGATGAGCCATCGTTTACATCCCCAGATTATTTCGGATGACTATTTCTAACCGGATAGCGTATGGCTGATCCGTAGTATCTAGGTCCGATCTGAGGTAAATATTCAGACACATGGGATAGAGACTGTACCTCTTGGACCTTGAAAAAAAGAAGGATCAACTTTCACAGGACTGCCCTTTTCTCCCACCTACGCGCATCGCCCGTGTGCGCCTCGACAATCTGGTTTATGCTGCTGTCGCCACGATCTGCGCCACTGCTGGCACATTCTGGGATCTGCTGCGACGCCGGTGAGTTAGCCGGACCATGTCCTAGCCATCATCGGCACTGCAGTATCATGCCGCTCCCTCAAACATGGTCGCAGTTCTTTCGATGCGGCCCTCGTAGCTTGAACAACACGAATGCACGTGCAGTCGATTGTTATGAGGTCAACAATCTGGGACCCGAAGAATCGGACGCGGGCTGCTTGGACTCACTCAGGACACGAGACAAGCACACCCAAAATTTCTTGACAGGGCCAAGTTTAGACCCTTTCCAACGACTGAATTGCTTTCTAGGTTCTAGTCCCCTGCCTACACAAGTATTTACTGTCTATCCTCTTGTCTTCGCCCGTCGTACTCTATTGCCCGTGCCCTCTATATGCAGTGGCTTGCTTTATATCGATGCCTCTCAACCATGTCTTCTCCTCCAACAAGAATGCACTGTAATCTAAATAACTATCTATTCCTGTCTTCCCAGTTCTCTACATAGGCCAGGGCTCCGTCAATTTGAGTAGTCTAACCAAATCGATCGACTACTGGACTCGTAGTGATGCAGCATTCCGCGGGTTTCTCGTCTACAAGATCCAGCGTTGACACAGAGACACCTTCCACAACCACAGGCTGCTTCAAGGATCTAGCCAAGACATCGCTGATCTTTAGTGTATATTCCAAAAGGTCTGTAACCTCGTCGTCGGTGCCGAGCTCGTTGAAAAACTCGAGGGTCTCCAGCTTGGGTGGCAGGCCGACAGAGTGGAGACGGGGCTTTTTCGTAGTTTTCCCAAATAGTTGCCAGTCCCAGTTGATGCGCAGTGTCTTGAGCGCGGTAAAGTCTCTCATGCGTAAGGGCTTTCTAGAGCCAAGGGTAGGCGAGTCGATAGTGATGGATTCTAGAGTGCCACATTGTGATTGCAACGCGCTGATGTAGTCTCCCATGTTATCGGAACTGTCCTCCAGTTCGGGGTTCGGATGCGCAGTCTGTGTCATAACAAACTCCTCCAAACCTTCGGGGAATTCGAGGACGTCGCCAAGTGCGTCATCATTTATATCGCACTCGATGAGATGGAGTTTCTTCAAGGCCGTTTCGTGAGGTCGCTCGATGAAATCGAATCCACGGTAGTCTAGTTTGGCTCTCCGAATGAGTAAAGTCTCAAGTGTCGGATGCGAGAAGATGTGAATGTTCTCCCGAAGATCCCAGTAGGCGTCGTCGGGGCACTGGTAAAAGAGGGTGCAATACTTGAGACAGGCCAAGTCGAAGGGTCCATTGAACAGGGCACCTATGCCATGCAGTAAGTCAACGGGAACAGACACATCCAGTCTCTCCAGATTAGACATGGTGGATATGGTGCGCGACAAGCCGTCGACGCGCGAAGCGCAATAGTGTGATCCGGGGATATGACCGTTGAGGCTCAAATGCGATAATTCTTGGCTCGGGTACTCTAAGCTGACATCCTGGATCATGGAGCCGCGACGCATACGGCGCGTAAGCGACTCGCTGAAGACAAGATGGTGCTCGGGTGTCTCGAAGCGAACGGTCTTGTAGAGGACCGAGTCGGCGACATCGTGCCAATTTTTGTTAACGAGAGACACATTGCAGAGGTCGCGACTGGAGATTCGAGCCACGGCTTGGAAGATCTGCACAAGCAACTCGTGTGGCAAGGCCGCAATGTCTATTTGTTTCGCATGGGAGTCACTAGCATGGCCGTTGGTGTTGCCATTGCAATTTCGAGATGGTGATTCAGGCCCACATGGGCCATTATCGCGGGACATCTTGTCGCGGTTCGGCCAGGCAGCGGTGGATGAGGCGCGTGGGCGGGTGGTATCCGTAGTGTGGATCAGAGTCTGGGGAAGTTGACACGATGGCGATGCAGATGGGGATGACACGACCTAGAAAGACGGAGCCAGCAAGCAATCCAGCAAGCCAGCCAGCCCAGCCCAGCCCAGCCAGCCAGCCTCAGAGAGGATCGAGGACAAGGTCGGTTTTATTTAGCTCAGGTGTCCAAAGACGGATTTGTGGATCGCTGCCAGCCTGTGCGCACCGCCACATTCATGCGCTAACAGTAACAGCAGGTCGCGACAATGAGATGACTGATGACAGGTCGTGGGGGGAGTTTGCCCACTCAATGCCAGTATGACTTGTTTTCAGGCTCCGGCATTCCCCTCTGGATATCTCCATTCGGTCTCGTACAGTCGCACGATTCCGGAGGACGAACACGCGCGCCGCAGTCAATTCGTCGAAGTGTCGACTGATCACTGACGATACAAACACCCGACACTTAGTGGAACGAATAGCGGCTGACCCCACGACGTTACACTGAATTGGAACTGGCTTTATTGCAGCAGTCGGTTGGTACTGGATGTTGTTCCTACAAACGCGTTTGTTGTATCATTATTGATTCTTCCTCCTCTTTAATAGTACCTCGAATCAGTCGACTGCGGTGGCAGAGCTCAAGTGTCATACGATACTTGAGCCACCATTCCATCTGAGCTGGAACTTGAATTAGGTACGTGTAGGGAATACAGATACTTACAAAAGGTAGCCGCTTCCGGGCTGGAAACCCACATTCAGTCTCACATGGAGTCCACTTTCAGGTGCTCCAGCCACAGCATCTGAAGGTACTTCAATACTTGTTGAGCCACATCGTTCCTGGCCCCCTTCCCGCTCCTTTATGTATGTACATTAATTATACACAAAAAGCAACACTTGCACTATTAGAATGAAGAACAGGTACATCCCAACTGCGATGGCGGCCACTAACCTTCTATCTGCCTTCTACTCAATAAACCAACAGCACAAGTTGAGATATTGACCTGTTGACCGGTCTCGACCAAACATCAAAACAAATTCTAGAATGTCAAGTCATAGAGCCTCAGAACAACGGGGGATTCCTTCGTCTTGATGTCTGCTTTTTTACCGCGAGAGTTCGACTAAGACTTAGCTGTCAAAGGTTGAACACATAGTACTCTGTGTCTTCACAACCATCAAAAGATAGTGATGGGTCACCTCTCGTCTTGGTTGAAATGTTGTGAATAGGTTTAAGGGCCGAGGCTGCCAATTTTGGTGAGACACGCATAATATCCATTGCAACTAGGATCGCTGCTTCGACCTGCGCGCCTGTGTTTATATGCTACTAGGTATATTTACTTGCGGACCGTTGTCTGCTGCGGAACAATCGTAATCTGCGTTTGTTATGCTCGGTATATAGAGCTCGGAGGTCATACTGTGGACGAATGCCTTCTGTACGGAGCAGGAAGTGAAGTAGAGTATGTGTGCAGTCGGCACGAGACCATCGGCTGGCGTGTTTATGCTAGGTACATACCTAAAGTATTCTCTTCGGTGATCCGGTCTCCGGTAGGAGGGTGTTGAAACAGGCCCCTTGCAGCGAGCCTCGGCAACTTGGAATCTAATCCTCTAACTTTCATTGGTTTCCATGGCTCCACATTGGATAATGACATCAGGAAGCCGCACCGTCGCGTTCTGGCTGTCTGGCTGTCTGGCATCTTCGCATTGTCGAGAATCACATGTGAAAGGAGACACTCCGTCCCTCTGCGGTAAGCTGATGGGCCACATGACATGAATCATGGCAAGTCATGCGCTCGCAGCCGTCCACTTTGCAAGCTTTCATCCGTTGTATGGAAATGCTTCCCCACGATGTGCCCCGGAGATTGGGAACATCTGTATTTTCGGCGTACCTGGAATATGTCCCGTTGTTGCTAGTGCGTACATAGTAGGTCGGGCAGTGCCAGTTGTTGCTTTTTGCAGCATGTGATTCTGGGGGGGTGAAGCCGAGCTCCCCCATTCCCCCAGCTATTGTACATATCACCTAAGTAACTACTTCTACTACTTAATTCAATGACTTGAGATTGTTCCTTGCTACGACAACACTCTCACTCCTACTTCCATTGCTGCATACCTATCTTTCACCAACCAGTAGTTGTCTTCAAGCATCAGTAGATTCCACTTCGTCACATTCCTTCGCTCCATTGCATTATGTCCAAGACATTCTCCAAGGACGACGTCGCGTCGCACAACAAGGGCGACTCGCTATGGATTGTTGTTGACGACGATGTCTACGACCTGACCAAATTCCAGGACGAGCACCCAGGTGAGTGACAGATTTTACGCCACCCACGCACCGCCCTCGATCTTCTCGTAACCGAACCTGCGGCCAGACCACTAACCCCAACTTGCTTAGGCGGAAAGAAGATTCTTACCAAGGTCGCCGGAAAGGATGCCTCGAAGCAGTTCTGGAAGTACCACAACGAGGGTATCCTGAAAAAGTACAAACCCTCGTTGCAGATTGGGTCCCTCGACACCAAGCCCAAGGCCGAAGCAACACCGTCTCCGACATACGCCGCTCCTGAACCCAAGAAGGCAGAGAAGAAGGCGGTTCCGTCGAGTGTGGGCAAGCAGGAGAGCGAGGCTCTTGAGCCTTTCGGTGCCCAGATTCCCTTTTCAGACCCTAGCTGGTACCAAAGCGTAGGTCTACCTCTGCGAAATGCATTTAATTAAAGAGACCAACGCTGATTGAGAAACCGATTACAGTACCACTCTCCCTACTTCAACGAGTCGCACGCTGCCCTGCGAGCCGAGGTTCGCGAATGGGTCGAGTCCGCCATTGAGCCGAACGTTACAGAATGGGATGAGAAGAAAGAGGTCCCCAAGGAGATCTTCTTGGAAGCCGGCCGTCGCGGTTACCTGGCAGGTCTACTCGGCGTGCACTACCCGGTCGAGTATACTGGTGGGAATACCGTGAAGTCTGTGCCACCCGAGCAATGGGATCTGTTCCACGAGATGATCATCACGGACGAGCTGTCCCGCGTTGGCAGCGGCGGTTTTGTCTGGAACATGATCGGTGGCTTTGGCATCGGTGGCCCGCCGCTCATCAAGTTCGGCAAGAAGGCTCTCAAGGATCGCATCATGCCCGGTATCCTGTCGGGTGAGAAGCGCGTCTGTCTCGCCATCACGGAGCCGGATGCTGGATCTGACGTCGCAAACCTGACGTGCGAGGCGAAGCTGTCCGAGGACGGAAAGCACTATATTGTTAACGGCGAGAAGAAGTGGATCACCAACGGTATCTGGTGCGACTACTTCACAACGGCTGTACGGACAGGCGGTGAAGGCATGAACGGCGTCAGCTTGCTTCTCATCGAGCGAGAAGCTGGTGGCGTGAGCACGAGAAGAATGGACTGCCAGGGCGTTTGGTCCAGCGGAACGACCTACATTACCTTCGAGGACGTCAAGGTCCCCGTTGAGAACCTCTTGGGCAAAGAAAACCAGGGCTTCAAGGGTGAGTTATCATCGCGCTCCATCGCTCCATTAAATTCGAATGCACTAACATGCGAACAGTTATCATGACCAATTTCAACCATGAGCGTATGGGGATCATTATCCAGTCCGTTCGTTTTTCGCGTGTGTGCTACGAAGAGTCGGTCAAGTACGCCAACAAGCGCCGGACGTTCGGCAAGAAGCTCATTGAACATCCGGTTATCCGCATGAAGCTGGCGAATATGGCACGTCAGATCGAGGCCTCGTACAACTGGCTCGAGAACCTGATCTACCAGTGCGAGAAGATGGGCGAGACGGAGGCGATGCTACGGCTTGGCGGTCCCATCGCTGGCCTGAAGGCTCAGAGCACGCTGACTTTCGAGTTCTGCGCGCGAGAGGCGAGTCAAATCTTTGGCGGTCTCAGCTATAGCCGTGGAGGCCAAGGTGCCAAGGTCGAGAGGCTTTACAGGGATGTACGTGCCTATGCGATCCCGGGTGGCTCAGAGGAGATCATGTTGGACCTGAGCATGAGGCAGAGTTTGCGGGTGGCCAAGGCGACAGGTATGAAGCTATAAGGAGATGAAGGGCCGTGAAGAACGTGTATAAGGTATTACGGTAGAGCTTGGTGTACTTCACATGTATTGAATATGGCGTTGTTGTATTATTGGACTCTGCATAGGGTTCAATTCTGGAATAAAAGATACTTTTTCCTACCTTCTTAGACTCTCTCACGACAGGACGCATAGTAGACGGTTGATAATACTACGAAAATTCTCGGCTTCGATTGTCGCATAGTATCGGTGATCATGACTGAGATTCGTGCTGAAGACTTGGAATGACTCGTCACATACAGGAGGATAGAGACAGTTATGTATGTCGCGAGGTGCCCTTCGCTATCATGTAGTCCCGGAGCATAGTCGCGGTTGGACGCTGTACTGTCTGAAACGTTGCTGGTCCTTAGTGTACAGTACCAGGAACTTGTCTGACAGCGTCATGACGCCTTTGTTTGTTACATGAAACGATCATACGATGTGGACGATTGGCAGCTGCACTGCTATAAATTTTTGAGAGGGTACCACACGGTTTTTGCGAGTCAATGTCAGTAATATCATGGCTCATTTCAGACAAGATTGGGGTTTGTTGACCGGCTCGTTGCTATTGGGCGACATACGTAGTATGGTTTAATAGATTCGCGAACCCCTTAAGCGACCATCGTGGGTCATTTGTTCGAGTGTATGCCACATCCTATACCCAAGTATCGCTTGATAGCAATAGGGAGCTTTCAATAGTCAAAACTTCCAAAACAAAACCGAATTCAGAAAGTATGGAATCAAGTATAAAATGGGTATATTGTTGTTCGCCTTCGCCAGTTCAATCGAGCGATTCTAAGAGGCTATTGGACCATCCAACTCCCAGCCCTAGGAACCTAATTGGGATAGAAACACATTCCTTCTTGGTATAAACCAGATTGGAAAACACATGATTGAGCATATAATTCCCGGAAATGACCCTCATGCAGTAGGCGCCTCCTCATGAGATTACATAGCCCGTGCTACTGTGCTTTCAAAGTTCGGATCATTGAAATCCATTAGTGGTGCCACCGATAGCTCTAGCCGAGGAGGCTCAGCATGACTCGGCGGAGGGTGAACGGCAACCCGTGGTGATTCCTCATGCTTATGGCCAGTTGCTTCTCGAACATAATCTTGAAGGGCACCGAATACAAGTCGATAGTTGGGATCGTCCGGTCCCGAGAACTTGCATACTTCCGAATGATTTCCGGAAAGACCCGCGGACACTTCTTTACGCGCGTGCCCGACAAGTGAAGACTCGAACGGCACAACCTGTGACGATTTTGTCAGCTGCAGTACTTGACCAGAAAGGATCTTTTCATGGCAATTTTCAACATACTAAACTGTTGAGGCCGTACATCCCGACTATTGGTCTGGTTTCGTAGAACGAATGAATACTGAAATGATCGTCCTCAAGCATCTGAAGGAAGGTTTTCCGCAGATTTTCAAGCAACTCGTTGTTGAGAGTGAGTCCTCGGAGGACGCGTTCCGATGGACTTTGAAGAGCACATTTCACAATCTTGCTGACGAGAAGCCCCCAGTTGGCGCCCCTGGACCCGCCATGAGGGGTTCCGAGAAAAACAATTCCCTTGGTAGACTCGTAAATTCCTAGGTACTGACGCTGATGGGTCGATCGCTTCGAGTTGTCCAGGGCCTGCTCAGCAGTTAATGCCCAGTCTGCCAGATTGATTAAGGGTAGATTTCAGCGTACCACCTTGAGAACTATACCACCAAGGCTGTGCGCAACGAAGATCAACGGTCTGCGAGGCTATACGTTGTCAGTTGCATGTGAGAGACAATTGTGCGAGCACCTACATCTGCTTTTCTCTCCTGCTGCAAGTTCACCATAAGGTTATTACCATGCTGTGATATATTCTGCTGATCGCTGGTCCCGAAGAAATCTCGGATTACTCTGGTATCGTAGCCCCAAGTCATGATCCTAGCATTTCTGAAGTCTTCACTTTGTGCGAGCAAATCGCAAGGCCAATACGTGGCCGGAGCTTCCTCAATTACCGTAGCGGACGCCGACCGGAAAAATCTTTGCCGAAAACTGCTCTTACGCGACTTTCCAACGTATGTCCAGGTCTTCTCGGGATGTCCCTGTAGCCCGTGAATGAACACTACACTATGATTGGAGAAGCAAGTCAGTTTTGCGCTATGATCTCCATATAGAGGGAGAGAAAACCACTTCTGGGGAAGAAGAACAAGAAGAGGGCTCAACGTAAAGGAATTGAGAGGCTTACTCTACGGCTGCCCGTGGAGAGTCGTGAATTGTTGAGATTCCAATAGGTGTGACGACCTGACGAACGCTCTTGCTCGGTGTAATCACCGATATCCCACGGCGGTGGTTTGGAGGGACGACATTATTCACGAGGCCAGATGGTGGAGGCGGTGCTGACGCCGGCCGAAGTAGGGTATCCCGCACGTCGAGCTCGGATGAAGTGATCGTCAATGACTCGCTGGGTTGTGAGGCTTCCATTGACGAAGCACTCTTCGTACCATTGACCTCAATCAGTGGGCTTCCGTTCTCGTCGTCCTGCGTTCTTCCTCCATTATCGCCCACGCCGTCCGTATCAAGTGGCAAAGGAATCGCCCCGGCTTCTAAAAGCAATGTCACCACTTCGTAGTGGTTACCATCTGTGGCAGCTTTTATAGCACTCCCATATTTCCCCTTCGAAGCATCGATGTCGACTTTGGCTCCGCGATCAAGGAGGGTCCGAACTGCATTCGCCTTGCCCACGAATGAAGCCATTTGCAGCGCTGTACAATTTCCATCACCCCTGGCTCTGATATCGGCCCCGGCGTCAAGCAAGTGCCTAATCACATCTGGGTTTCCATTCCATGAGGCTGCCTGTAACGGATTCCCGTAAGGTCCACCAGTTACACTGGCACTAGCCCCCTTCTTGAGGAGGAAGCGTACAATCTCGGCGCGCCCTCGAGAAGCTGCTGCGCCGAGAGCTGTACCGTGTAGAATCCCGGTCTGGTTTATCGCTGCCCCTTTGTGAAGCAAGAGACGCACGATGGCCAGATGTCCCTCTGCAGCAGCCACTTGCAGCGAAGGGGTGCCCGTTGGCCCCCGCGCATTCACCGCAGCACCCTTTTTGAGGAGGAGGTTCACTATATTGGCATGACCAGCAGACGCTGATGCGTGCAGGGCACTTCCATCTGTGCCTGAATGTACATTTACGTCTACCCCAGCTTCAAGATATGCCAGGACGAGCCTTTCGTCGTTCGACTTCGCTGCCGAGACAAGGGCGGCCGCAAGCTTGGATCGCCCAGCTTCCGTCGACATCTCGCTAGAGGGGATGATGATCCGGCGCGACCCCCAGAATGTCTTGACCGTTCGGTAGGTAGCCCAACCCGACGTTGGCTGCGCCAGCTGGTCTATCGCAGTGGCTGCTCTCTGGCGTCGTAGGCTACGCACAATGTCGTAGAACGCCTTTTCTACATTGTAGCAGCTTTTTGCTGAAACCTCGAGAAAGTCGGTACCCAGCTCACGGGCGAGCGCTTGACCTTCATCAATCGAGACTTCTCTTTCCGTAACCCGATCGGCCTTATTTCCAACCAACAATATGGGGACCTCTGCGAAGTTGGGTATTATCGGGAGGGACGAGCCGGGGTAGGCCGGCGTACTTTGCGAATATTCCCTGACTCTTTGGATCTGGGAATGAAACCGTTTGATTCGCGAGAATGATAATCTAGAACTGATGCTGTACACGAGCACGAAGCCCTCACCATCTCTAATCCATTGGTCGCGCAGCGCAGTGTATTCTTCCTGGCCGGCAGTATCGAGGACTTCGAGCATACAGGCCTGGCCGTCAATAACGACTTGCTTTCTGTAGGAATCTTCGATGGTCGGGTCATAGGTTTCGACGAAATGCTGGAGCGATAGCTGCAGAGTAGTAAGCGGAAGTCAATCACGACATCGTCCAAAGTACCAACCTACCTGTATTGTCATAGCTGTCTTCCCTACCCCGCCGTCACCTAGGATCACCAGCTTATAGAGTGTCATTTTGCGAGACATATTGACTCCTGGTCTCGAGAGCTCACCGAGCATCCGTCAGGGTTCAAAAGCTCTTGGTACTATGCCGAAATGATAGGTACTGTAATGGTTATTGACATTCGATGCGGGTTCAGCTGATGGCGCGGTGAGAGGCCTCAGGGACTGACGACCGCAGCCTGTAGCCCGTACGCGGGAGGCTTTTCAACATTTCAGCTCAGCCCCTGCGCGAAAGCGCGTCTAGCCGACGATGTCCAATGGCATGATGCGCAACTGCATTGCGGCGTCACAGCTGCCAGCCTCCATCTTGGCTTTCCGCCCGCGCTGCCATCGCTGCACATTCAGCCAAGGCATCCACAGCCTCGATGCGCCTTGTAGACTTTAGGAAGGGCCAAGGAACTCCTAGGCAACATTCAGTGAGATAGGATAGAGAATTAATATTGTATTTAGCCTAGGTAAGTTGTGTTCTTTTTTCTATACACACTTGTGTACTGTGTGCCGAATACGAGCCATGCTGATGGGCGGCGTCCCGCCTTATTAGCGCTGGAGAGCTGGACCATGGCTGTTCCTACTATGATCTTCTTGAGCGACCATCACTGTCCTCGACCATACAGTTTCTACGTGGTGTTAAGACAGGTATGCTGTTATCGCTTTTTTGTTCAATTAAACATGAAGATACCTGGTATCCAAGACCACTAGTTTACGACGACCACCCTACCTTGAGGGGGCTAGTATCCTGATGGGACGGTACACATTGCCAGGGTATGTACTAGACAACCGTCGCAGAAGTGGCCGTCGCAGCAGTGCTTGCACGTATTCATCGCGTTCTCAAAGTCTCAATCGTGACCGCAGCCATCACAACACCTTCTTTTTAACTACATGGATTCGCAGATGGTGGTAGCTCCATGAGACGATTACAGCAACCTTGAATGGTACTGTATTGTAGTATATTCTCCCCGAACGCTTGCCATTTCTTCTGTCCCCCTTTAGTAATCCAAGCGAAAAACCGGGTGTCGAGTGCTATAGGTTACATCATAATGTCCAATTCACGGATGGAACACTGTACAGAAGGCCTTGTACAGACTTCGAATGCATCTCGCCGACTATTAAGATGACTACCAAATTTTATCTTATGCGACTCAAGGCTCGTAATCTAGGGCATCGTCGCATCGTGCAGTGTTCTTTTGTCCATCAGTCAAAACGGTAAGAGTCCTTGATGTACTGATGCGCATATTGAGCTTCACCTCAGTGCCTAATACCACGCGTAGCTAGCATCATAGACTTGGTCTTACGTCAAAGTATTAAATAATTGACTTCGACGAAAAAAAGCTGATGTGGCTCAAGGGTTGTATCATCACCTCGGTTGTAGACTAGCTTCTTGCGGAGGGAACTTGAACAGATTAAGAAAGAGGTGTATCACGGTGTCGTTCAAGATTTGAATGAAGTGCCCATGATGGATGCAGATCCCGAGACATCCTGTGACTAGAGATAGCAGTTCAGTATTTCGACAGCCACGGACGTTGCAGCTCACGTAGGAACAGGCTGCAACAGTCAGCGAGCGGGTATGTCGTGGTCGTGATTCTTGAACTTGAGGGGAAATGGCGAGTTGCACATGGGCTAGGCCCATTCATTGTACATAGTATCCTTCATTTCTTGATATGGGGAACGTTCGAGGCCATGGACCGTGGAAGTCTATAAAATACTCGAGGTCATGTTCATCGCAGCCTCCCACGTCTCTAGGGCTGTGAATTATCACTCAAGTTGAAACCGTCAAGACACTCCTTCATCGCGAATTGTTAACTCCAAAATGGGAAATGCCGGCTCGTCTCTGTCGGCCAGCTCGGCGCTATTGACATCGACGTTCTCGTCTCCACTGACAACATCTTCTGTGAGCGGGTTGCCAAAGCCATATGGCTACGATCCAGATCCGAGCACTTTCATTTCCGTGAAGACGACTAGGTCATGCAAGTCAACTATCAAATACACACTCACCCATTCTGGTTTCCACAACACGACTTGCCACAAGACTTCATCGACATCCACTCGAAGTCACAAGACAAGCAAACCGGTACTGACGACGATGGCATCGTTTTCGTGGACAATGCCGTCTGCTACTACGTGGACCTGCTCTGAGTCAGTGTCCCAGTATTTTCTTTAGTCTTTCTTCTTACTCTTCTCATGAACCTGGGTGAAGCCGTAAAATCTCAGATCTTTGTTTCCGAGCTTTACATTACGATACTGAGCATCATCGAAACGAATATGAACTCACCCTTATCTACCATAGTCTCTTTTGTATTGAGAATGCTCTCACGCAGATGGGATATGCTGTCTGTGAAGCAACTGCCACCTCGTCACCAACCGACTTGAGCGTCACACCATTCCCAACATCATCCGAACCTGTCATCAGCATTGAGCCGATCTCTTTCCCCTCTACAATAGACATCTCTATCGTCCCGACAGAGAGCTGCACCGAATTCGAATGCTCTACTTTGGATCCTACCATTTTGTCAACTACTGACGTTGTGCTTACCGAGACTTTGACTGTGCCCACGCGCTCCACGACGAGCAAGACCAAGCATCGGACTGGTTCCTCCTCTACTTCGTCATCTGCGAAGTCCAGCTCCGCCACCAGTCGCTCTCATACCACAAAGATCACGCGCAAGACCACGAGCGCGCCCGAAACGGCGACCGATGATCCTGTCCGCACGACTTCGTCTGAGGACGACTGCAGCTGTACCGATGAGGAGAGCGCGACGGCTGAAGCAACCGTGACAGGGTCGGCAACGACCTTCGAGTCGGCGCCGTGGGCCAGTGTCACGGCGACGACGTCCATTGACAAGGAGAAGCAGACACATGCGCTGTGGCATATCTGGTAAGAGGTTGGTCAATCGAGAGAATGAGGCTGTGGGGATCAAGATTGGCCGTAGAGGGGCATTGCAACGGATAGTTCTGTATGGATTCTTCACTTTCGAAGCTCAACTCTAACTATTAATAACACTTCGTCGATTGTGTGCTTGTCGTCAGCCCGAAATTTGTCGTCGCGATGTTGCTTGCCAGGTACTTAATATTACTCAAGGTGATCTCATTGAATGCCAAGCAACGGCTTATGACAGCCCTCTGCTGTGTGGCTGAACAGTCTGAGTCAATTAGACATGACTCACATCTAGTTCTACTCATCGCTTTCGTAAATTGGAGTACCTGCACTTCAGCCTCGCGATTTTGGGTTGTGATGGAACATTTTATTACGGTGAAAATGGAAGAAATAATGAGCAAGCTTGCGCCTGCCCTGACAAGAAGCGATGCTGACCCGAGGCCTATTGTCGTGATGACATGCGGGATTGCCGGTACGACTCACCCAAGCGTAATATGCCTATATGGAGGACACGGTGAAGCACAGCGATTTTAACAGACCATTCATAGGGTCCGGCAAGTCAACACTCTCAAAAGCGATCGTGTTAAAATATCCCAGCTTCGAGCGCCTCTCAATCGACGCGACTCTCGCAGCAAAACGCGGCTTACACTCTGTTGATTATCCCCATGACAAGTATTCAGAGTATCAAGACGAAGCCGAGGCATCGTGTACTGCTCGTTTGATCACAATTCTAAGCAAAGGCACGAAGAATGCTGTACTGGATAGGTCTTTCTACGCGAAAGAAGATCGAGACCAGTACAAGCAATTGGCTCAAGAAATGGGCGGAAGATGTGTGCTTGTCTACTTACGAGCTGATTCTAAAGACATCTTGCACAAGAGGATCGCGCAGAGGAGGCGTGATGGGATAGATGCAGATTCCGCTCTCGACATTACAGAGGATACACTGCAAGGATACTGGAATGGGTTCGAAGCCCCCGCCGGAGAGGAAGAGATAGTCATCGATGTCAAATGAGGCACGGGTCTCATGTTGAGGAAAAGTCTAATCACTGATATTGATGTGATCTTACGTCCTCATATACACCAAGTCAATGGCGAGCAGATGCCAAGCGGCCTTCTCCTCACGGGACTCTGATAAAATAAATGATTATGTTGATATGACTACAGATTAAATTACTTAGTCGGCATCTTTGTAGTCCATGGGCTTTTGCTATCAACCAGCTGCCTCTTATCACTAACCCAGGTTCGAGTTTGCTCCCAAGTCGAGCAGTGTTCTGAGAGGTCCTCATCGACCCAGGCACTCTTGTGCTAAGCAACATCCAGAGTCTGCAACATTGGACATTTTCAGCAAATATCGCCCAAAAATCTCAATGAAATAGGTTGCCTAGTATTGGCCGAGAACCTCGATAGTCGGTGCGTCGAACACGTCCCAGCTCGTGTAAAGCTTGGGATCGCCAAACGGTCGAAGAGTCGCAAAACGCATACTGTACGTAACATCAGTAGGTATCCAGCCCTTGCCCTTGGATCTTAGGAATAAGGCACTAGCCCAGGCGTACTTACGTGTAGTTTCCCAATGCGATCTGACTGCCATTGCCCAGCTTACCAAACCACCAATACTCATGGAAGTCGTTCGTCGTGTAGGCATTTCTGATGATATCATACACCGGATATGTGTACGTCTCATTGGCGTCACTCAATGAGGGATCGAAATAGGTGGATGAGCCGGCCCCTTCCCAGCATGTCGCGGGGCCTATGTAACCGTTCTCACCTGGTACAGGCGGGTATTGCCATTCGGTCTCGTTCCATTCTTGTTCGAATATCTACAGCAGGTGAGTTATATGAACCAGTTGATGATGGTGAATAGGTTGCTTACATCCCAGCGAACCTCCTTGGCACCCCACGCAATCTTGCTGTAGATCTTCGGAAAGTCCTGCGAGTTGAGGGACAAGTCGAATGTGTAGCTATAATACATTAAATAAAGGTTTCACGCGCTGCGTAGAGACGATACTCACGAGGACTTCACGCCGATATCAGTGAAAGCAACGGTAGACACTGAAAATGGATACGTGGTTCGATATATTGGGCTCATCTGGGCCTGCAGGTCGGTACCCAGGCCTTGCGGAACACAAATGTCAGCGGAGGATGTTACGCGGGATCTTTGGGGCTCACTTACCGAGATAAGGGACAGATGATTGTTCTCCATTGCTACCAGAGATCAAGACTTTCCCTGAATACATTGGCATTCCTGTGGCATTCCAGCCGAGGCCTTCTGGATTCTCAAAGGAGACCCTGGAGACTATGCGTTAGTGATTCATCAGATGAAGAGGAGCCAGATCAACCTACGCGACGACCTGGCTTTCACCAGGCTGTAAGGTGAGCGTGTCAGGTACCGCGACCTCCGGGGTCAAATCGATCGGCACGAGCTCATCGAAATGCTTGAGCTTGTATTCTCCTACCGTAGGCGGCAGCTCGTACCACCCTGCAATCTCGAAACCAGTCGCAGACTCCAGTGAGAAATTGTAGGTGACAGCACTGTCACCGTTGTTGGAGAGCTCGATCTGATGAGAGCCTATGAAATTCGCGGTATCGTTGAGAGCCATTTTCTCGAAGCTTATTCCCGTGGTATAGTTGACGACTTTAAAGGCGTCTACGAGACCGGACCCGACTTGCGCGACGGGAGCTGGTGAGCCATAATCCGCCGTTATGCCATCGTACCAAGGCAGAGACTTCCCACTCGCAACAATTCGGCGGCTGAGCATCTTTGCAAAGTCCTTGCCGTAGGTAGAACGACCTCCGTGAGCCCCAACATAGAGAGCAGCGACACCAGCGACATATGGGCAAGACATGGAGGTACCGCTCATCACTGCGTAAGTATCGTCCAGGTAGGTGCTGAAGATACTGCCTCCAGGCGCAGCGATATCTGGTTTGATTTGGAGGTCGTAGGTACCACCCCATTCGGTGAATGTGCTTGGCAGGCCTCCAGCAGCATATTCGAGTCCAACCGGCGCCTCTGGGTTGACAGAGAAGTCTGCAGTGACATTACCACCAGCAGCCACTGTATCGATGATAGCCAAGCCAGCGTCCGCGGTAATAAGGCCGATGAGCGTGTCTACGTTCTCGGTTCCTGGTGTGACAAGCACATCTTCGTTATTGTAGAAAAGCATATACTGGGCTCCTAGGGCGGCTAAATTCTCTTGCTTTACCTCGAAGGTGCATGTACCTCGACGGACCAAGGGGATCACGCCCTTGAGACTCGCGGTCCCATTAGCATACGGCTCACACCCATCGGCGGGATCCGACGTGTTGAAGTTCATGGGCCGGATGGGCCAGTCCGCCACTTCTGACGGGAAATAGTACGTCGAGGGCAGATAGCCCACCGTTGTTGTATTGCTTGCTCCGTCCAGGACGAATGTCGCATTGAATGGAGATGCCGGAAACTTCTCCGCCTCGACCGACGCGACGGCCAATACGCTGACTCCGGATGAGCCCGAGGCCGCGAAGAACGCACCGTCAGCGCCGCTGTTGCCCGCTGAGATGGTGACCACGACGCCCTGTTCGACAATACGCGATGCTACCTCGGCCCATGCGTCGGTCGACCATCCTCCGGGATTGCCGACACTGGCAGTGATGATGTCGACGCCGTCATCGTACGCAGTCAGGAATGCATCGATGAGTGTTGCTTCATCAGTCCCGCCAGATTTGCTGAAGACTTTGTACGAGTTGAGTGTAGCTTTGGGCGCAACGCCCGACCAGACACCCGAATCACCCGCGATGATTCCCGCGACGTGTGTCCCGTGGCCTTGGTAGTCGAGGGGATCCTCATCGGGCTCTTTGTCGGTTCCGTCGCTGGGCCAGTAATTGTCCCCCACAAAGTCGTGGCCACCAGCGACCTTGAACCCAGGACCGAATCCACCACCCAGCGCCGGATGGGTGTAGAAGGTGCCCGTGTCGACGATACCGACGAGGGCGCCTTCGCCATATATCCCCATGGCATGAAGTTTGCTGACACCAGTCGTATTGTGCACTGTGTAGTTCCCAGCTGCCGCATCATCACTGAACGATTGAGGGTTCACCGGTGCCAATTGAACGTGGTTGTTCGTCCACGCCGACTTGACTCCCGTGATCGAAGTGAGGCTGTCCAAGTTGTACGCATCAGTCTCTATACTCGCTCCTGAGAATATGTCGCTCTCGTAAGTCTTGAGAACCTGAATCTTCTGGTCTGACATGATGCTGTCCCGACCTCGCAAGGTGCTCTATGGCATGATTCAATCGATCAGTCTCGTCGAAATCAAACATCATTTTGAGCCCTGGGCTTTCCACTCACCGATTCGTACTCGACAATGAAACGCTTAGCGATTGTCGTTGTCCCGTTTGTCGAGTCGACATCGCGCCGAGCTGAGACCGCTCGGGCGCCCGAGACGAGCCCGAGGGCGAGCAGGAAGTCAATCCAACGCATTCTGGGCATCAAGGAATTAGGCGATACCTCCTTTCACGATGCAGTTCCTTCAGAGTGACGGGCAATGGCCTTAAATACTTTTCCAACCATCGTACCCGGCCTTAGCTTGCCGGAAGCCCACATCGCCAACTGCCTAATCGGACGCGGCAACGTTTACATGAGGAGTTGCAAAAGCGTGATGTTGCTTGCTGAGGTGACATCTCGTATGGCGATTCTCTTGGTTGATCTGCCGCGCAAATAGGGCTGTATTGGCGATCGGGACAAGCTTCGGGACATACCCACTTCCTTGATACCTGCCTTTTCGAGCTGCACCGAATACGGCGACAGGGGGGATTTAATGTAATAACAATACTACTGCAAGGTTCTGAGCAAGATGCCAAGATATCATACGAGATTGGTCAAGATAACCAGAGCAGGACTATCCTCGAATCAGTGCATGTGGAAGCAGCGCTTTCGCACGAGTACATCAACACTACATTGAATTGTCCAAATAATTACTTCAAAAGACATCAAGGTAGGCGACAAGTCACAGATGAAAAGCACTTAGAGATTCTGCAGATAAAGATTCTGGAATGACACTTGTCAACCGGTTTTGTATGAGTTCAGACCGAGTCACAAGCCGAGATGAGAACCGAGATTTATCATCATGTTTTTCGTGGGTTGATCACAAGAATCGACTCGTTCTTGGTTCTTAAGACCATTTATCATTCAGACTGACATTCTTGGTGGATTTTCATACAGAACGCCATCACAACAGCTTCACTACGATGCACTTATCCGACAAGCAGCCATGAGTAGGTGCTTTGGACAAACTTCCAGAATCTACTGCTCTGATTTAACATACGATTAGGCATTGAGATTAATGTTCTTATGACACAGGTTCTCGAGTCGCTGAGGAGCGAGCTTACCAAGTATATTTGCGTCTTATCACCAGATGAGAGGTATACACGAGAGCCCCTCACTCACAACCTGAATAGAGGCTGCAGGAGCTACAAGAATAATCATTCGGCCCCCTGACCTGATTTATGATGCATTCGGGGGTGAAGACTTACTCTTCTGACCTGATATTCAAGGAAGGGGACAAAACTCACCGCCACCTAGATAATCTGCACCGTGCGAAGTTTTCATATCCGTGTGATTTTCATACTCTTGCTAGATATTTGAGTTTAAAGCCAAGACCGAGGATTTATGGCGGCTTCTTTGTGTCCCCTCTCTCCTGACCCTCGACCGATTGGGTCCTTTCACAGATTCATTAACTAAAGCAAAGCAGATGAGTCTGCAGAAGCCACCTATGCCCTTCGAGTACCAGAACATGACTTGAGACATAACCAATGAAATACATGATCCAATATACTGTTTACATAATGACACGATCAACCTAGACGCAAGATTTCATTGTTCGATATTAGCCGCTGTCTATTGTAAGATAAGAACCAAAAGGAAGAAGCTAGTGACTTGCGATTCGTTACCCTGTCAGTTTTTAGCTTTTTGGACCATATAGAGCATTAGACTCTAGCTTGCACTACATAGCACAAGTCATACAATGTCCGGCGAGCATTATCAGTGTTGTGTAGCCTAGTGATATCTTGTCATCATATGAAGCATTGGGTGCTCGAGTATGGAGAGTTTCGCATCGTAAAGAAGACGTCAGTGACCACAATGATTGATATAACGCCCCCGTACATACGCTCATATCGGAAAAAGCCTGTTCTAGGATTGGCCTCTGTTCCGAAGTATCGAACAAAAGCCGTGTCGACAACAATGAAGTCATTAACCAAGACTCCTGGGAAGCACATGATTGACTTCTTTGCCTAAGGCAACCCTCTCCAGGAAAGCATAGGACAGTAGTGTATTCGTGGGCAGGTCATCATCTCGAATCATGGCTGGGAAAATCATACCTACGGACGAGCTTTTCGGTGCTTTACAACATGTTGCTGCTGTTGCCTCCTTCATACACCAGTTACTTCAGCGTGTTTGGACATACAGACACCATTCCTACTTCATCTGTAATATAATGGTATTGTGTAGCACAGCAACTATGGGCATACGGCCACTTGGGGCGATAAGGAGATACTTGATTGGTTGCCGAAACAATATCTCGCTATCTCCGATCCGTATGGAACCGGCCGAAAACGCCTTTTACCCTGAGCACGATGCTACTGGTCAATCAACGCTGAGAATGCTTATCGCCTGCAAGTTGATCCGTCAGCGGGGAAGAGCTGGGGTTCATTGGACGCTATCCCTGATTTCGGTTATGAGTGCAACATCTCATGGCTGGGATGATGACTGGTACTCATGCTGATGGCTGAACAACTGAGGGCAGCGATGGGAGGGTTGCCTTTCATCTTACCCCAGCACCGCTGCGGTGAACGCAATCTCCGACATTGGCTTTATAAGAGAGCTCAACCACTAGGATTCGCGTTCTTATTCTGATACCAATTCAATATCGTGATATCGACACTACGATGCTGAAAAGGTCTCCGACAGGAACCTGGTTGCCCGCCTGGGTGCCAGAGTCTACCCTGGTGGTCTCTTTCTGTCTCATGTTCTGTTCGATTGTTCAATCGTCGGTGAGTATCTGATATGGACTGTCCATTAGGTAGCCTTTGCTCATCAGCCACAGACTGGCGGATACGACGGCTCTATGCTCAATGGCCTGAATATTCTTCCGTCATACACAGACTACTTTCAGCTGACAGCGGCGACGACCGGCCTCAACACGGCCTCCGTCTTCATAGGGTGCACCCTGGGCACTCTAGTTGGCGGCGTATTCGCGGACAAATACGGTCGCCGCCCAGCGATCTTATGGTCCTCGGTCATTACGCTTGTGGGTATAATCATACAGGCCGCGGCTCAGAACATTGCGATGTTCGTCGTTGGACGCATAATCCTCGGAATAGGTAGTGCCATCTCCGGGATTGCGTCGGCCGTATATCTTTCCGAGACATTTGCGAGCCGTTGGCGTGCCTGGGGTGTTGGCTTGCTCAACGACTTTTATTAGTAAGTAGCACAGTTGAATACACATTATGAGTCAACTGAGCTGAAGTCCTCAGTGTGGGAGCACTAATCGCCGCGGGCGTCACGCTCGGAACTGGCCAGTGGCAGTCGACCGTAAGTGAATCAGTGAAATGAAGAGAGAGCTTATTGACAACATGAATTCTAGTGGGCGTGGAGGCTTCCTTCCCTCATCCAAGGCATATTCTCCATTTTGTGCATCATCATATTGCCATTCGTGTAATTGCCCTTCTCCTCTTACATGACTTATTTCCGCTGACGATGAGCAAGGCCGGAATCGCCGCGATGGCTGGTTCACCAAGGATATTACGAGTATGCGCGTACTTCGGTCGCGCAAACAAACTCCAATGGTGATATTCTGGACCCGGTGGCCATTACGGTCTACAAGGAGATTCTCGATACTCTAGAATGGGAAAAGAAAGAGGGGCGTACGATGAGTCCGAAAGAAATAATCAAGACGCCGACCGCGCGAAAGCGGCTCTTGATTGGCATGTCGGCAGGTACAGTGTCTCGAGGTCTCTGCCGTGTGTCCTGATGCTCACATTACGCTTTGCCCAGGGCCATTCTCGTGCATTGCAGGAAACATCATCGCGAGCTATTATCTGGGAGCCGAGCTCGAGACAGCCGGTATCACCGACTCGACAGACCAGCTCAAGGCCAACGTCGTTCTCAACGTTTGGTGTCTTGCCTGCGCCTTGACAGGCACGCACCTCGCCGCTAGCTGGGGACGTAAGCCCACTGCACTCGTGTCGGAAGTTCTACTCGTCGCTTGTCTGTTCATCATCGGCGGCCTGACCAAGATGTACTCCGATGACCCGGACGGAGCGAGCCAAAGCCTTGTGTATGGCGACGTGGCAGTTATGTTCTTGTTTCAAGGCTTCTATTCTGTTGCTTGGACGCCACTACTGTACCTGTATCCGCCCGAAGTCATGAACTATTCGATACGAGCGAATGGTCTCGCGTTTTCCGCATTCATGCTTAATGCGCTTGCGTGAGTGTCATACTATGCAGCGGAGGTTGGTTGATTGCTCGCTCGCTGACAATCGCAGATGCGTCTTCGTGTTCATCATGCCAATTGGGCTGGACAACATCGGGTGGAATATGTACATGGTCAACGGATCATGGGATGTTGTAATAGCTATCCTTATCGTAAGTCCATCACACTTACTGTTGCGTCTTCTGATTTCTAATGACTGTAGGCCGTTTTCTGGGTAGAAACAAAGGGAAGAACGCTGGAGGAGATCGATGCCATATTTGAGGGGCAGAAGCACTCATCTGTGCCTGATGTCGAGAAGGTCCGTCGAGGCCAGGAGACAGTTGATGTAGGCGCGATAGAGCAGCAGCTTCACACTGACCTTGACATCTTGAAAGAGAAATAGCTTGTTACATGTTGTTAGCTAGAGGTTTACTCACGTCTCAGTATATGGTAGAAATCCGTTTAGAGGTTGAAGTGTGTTAGCTCGTACGGGCGATCACTAGTTAGGTACTGTAGCTCCACGAAGGCTTCCCAGCGATGACATGAGGCCATACTGGGCTCACTTCGGTGGTTTGAGTGAAGGAAGCAGACTGTTAAACGGTGAAGCGATGCCCACACAATGAGTACCAAATTGGCGGTGTAGGCCCCGACGCGTCTTTGGCACTCTGTGAATATCTTGTACTGTTTTGCGTTGGGTGGTTGTATCTGTGGTGGTTAACTAATGACAGGCAGCAGCAGCAGCAGCAGCAGCAGGTTGATTATTGGCTCTGTCAATGCGCAAGCTCCTCCCAGCCAGTCGGTTTTGACCCAGATTGACGTCTCTCGAGGTTCAGCCAAGTTTACCAAGGTAGGTCGCGGGGGATAATATAGCGATGCGGAGAAATCTTCCTGAAAGGATGCGGAGGCACACCGGACCTGCGGGGTAGATTGCTACGAGCAGGGCTTCATGAACACCCCTGGGACGCATTTATAAATTCGGTACAGCAGTACACCGAGGATGGCGTTGCGAAGGCAGGGCAGACGGCTGGCGCGCAGCACATTGACGCCGGCGCTGAGGATCGATCATCAACATGTTATCTAAAGCCCTTACATTGGCTCTTTGCGCGTCCATTGCAGCGGGAAAATACATCGTCCCTGGCGCAAGATGGCGCGATACTGATGGCAACCTCGTGAACGCTCACGCTGGAAACGTGGTTCTCGATAATGGCACGTTCTGGTGGTTTGGCGAGTACAAGGTCGAGGGCCAGGAGGAAGGCGGTGGTGTTTCTGTTTATTCATCGGAAGACTTGGCGACGTGGAAATCTCATGGCATTGCTCTAGGTATGTAGAGAAGTCAAGAGTCATTGCTGCATTCGCCTTACCAGCTGACAATCCTTAGAGCCAATCGATGGGCACCCGTACATATCACCCGACAGCATAATCCAACGCCCCAAGGTCGTGTACAGTGAGCCGACAGGACAGTACCATGTATGCTGCTTAGGAACCTGTACTTCGGCCATGGCACTGATTTGACAATTCCAGATGTGGTGGCACGCTGACAACTCCAGCTATGGACTACTCCTCCAAGGCCTCGCCACCTCAGACACAATCGCTGGGCCGTATACGTTCGTGAACGCCACAGCACCTCTCGGGAACTGGTCTCAGGATTTCGGCATGTTCACTGACTACAAGGACGGTAGAAGCTATGCTTTGTACTCCAACGGTGATAGCGTGGAGGGACGAGATGTATACTTGACTGCATATGACGAAGAAGTCTCGGCACTCGATCAGGTGACGCATCGATTCGATAAGTATGACCTTGAGGCCCCATCGATCATTCAGACGGAAAGTAGCTACTATGCGCTCATGAGCCACAAGACAGGCTATCGACCAAATAGTGCGCCGCCGCTCTCTTGAAATGTACCGTGGGAAGCATGAAGACTGATTGCAATGCAGATGTGGTCGCATTTCGAGCCGACAAATTGGAGGGGCCTTGGTCGCAGCCGTGGATCATCGCACCCCTGAACACAAGGACTTTCAACTCACAATCAGGCTTCGCATTGAGGATTGTGGGATCAGAGAAGACGACTTATCTTTACCTCGGCGACCAGTGGGACTCGAACTCGTTGTGGGAAAGCCGGTATATCTGGCTTCCCATGGCCATCGATGACGAGAAGAAGACCCTTGACCTAGGATGGCACGATGTCTACGATCTAGATATGTACGAAACGTCCTGACCCTCTGAGCTATTTATAACTGACCTAACGGGTAGCCAAACTGGAAATTGGAAACCAATCGAGGGCAAGACGTACTTTGGAGCAGATGCTACGACTGAAGGAAATGCGTTCAAGCAAGAGGCCGTAAGCGTACTAGAATCAGATGTTCGGACCATTACTGATGATGAACCTTGGCAGAATTTCGCAAGCAATGGAGCCATACTCACCGGTATTTTTGGCAATGATAGTACTGTGACCTTCCACGGCATCGAAGGCACTGGTAAGCCACAATGGGTGTCATTCTATTACCAGAATACTGATGACATGGGGTTTGGCGACCAGCGTGATTATTCCCTTGTTTTCTCTCGGGGCGATGTTTGTAGCTAATTTCATTATAGCTGGTGGATCTCCGGATCGAATTGGAGGTGACTGGCAGCTTCGACGCATTAGCAGTGTCGTGGTCAACGGCGATACTGAGAATGTCGAAACGTTATTTCAGCGGGACACGCACAAAGGCATCATTCTCTCCACGCCGCTACAGTTAACACTAGAAGAGGGGCTGGAGAATACGATCACAATTGGCGGACTGGACAATGATTTTGACGTCAAGGGCGCGGACATTGAGAAGATTATTGTATATCCTCCCGAGGCATAATTCACAGCTTGGGTGCGAAGCGCTCCAAGAACAAGTCTTGGTCCTACGTATAGAATTGCCATCTGACAGATAGAATAAAGCATTAGGTTGTTGGCCCGGTGTTCACTCATGCCAGGGTCGATTCATTAGCCACGCAAGAACCCCGAAAAGTGATCCAGACTGCGTGGATGGCCGATCGGCGTTATTATCGGCGATTGTGGATGCGCCGAAAGTAGAAACACGGCGATCCACCTTGACGGAAGTAAGCACGCATGAGCTGCTTATGCTCGGCTTCCATGAGTCACAAGACTGTGAGCCAGGTCGGATCTTACACGTCAAGTCATATGCGATTAGCTTTGACTTTCGACGCCCTTCTTGTGTAACGAGCAAAGAACATCTTGAGAGGTCTATAAGAGAAGCCGCGCCGCCTACCGCGAGACTCGATATCGACTGTTGAGCTGTATAGACCTACATCTAGCTTCCTTTAACCAGAACGACTATCTTGAATCGACTCCGATAATACATCTCGCTGTTATGTCTTCTCCTACATGGTTCATCACCGGTGTATCGACCGGGTTCGGCCTGCTCCTCTGCCTTCGCGCACTAGAAGGCAAGCATCGCGTCGTCGGCACTGTACGCAACAAGGCCAAGGCCGCGGATGCCGTCCGCAAGATCGAGGCAGCAGGCGGCATCGTCATGGAAATGGACCTGACCGAGTCTCGAGACAGCATCCACGAAAAAGTCAAATCAGTCGGCCAGGTCGATGTTCTCGTCAACAATGCAGGCTACTCCATCTTTGGGGCCCTGGAACAACATACGTGAGCAACACCGTTTGACCTTTGCTGGGCCGTACGTACTGACGAAAGCCACATAGAGAGCCCGAGATCCTTACTCAGATGCAGACCAACGTCTTTGGCCCGATCTACACCATGCAAGCTGTGCTGGAAAGCATGCGACCCCGTCGGACAGGGACAATCGTCAACTTGTCCAGCATTGCCGCCAAGGACCCTCAGCCGTCCAATACGCTATACGCCAGCTCCAAGGCCGCACTAGAGGCCATATCCGAGTCTCTAGCAAAAGAAGTCGCGCCTTTCGGCATCAACGTGCTCATTGTGGAGCCAGGCGCCTTTCGCACCAACTTCTTGGGGACCATTGTGACGTCGTCGACGCCGCTGCCAGACGACTACAAGGACTCCATCGTGGGTCAGACAATGGGTAGATACGCTTCGTACGATGGGAAGCAGGCTGGAGATCCCGTCAAGGGTGTCGAGCGCATATGGGAGATCGTCGTGGGCGAGGGACTTGCGGGTGAGTTGAAGGGTAAAGTGCTGCGTATGCAGCTGGGGAGCGACTGCTTGATACGGATCAAGAACAATAACAGCAAATTCGTGTCCGATATAGCAATGGGCGAGAAGATTGCTTCGAGCACAGACTACTGATGTCGGGGCTGATCTCGTCCATTTCAAATTTGAGGAGGGGACAGTCGGTCCATGATATATCTTGACGGTGCCAAGTTTTGGCTACTGAACCTTACGTAACATGGCGAGCGTGTTGCTACCTATCGCTCATAAATACAGCAGGCGTAATCTGATACCTAATATAAGATCGCTCATGCGAACAGTGAAAAGCCATGTCAAGTCACTATTCGCATGTCTTGTCTAGTCTTCGACTGATTTGCCACGACCCAATGTGAAGTATCTTGCGACCCTTGCACCGAGCCGTGTGCTTGTGAGGGCTGGCTCCGAATGTGAAAGCTTGCCACGCAGCTCTATGTACCCTTTGCGATTACGGCTTCAGTCCAACTTCGAAGTGAGTGCCGACCCTCCCTCCAGGTTCTTTGGCATCTTCGCATTATTTTGAGTGTAATATTGTCAGTACCTCAGATCTTACATAAGTCGGCAATTCAGATCTCGCTATCACTTGGAAAATGGGAATTCACAGTGGGAAAGCTGCCCCTCCATAAGTGTGCTCCACCAAGCGGCCCGTCGCCTGCGAGATCCCCTGTGCGATAGAAAATGATTGGCTGAAAGATCGCGGGGCATGAGAAGCTAGGGTGTGCCTTCAGTCACTAGACCGCTATAGGAAATGTGTAAATAAACCGAGATTTTGAGATACTCCTATGCCCACTTATACCAGGCGTAGACACACCGTGGATCGCGCTGGTAACGGTGCTGTTGTTTACTTTACTGAGCGACGCGACCTGGTATAAGACCAGTCCAAAGGTATGCGAGCACACCTACCCAGTGGATTTATTCTGCATCAAGTACAAGTGCGGTAAACTCAATTGAGTTCTACCATTGGATCCCAATAAGCACCGTCCATTGGGGGTGCTATCGTTCCAGTCGGACAGGCACAGATTCTTTACACTTCCTACGATGGGGGAGGAACAAGACCAAGACCTACCCATTGCGCTGCGCCGTACTCCGCGAAGGAGCCTCGGAGCAGCCCAAAAGATGGCCAACAGAAACATTGACGCGAAAAGGCCCTCTTCGACATCCCTCACCGCCAAAACACCCAGCAAGCCCAAGTCTAAGAAACGAGTCCGCTTCTCCGATCCAGGCCCCGACACCCAGCACGACCACAGCCATGACCAAGGCCACGGCGCCTCATCGACAGGCCTCACGCCTATGGTCCGTCGTTCCACCCTAGGCGCGCCCTCCCCCAAGCGCAGACGCCATTCCACTCCCCTCCGGCGCTCCGACGACGAGGACGAGCTCGCCGGCGACGGCACCGGCAGTAACGAGGTGCGCGTCTTCTCCCTGCGCCAGGTCCTCGACGACCGCGTCAAGCGGCGCATCCGCCGCAACGGCCTCAGCGAGGAGATGCACGCCATCTCGACGAGCAGGCGAGGTGAGCTGCAGCGCCTGCGCGACGAGCTGGCTGCCAAGGACGGCGAGATCTCGCGCCTGCACGAGGCCACCGTCCTGGCAGACGCAGACCGCGTCGCGGAGCTCGAGGCGGAGGTCGCCCGGCTGCGGAGCGAGGTGAATGATCGGTCAGCTTTGGCTGCTGCTGGCGACGGCGACGCGGACCGTGACGAGGACGGCTCGGAGGGGACCGTCGAGGCGAACACGACCATGTTTGACTGGTCGCTCGCGGCGCGCGATCCCTTCTCGGACACCTACATGGACATCTCGAAGACGTACATGGACATTGATGTGGAGGACGAGGGGTTCGGAGACTCGACGATGGCGGATTTGATCACGGGTACGCCATCCAGGCGGAGGCGCAACAGCGTGGTTGTCAACGCAGGTAGCTCGTTCCCGACGCCACCGTGTACCAGTCCGCCTATGCCCGGTACACCGTGTTCTCTTCGGGGCGCCACTCCGCCCATAACGCCGCAGTCCCACGCAGGCGTGCAAGCCTCCCTACCTGACCCGGAGAAGGAGGCGCTCGAGGAAGAAATGATATCACTCAAACTCGAGCTGTCCAAGCTGACAGATACACTCGAGACGCACGCGTCGCTGCAGTCGCGTCTGTCGTCGAAGCTCGCGAAAGCCCAGAGCAGCTCTCCAGAAACACCGAAAGGCGTAGAGGCGCATCTCGACTTGGTCTTGCAGACACTATCCGACCGCACGGCAGCACTGATGGACCTCAACGCCAGCATCAGCGCCCTCGGCTTTCCCGGTCGCGACGCGTCCGATATTGTCTCCTCCATCACCTCTGCCTTCCGCACCGCCCGCCTCGAGCTCGAGTATCTGACACCGGGCGAGAACGTCCTCCCCCTGCACGGTCACGGCGCCGAGGTCCTCGACCTCATCCTGACACGCCTCCGCGACCTGGCCCGCCAGAGCAAGGACGATGAGGCCTCGATCGACGAGTACCACTCCCTGGAGCAGTCCCTCCGCCAGCAGCTCGGCGCCCGCTGCGAGGCCATGGACGGGATGCGCCGCGCCCTCGCGCACGGGCAGGAGACGGCCGCCGAGAAGGACGCGCGCATCAGCGAGCTGGAGCTCGGGCTCGCGCGGCTCAAGGGCGCGGCCGAGAGCTACCAGCGCGACATGGGCGAGCTCGAGGCCCTGGTGCAGCGCCTCGAGGCCGCGGGCCGCCAGTGCGAGGAGAAGCTCGGCGCCGCGCGGTCGGACCTCGCGGCGGCGGGCACGCGTCTCGGCGCACGCGACGCCGCGGTCGCGGACCTCGAGGCGAAGCTCGCTGAGGTGACGGGCCAGACCGAGGGTCTCACGGCGCAGCTGAGGGAGCTGCAGGCCCTGAAGGACGGCGAGGTGCGGGCGCTGCAGCGCCGGCGCGAGGTCGAGGTGCGCACGCTGAACAAGCTGCATGGCAAGAGCCTGGCGTTGCGGGACGCGCGTGTGGGAGAGCTGCGGCGCGAGATCGATGGTGTGAGCGAGGCGTTGCGCGGTGCGCATCAGACGATCATGAGCTTGCGGCTTGAGAACGGTGGACTGACACGGGCGATGGCAGATGAGAGGCAGAGAGCCAAGGAGGCGGTCGACGGGATGCGCGCGGAGCTCGAAAGAGTTGTGAGAATGGGTAGTGAATTCCTCGTCACGCCGAAGAAGGGTGGTGAGGGAAGGGAGATGATACGGCGGAGCATGCGGCGATTATCCGCCGAAGCTGGTGACGCGATGGCCGAGACGGGGCATGGCTTTCCAGAAGAGCCGGCGAAGTCGACTAAGGGTAAGAAGAGAAGGAGGTACGACTCAGGACTCGGTTTCCTGGATGAAGATGAAGATGAGGTTGAGCTCGTGGTGTAGCATTCGCTTTCGCACCATATGTCCGTTCAGCACGCATGTCACTCTTTCATCCACTTTGTTTCCTTTGTATACTGGAGATTTTTGGCGTTGATACAGAAGCGCAAGCTAGAGCAACTGGATTTAGATGTAAACGGATCATTGTATCAACACCTTACATATCAGCACCATGCCTTCCCGGATACGTCCTTTGCTGTTAAGCATGCTTCTCGCTGCTAGTATACGTGCTGTACTCGCGAACAACACAGGAGTACATGGATTGCTGCCCTGCTGCTTTCGCCATTTTGGTTCGTGAAGCACGACTACCCAACGCCCGCGGTGGAATTTCCGCCCTGGCGTGGCTATCACCGCGCTGCGTGGAGATAGGCCTTCTCTTCGTCCGTTCCAATAACTCGAGTGAGCTATCATTCAAGTCCAGCAACTTTTGCCTCAAATATCGGTTCAGCACAGCCCAGCATTTCCTTACTGCGTAAATCGCAAAGGCTTCACTACGATATCGTCGATACACCTGTAACGCGTCGTTATAGCCGGTATATGCCGGACTGTATCATCGCGAGGATATGCCAGGTTAGACCGCAGCTTCGTTCCAATAATCGCAAGTTACACGGCATACGATCCGGCTACCAGTTCGCTTGTTCCCCCGCTACCGGAAGCGAAATTGACTCTGTTATGTAGTTGTTAAGTGAGACACAGTCGTGTCGTTCCCGTCTCATTTCTTTCAACCGATACGTGCGTGAGTAGTAATTAGTGTATAAAAACCGAGCACATGTGAGGGCACTGTACTTGATGAGACGCTGACCACCCCAGGTGATGCCGTCTCTCCCCCTCTTGCGTCCTGTTTTGTTGCAGTTCTTCCTCTGTGGTAACGTGGAACAATGCATTCGTCCTCTGCCGTTCGCAATGGCAACAACACGGCGCGATATCGACTCCAAGGCCTCCCTCACACAATCCGGCGAGCCTCCTCTCTCAACAGACTCGACAGATCTTACGTCACCTCAACTCGTCTCCCCATGCCCAACGGCATCACCTATCGAGCCCGAGCGTACGTACTGCCAAGGCAACAGGGCACTTAGTTATCACTCTCGCGCCTCAATGCAGGGTGACTTATTTGTCGATAATATGGTGCGTGACGAATATCCGGAATTGCAGCTCAGGCCCAGAAGAAGCATGGCACCCGTGGTTGGGGCTTTGTTAGTCACCACAGTGGTAGGCGTGATCCTTGTTGTAGTGCTGGTCCTTGGGTGAGTAACTGTTGGCCGTCGATCAATGGAACATAGAGGCTGAACTGAAAAGGGTACACGATGCTAGGTCATTAAACGCTCGGCTGAAGGAAACTTGATGGCGCTGTTTGATATGGTGAATTAATTAAGGGAGCTGTCACGAGTGGACCATGCCGGGCTGTGAAGCCTGGCTCGTAGATACGATCGTTCCCGCCTCATAATACAATGAACTTACCTACCTCGACGCCGCCAATGGCTTAGCTTAGAAGAAACGCAAACGATGGGCGTGTGAAAGACACTGATCCATCGAAGCGACCGGTCACTCTAATCATACTATCAGCCAAGTCCAATGAAGACCTTGGTGCCCCGCCCAACACCAGACCAGCCTCAGGTTCGATAACACGTAACGAGGCAGGACAGAGCCATACCGGTACCTCCACTAAAGCTACAAAGCGCCTTGTCCTATGCCTGCTCAACGTCTGCTCCGCAGGTAGAGGACACAGAAACAAGACCACAAGGCATGCCGCCGAAGCCGGCAATAACGCGCCGCCGAGCGTCAATAGCCTCTCTGCTCCAAAGCAGGCCAACAATATAAGCAAGATACCCTTAACTAGGAGTGTATATCCATGCTTTGAGTAGCGAGTCGCCGGAGCATCAAGTAGCTTAAGAAGTAGCTTAAGAAGCATCAGCACAATTTCAGTAAGCCCCTGTGAATGCCTTGTTGCAGCCACTGGGACTTATTGTGGGAGGGTGTTAGAGGGATTCACTCATCAGCTTTGCGAGATATAGTAGGTCTCTGCATGCTAACATCACCTCAGAACCAGCCATCTTTGCCGCTATTATACCTCGAGATCACCCATAAATGCTCTCTGGCTTAAGATCAACCGTATAACAACTTTTTCGTCTCAAGAAATTTAGAGAAAGTAGGAGGATGGTCAAAAAAGCACATAAGAACGTCAAGCCTGGGATGCAGTCACTAACCGAAGTGTTTGTTACTGGCATAACCAGAATGTGTCAGCTGTCCATACTGCCGGTATGTGGATAGCTTGCCCGATGCTGGCGCTAGATCTCCAAAAAGCCCGTCATTTCCACTACATAGTGTTTGACTTACTTGGTAGTCACTTAACATAGGCCTAAGCTCTATAATTTTTTGCTAGGAGGACGATACACTTTTTGGGGAAATTCGCGTAATATCTATATGATAGCAAAGACAGACGTGATATCGATGATTGTATTGCGTGCCTAGAGGTGCAATAATCCTGGGTATACGTGATACTCCTACATGTTGTACATTCCATGTCCTTGAGGCGCTATGAGTGCCATATTGAATGCACCGTGCTAGATAAAGTTGATTTTCCCTCTTTTAGGCGCCAGCAACCACTGCGAGGTTATCATAGATAGTCCTTTTGACTGCATAGAACGTGCCGCCCAGCTGCGTCATCAGTCCACCATCAGTGGGCAGACCAATGCTCTCGACATCAATTCGACCAGTTGTGGTTTTGCGCACCACCACGCTGCCATCGACAACCAGCGTACCCTCGCCGCGAAATTCAGCTGTGTGGCCAGATTGTTGCATTGCCTTCCGCAGGTCTGCAAGACGAAGATCGCCTACATGTAAAGGTTGCGCGACGGACCGAGTTGCGGCAGCCATCGATGTTGGTAGGATATCAAGGGTAGGTTCTACAGGTATGTCAGATGCCAGTTTGACGCCATCCCCGTCCACACTTGTAGCATCTTCTGTCTTTTGTCGCTTATTTGCCGCGTCGTCGTCACCAGAACCCATAGTCCTCGGCAAAGCCAGCAGTCGTCCTGTCACGGTGGCGATACTAAGACCACGAATGTTCTGCCACTTAACCTGCTTGACGAGGGATGGCGCCAGTTTGACAACCCAGGCATTCGTATCCACGCTTGCGTCGACAGTCGTGCCAATTCCAGGCGTATATATGTCAATCGAACCCTCGGCTAGAAGCTTTTTACAGTCTGAGGCGAGCGTCAAGGTTTCGTCGTTTGCACCACCAATAAGAATCAGCTTCCTTGGCGAAATGAGCGGTATCAACATATGAAGACTCCGCTTGTCATGGATACCGCTGAAGTCTATAAACTCGATCTCGAGGTTGGCCGAGACTTTCTCGGTCGTGCTTACAAGCTTCGAAGGACCAGAATTGACATCCTCTATATCCTTAGGTATCCTGTCCAATTCGTCGACGGCATCATCAGGGATACCCATATCCTGATCATCGGTGGCATTACGCGACAGGTTTGAGCGCTTGTGCGTACCAAGGCCATGATCGTTGCCTTTTGCGTTGCCGTCGTCCCACTTGCGCTTCTTGCCGAGAGTATCATTACCAACACCCTTCCCAGCTAGATCGCCATCTGAATTGTCGCCATCTTCTCTTTCTTCCGCTCGGAGGAAGTCTTCGGGGCGGATAAGTTCACCGTAGTCGTCATTACGCTTCCTCCGAACCGGGTGGGGATACATCCTATCGCGTCCCTTCTTGTTCCTGATATCGAAATCGTAGACGCCCTTCTTCTTCAGAAGAACATTTATGCCTAGGTCCTCATCCGTCAATGCAGCCTTCTTCCGGCCAGCCTGGCCTAACGTCGTTGCTGCATTCAATGCTCTGCCCTGGTGCTCATCTTCGGAGTCTTCGGAATCAGACGAAGATTCGGAAGCATCATCACCTATATCGCCGGATGTTTCGAGTACATTGGCAGCTCCATCCTGGAGCGTGGTTTGTAACTGGCGCTGCTGTGCCCGCCACTGATTGTAAATAATCAGATCGTTACCCTCAAGTGCCTGCTTTTGCGCATTGAATAGTTCAACTTCGTGAGTCGAACCACCGTTACTCGCGCTTCCTGCATTGTCCTGGCGTTCCTTCCACAGTGTCCACAGAGATTTAGCTACAGACGATCTTCGATCCGACACAAGGGAGGGATACTCGGTGAGTATAACCATATTCTTGGAATCTTGGGCTAAATGCCTCAAAACGACGTTTGAAAACCCCCACTCAAGACTTGTGTCACTGGCGAGGATAACTCTGGGGGCAGCCGTTTCGTTCTCGCTGTCTTGACTGAGTACTTTGTCGACCTGGCCGCTCCTGTCAAGCAGCCTGAGAAATCTGAAATCAAACGGGCCAGCTTCTTTGTTCTTCTTAGCTCCATCAGCGGTGCCGTTGACACCCTTAGAGCCATCGGCGACAGCCTCGAATTCGCGTACAATACTGTCATCCATCCACTCCAGCATACTCCGGGCATACTTCATCGTACTATGAATGTTGCGCCCAGCTAGGTAAAGTTTGGCAGCCTGAAGCTGGCCGTTACCAGTAGCCGAATCAGTTCTCCAAGCGTGCTCCATCAGATAGGCAAGCTCTAAGACACGCGCGCTCGAGTCAATGGGTATCAAGACGGTGCCGCCTCTCGAGACGCATGATCGAACTTTGTCGAGGAGAAGCTCGTCTCGCTTCGCTCGACCACCCGGCAGTGACGGTTTCTCGCCACCCTTGCTGCTGCAAACTAAAGCAGTGGGTTTTCGTAGCTGTTCGATGACCTCGGCTCCTCCGCCTCCAGCGCCACCCAACCAAGCAGCTCCGGCAAATACATTTTCGCGACCCTGATTCCAGTCCACAGCATAGACAATAGATTCCAAGCCGTGCTGTATGTGCCAAATAGTTCCGCCCAGTGTATGACCTGAATTGTACGCGGTAATGGTGAGACCATTCAATGGAGGGGAGAAATCGGAGCCGAGAGGCTGATGTGGTTGAGAGTACTTCAAAGGGTGAATGAGGGAGAAATATGTGGCGATCTCTTCGGCAGTGGGTGCCTCGAGTAGAATGTCGGAGGAGGATTCATGATTCGTATACGAGACCTCGTCAAGAGAGCTGGATGGAATGGTAGTCGCTGCAGCTGGGGTCGACGCATAGAGATCTTGAAGCAGAGTTCGGCCGAGAGATATCACTGGTGTTGTGGCATATACGGGAATTCGTTTGAACAAGGGAAAATGCTTGCAACAGTGGGCAAAGGCAGCGATGTGGCTTGTCGTAGCATGGGTAAGAAGAATCAATGACAGCGTCGGGACTTGCCTATATCAACCACAACCTGTCAGCTGTCTGGACAACGGGCACACTCTCATTTATGCTTGAAGGGATTCAGGACAGGCGAGATGGAAAAGCCGTACTTCTCAAGTTCCTTCAGCTTTGCAACATCGAAAGACTCATCCCAGCCAACATCTACCAAAACCTTGATACCTCCATCTAATTCCAGGATGGATTGCGACGCGGGTGAGTCGGAGAGAGCCCCTTGCAACGGGCTGAGGGTGAACATGGCTGCATGATACTGGGGCAATGACAGCAGGTAGATATGCGATATAAAAGATGCTTTCGTCAGCAACTGGAGCGATGCTGTCTGAAGAAGTTGCAATGGACAGTTGGGTGTGTGATGGAGATCAGCGACGTCAAAAAAAAGAAGAATACGGTGCAGTCAATGGGATTTAGATGGATCGCAAGCGCGTCAAAGAATCCAGGTACGGAATGCTTGAGAGGAAGATGTACCCCATATGTGGTAGGTAAGTATCTAGGTACCTGTAGGTGGCCACGTACAGGTAGGCGGCTTGGTACCAGTCCTAGGTAAGCCTTGCGCAGACCCTTCACTGGGGCTGACCTGTGTTCGTACCGCTGTGACAGACTGTCGCAGTAGGTCATTGAAGGCCACTAAAGAGTACTGTAGACCACTGTACACTGGAGGTCCAGTAGCTCCCTGCTGAAGCTCTCAAGGCTACAGCCTCAACCCCAAGGAAACGGCCCGGGAGGTAAAGCTACCTGGAAAATGCGGGGCTGGCTGGACCGGAAAATTGCCGGAAGGAAATCGTGTCAATTTACTTTACCTGTCTACTAACAAGACCCTAGTCCATCTCAGTGGCCGCAGATCCTAGGCTGGGAATAGCATCCCGTACCAATTCCTCTACGCTGGCCTTTAAGCCCGTGTGCCACTGAGCGTCTGACGAAACCACACTCACTCGGTACTTTCTCTTACAACCATTCTCGGTCCGCCTGTGGTGATCGTCTGTATTACTCAGTCACCCAATATTGCACCCAAGCCCACCCAGCTTCTCGACCTCTTATGATGGAAACCCTCCCTTACTAATAACGCCTCTTCGGAATATAGGTTGACCACGTCGCATTCTCGTTTGCGCTTGGTGGTGGTCTCCCCTTGGCAGCAATTCAAAGACAGAATATCTCTTCGCTTTCCGCCATACTGTCAACTTATACCCAACTGCCTCCGCGTCGCCAGCCATGGCCGATTACTCCATGTACCACTCCCTCGGTCAGGGAGACCAGGTTGATCCCAACGATCCGAACCGAACTTCGCAGCCCGCGCCGCCCCAATTTCAACCTCCAGTTGCCCAACAACAGTATCAGCAATATGGCTCGCCAGCACCACAGGGCCAGCAATACTATGGAAGCCCTCCCCCGCCCGCCGGAGGCCCCTCGCCCCTTGGTGCTGGATATGCCCCGCCTCAAGCCCAGCACTATGGCGGACAGCTTCCCACAGGCGACGGAGCTGGTTTGGCGTCCCAAATGGCCGGCATGTCACTAGATGGACATCAAACGGCACGGAGAAAGAAGAAGGACCGCCATGCATTTCATACCGTCGATGCCCCCGCTGGGTCTTCGCAAGCGTACAATGGCATACCCCCCGCCGGGACGCCTTCAACAGCCTTCTTGAACGCCGACCCGTCCGTATCAACTGGACCCCAATTCGGTGGCCAGCCATTCTCTTCGAGCCCAAACCAGTTCCCAGCCCCAGTCAATGCACCTTTCAATCCAGCGGCTCCTGCGACTTCAGCTGAATTCGCCGCAAGGAACGGCCAAGTTCCCGACCATGGTCAAGCCGTGCCGGCGGGGGGCAATGGCCAAGTTTCGCCAGACGACATTCCCAGCGTTCCTGTTTCGAGGGATGTTCCGCAACAATACTATCTCAGCAACGTATACCCTACATTCGAGCGCCATGTGCCTCCGCCGGCTACCTGCTCCTTCGTCGCTTACGATCAGGGAAATTCCTCCCCCAAATACACTCGACTGACTATGAATAATATACCATCGACGTCCGAAGGCTTATCTGGAACTGGACTTCCCCTGGGTCTTCTGCTACAGCCGCTGGCACGTCTTCAATCCGGCGAGATGGAAGTACCACTTCTTGATTTTGGTGACGTGGGCCCACCCAGGTGCCGGAGATGCCGTGCTTATATCAACCCTTTCATGATGTTCAAATCAGGCGGCAGTAAGTTTGTCTGCAACCTCTGTACTTATCCTAATGATACCCCGTCCGAATACTTCTGCGCCACCACTCCCGGTGGAGTTAGGGTAGATCGTGACCAGCGGCCCGAGTTATGCAGAGGCACTGTCGAGTTCACAGTACCTAAAGAATACTGGACTAAAGAACCTACGGGGCTCAACTGGTTGTTTGTCATTGACGTGACTCAAGAAGCCTTCAACAAGGGCTTCCTCGAGGCATTCTGCGAAGGAATTTTGGCAGCTCTCTATGCCCCTGACGGAAGTGACGAAACGGACGAAAATGGAGACCCAAAGAGGCGGATCCCGCTTGGCGCCAGAGTTGGGTTCGTCACTTTCGACAAGGACATTCATTTCTACAACTGCAATGTGAGTTTGGTCGCATCGAACCTAAAGCTCTCTATGCTAATAATAGGTAATCAGCCGGCCTTGGAGCAAGCGCAAATGATGATCATGCCGGATATCGAGGACCCATTCGTTCCCCTTAGTGATGGACTCTTTGTTGACCCTTACGAGTCAAGAGCTGTTATCACATCATTGCTTACCCGGCTCCCTGCGCTGTTTGCTGACATAAAAAATCCCGAGCCTGCTCTTTTATCAACCCTAAACTCGTGTCTAGCTGCATTAGAGAAGACAGGTGGAAAGATAGTCTGCTCATTGTCCGCTTTGCCGACTTGGGGACCTGGACGACTCTTCCTGCGAGACGATGGGAAGTATCTCGGTGGTGAGATCGATAAGAAACTCTTTACCACTGAACACCCTGCGTGGAAGAAGGTTGCGGAGAAGATGGTCGCGGCTGGTGTGGGCATTGACTTCTTCCTGGCGGCGCCCTCTGGGGGTTATTTGGATCTCGCTACCATTGGTAAGCCAACACTCTAAGATCCAAGAATTTTACGTAGCTAATCCCACGAAGGTCATGTCACAGCAACTACAGGCGGGGAAACCTTCTACTACCCTAATTTTGTAGCCGGCAGAGACAACACAAAACTCTCCCTTGAGATCAAGCACACTGTGACGAGGGAGACTGGATATCAGGCATTGATGAAGGTTCGATGCTCTAATGGTCTCCAAATCTCCTCGTACCATGGCAATTTCATTCAACATACATTTGGGGCAGACCTTGAAATCGGGGTTATTGACGCGGACAAGGCTGTTGGTGTCGTCTTTGGTTACGACGGAAAGCTTGACTCGAAGCTTGACGCCCACTTCCAAGCTGCTCTGCTGTACACGACAGCCTCGGGGCAGCGCAGAGTCAGATGCTGCAATGTTATTGCCAGCGTCAGCGACAGTCCCCGGGAATGCATGAAATTCGTTGACCAAGATGCGGTATGCAGTATCATCGCCAAAGAGGCGGCGACGAAGCTTGCTTCTACGTCTACGACGTTGAAAGACATTCGTCTTGGCTTGACCGAGAAGACTATCGATATTTTGGCAGGCTACCGCAAGAACTACTCGTCACAATCTCATCCACCAGGCCAGCTTGTCATGCCTGAGAAGCTCAAGGAGTTTGCGATGTATATGCTTGGTCTGATCAAGTGCCGAGCGTTTAAGGGTGGCAATGAGACCTCAGATCGGAGAGTACATGAGATGCGTATGATTCGATCAATGGGTGCTGCGGAACTCAGCCTGTACCTTTACCCAAGGATGATCCCTATACACAATCTGAATCCCGAGGATGGGTTTACCGATGAGCAGACCGGGCATCTCAAGATGCCACCAGCTATGCGAGCCACGTACAGCAGGGTCGAACCCGGCGGTGTATACCTAGTCGAGAACGGACAGCAGTGCTTGTTGTGGTTTCATTCACAGACATCGCCCAATTTGCTGACCGACCTATTTGGAGAAAACAAGGACAGTCTTAGTGCCCTAGACCCCTACAATGCCACCCTGCCTGTTCTCGAAACACATCTCAACGCACAGGTGCGGAACATTCTCGAGTTCCTGAAGACAGTGCGAGGCTCCAAGGCCTTGACTATTCAGCTGGCAAGACAGGGCATGGATGGCGCCGAGCACGAATTTGCGAGGATGCTAATAGAAGACCGCAATAATGAGGCCCAAAGTTATGTCGATTGGCTGGTACATATACACAAGGGTGTAGCGCTTGAAGTAAGTTCTTCCATGAATCAATTCTGATGCACAACGACTGCAGCAATATGTATTGCTTTTGATGAGTCAAAACAGGTGCTAACACCTCTCTCAGCTGGCTGGCCAACGGAAGAAAGACGGAGAGGAGGGTACATCATTTGCTGCGAACTTCAGTGGTCTCAGACCACAATATTGGTAGTCGAAAATGGACTCCAGATGTCCAAAACATGATACCAGCAAAATATAGCCCTGAAATGAGGGCCGGCATTGAAAGGCATATCGTGCTGATTTCGAGGCGAGAGCGATCCGCAACACCCCAGCATAGGTACCTCTTCTCATATTGCGTAAGTGTAAGCACCTAGGTAAAATAATGCGGCATCCCTTCGCTGCGTCGGTTCCGTTATTCTTAAGCGATAGGACACGATGATCAGGTGATTAATACATATTCTCCGGCCTTGAACATCACACATGATAGCGCGTGCGCAATGTAATGATGGACAGATGTTTTCATTCGCCAAGTATGAATGTGCAATACAAAAGTCTTGGTCTCTACTCGAATACATTTCGCAACACATTCAAGGCATCGGCTCTTGTATCTCCCGTCTCCATGAATCCAAACTTCGTCCACAATGGCTCAATTCCTTCAGGAATGTTACGAACACCCGATCTTGCTTGTACCCACGGAAATATCGTCGTACCAGAAAGTGTTGGTGTCGCCGCCATACGACTCCCAGCCAAAGTAGATGCCGGTGACCTTCGGCTTAACGCTGCTGCGCTGCCACTGGGCGGCGTTGGCGTTGGCGGTGCCGGTCTTGGACGTCAGGCCGGCAATAGCCTTGTCGTTGAGCCAGGTCTCGACGGTGCCGTCGGTGCCGAGGTGGTACTCGAAGCACTGCCAGGAGCCGGTGGGGAGGGCCGTGCTGGCGGCGATGCCCTGGGGGCTCAGGTCGGGGAGGGTGGCGTCGTCGGACTCGCGGTTGTACATCAGGATCTTGGACTGGCCGCCGATGCGCAGGTGCTTGTTGCTGCCTTGGGCGGAATCGGGCATGGTGATGAAGGAGACGTGGGAGTCGGTCAGGGCTTTGGAAGCCTTGCTGTGAAGGGGGTTGGGGGTGTCAGTGCGAGCTATTGTTACTCGTTGTGATGATATGATGGCCGTGATAGGTACTTACACCCAGGCTCGGACGTAGACATCACCGCTCGGTACCTTGGTCGTGCCAAAGAAGATGTGGCCGCAGAAGCCGCCGGCGCCGTCGACACGAACTGAATTCTTGCCGCTGTGAGCCGTGGAGCTGAGTCGTGCCAGAGTCAGCGTTTTGCTCATCACGAGCAACCAATGTGACGAAGAGAGGACGTAACGGACCTGTCGAGCGTGACCTTACCGCCCTGGTTGCAGTCGGGGGCATAGATAGGCCATGCGGCTTGGTCCCATCCGCTCTCGAAGTCATCGGATGCTTGTCCGAGGGCCCATGGCAGGACGGAGAGCCCGAAAAGGATGGCCTGGCGCAGCATTTTGACGATGATGGTAGTCTGGATGTGCTGTACGAAGAGGGTGGAATGCGAGGAGAGGCAGGTCCCTGGATTTATACAACCACTTTCACGGCATGATATCCTCCTCTACCATACACTACCGGAATAGGTCAGGAAGTGTATATCGAATTGGCTCCGTTAGTAATTTCCCCGTTGTTGGAGCTGGAGCAGACTCACCATTCTGTCTCCCAGGGGACTAGGCCCTCCTCTCTGTCACGGAAAGCACATCCATTGGCAATTTCATTCCAAATCCAATTCAACACTCTCGTCTCTCTCATTGTCGTGTTTTCATTCACACTCATCCTTAGATGCTGAATGAGGTCTTGTCGGGTGCCTGTTCTCAGGGCGCCGGCCCTGGATGTACATTAGGCTAAATACCACAAGGGGATAAGTAGGTGAATTCATTTTCCTGTTGCATCAGGACCTTAATAAGACCTCTATCTATTGGTTACAATTTATGGTTTGGGAGGCGACCTTAATCCCTTGCCTATATGATGTTGTATACACGTTGCGCCGGGGATCGAGAGGCTCATCGGGATTCTTGCCTAGCTTCCCTTGATTTCCCACTCTTCACATCTAGGGAGACAACCTGGTCCGGCGCTTGCGCGTGAGAAGTGGCCGTTTATGAATAAGCTTCTGGATGGCTGGAAACTCGGAGTCGCATACTTTCGCCTTTGGTCAGAATACTGTCTGTGTTTAGCGCTGTCCGCTTTCAAAGCGGCTTCGAAATCACGTTAGCATCCGAAAGTCGCCGAATACGATTGTGTCGAATGTCGAGTTCTGGTACCCTGTTTGGTACATAAACTACGTTTCGTAGCCTTCCGAGACGTTCAGCTCGCTTGGGAGAATCCATCTGCCAAAAAGCTAGTGGTCGAGGGAAAAAAAATGATAAGCAGATGGTTAGGCGACTCTTTCCAGTTGCCTATGCTCAGGTCTACCGGCGAAAACAACGAATACCTATTGATATGCTACATGTTGTGATGCAAGAGCTCCCACAAACCCAGGAAACGCTCCGATATTCATTCCCGTCCACCTTGCAACAGCTTCTGGAGATTCCCACGCGATTCTTGAAGTCGTCTGCATCAATAGATACTCCCATCGCTGTACCTTGCCCACCACTGTCGCCCCATTTCGCATCAACGGATTCCGGTCGAGTCTGGTTGAACTTCTCGCATGGCACCCATTCTCTCCCCGCATTCCGCCAGCTCGTCTCCATTCCGATCGGACCCTTCCCGATCACGGCTTTTCAACGCTCTCCGTCTCCCGGCGACGCCAGGCCCGCCTTCTCTGGAGCCCCAATGGCGCCAGCGGTCCAATTATGCCAGTTACCGTCTCCAAAGTACGGCAGATTAGATTGATCGGCGCCGAAGCTGGTCATTACATCGTTGGCCATCTGCGCCTCTTTGGCAGACAAGTCCGCGCGGATATTGCAGCGGCCGTGGGGTGCTGGGTCGGCGTCGAAGGGCTGTTCGGGACGTGTTTCATAAATGAACCGCACTTGATCCGGACATCGAGCGTGGTGAAGATGGCATGTAATGGGCTGTGAGACGCTGTCATGGACAGCGAGAGCCACATGACCGGTTGGATCCTCGCCTAGCTTATCGCCGCCCCAGAGAATGACGGAGACTGTGTATAGCCCCGATGATGGACTATGGGCAGTCAAGGACATGGTTTCTATATGATTCTTGTCGGAGAGTACAGAAAATATGTTCTTTAGGCGATCTGAGTATCGCGTACACAAGTCAGGATGTCGAGTTCGTGGACAGCGATGGAAGAAGACGTGTTGGGCGGAAGTATTAGGTGGTCTATAATTAATGACCCAAGCCCACAAAGCCTGGCTAAGCGCGGGCACTTATGGAACTTCCAACATCGCAATTTCATTGGGCGCATAGCTATACTCGGGATTTCTTAGGACGAAGTACAACAGGCGCTCAGCCAAGGATCTTGTCGAACATCTGGTGCATGATGTTGGCTTCAATCCAAAAAGGAGGGATAAAGCGCTCGACCTCGCATATGAAGCTCGGTTTGAACACACCGTGCCAAGTAGCTTTATACCACTCCCAATAAGCTGGATAGAAGCCTGCCGTATACCAATCTAAGATAACCACGCTCAGATCATCCTGTATGATAATGTTGCTGCTGTGAAGATCGCCGTGCGTAAATACGATCTCGTGGCCGCGAAGAGAGTGCACAAGTTGTTCAAGAGCATATCTCCTGTTGAATCCGGAAGATCCCGGGTCTGTATCACGGCTACTGGGAGAAGCTCTTGACAAAGCTTCAAGTATTCCTTCGTTGAAAGCTCGCTCGTCGGGGTAAGGCCCGTACTTGTGGTCACTTTGATAAAAGTCCCACTCGAATTCGCCTGCCACACATGGGCTACGGTTGAAGCCACCAACATAGTCGCCTTTGATACTACGCATTTCTGTCATGTACTGTTTCAGCGTCTCGATTACCGTCTCCTGGTCTTTATCACTCGCGATTTCCCAGAAGTGACTCAACGGCTTCCCATGCTCGAAGGACATGAGGATGTGCCTCTCGCCATTGAGCACATATGCCCCCATCACTTTGGGACACTTGATACTCGTGCGACGGGAGACGTAGTCCATAGCTTCGACCTCAGCCAGGGTGACATAACGGCCGTACTTCACAAGGGTACCATCCTCGATTTGCCGTATCTGGCTGCCACCTTTACCAGGAAACGGATTGAATGCGCCTGGTAAATCGGCAGGGTCGAGCACGTACGGGGGAAGGCCAGGCCGGGAAGAGGCTATCAACACCGGCTTGTCTTCTTTCTCAGTACTGTTCTCTTCGTGCTGAGGGTTTCCCGTGGTGGTGCTCATCACGAAAAGCTGCGCGTGATATGTAGGTAAGAAGGAACACTGTCAGAAGGTTACGAGGATGAAATCGCACCACGATAAGCAGAAGCGCCGGCGGAAAGCACGCCGGGCCCTATACAGTGGCTTGTGCGCACAGTATCGACCGAAAGGGCAGAACGTGTAATATGTGCTTCGGTCAGTGCTGTTCTAACACAATAACTATGATAACTATAACTACGTACTCTTACTACAAGATATGTAGCACGCTATGGGAACTCAGGGGAGCAAAGGCCAAAGGCGTCTAAGCCGCTTAGCGAGCCGAATAGACCCAACCGAGTCAACTACATGTCGCTAGGACATCTCCTCCAACTTCGCGTCTTTGCCCGGGTTGACACATTCCCGCACACTAAACAATCCCTAGCACCAGCAAGCTTCGCAGCGACGATGTGAAAACTCCAACGCAAAGTCATCTTGCCGATCATGTACTCAAAAATCATTCTGTTCGCTGAGAGCACGAACGGAGGCGACTCCTGTGATGGGAATCCGTCGTGTTTAGCGCGGCTGAGGGAGAAGGTAAAGTCGAAGCCGTCGCTAGGGTGCTCGATGTAGGTTTTTGTTATCAGCGAGTTCCTCCACCTCCTCGAGGTATCAGGCTTCGTACCGTAGTCGGGCGTGTATGGAGAATCCAAGCAGTCTATGCCAACGGGCAAGGAAGCGATCTAGGTAACGCGACATTTCACCTTGGGCTCTACCAAGCACAGTCGACCAAGTGCGTCAGTGATAGATTTGGTGACGATTGGAGTGATGGAGAAGGCGCTGAAGACGATGACGCGTCTTATAATCAAATAGGGGAATCGGTGAGGACGACAGGCGAGATGACACATTGTGAATTGACTGTATTGCAGATAGCTTCACGAACAGTACTCTTGGAGACAGGGCATAAAGCTATCCCATTCCGCTGGAGAATTGCGCTACAAACCATTTTCCAGGTGCATGTATGAAAATAATCTTCGTGTGGAAAAAGTAGCTGCTCCTTTACAGCTCACTTTTCATGGCGAACGATTAGCTGACTCCATTGCCTACTTAGCAAATGTATTGGATGATTTGGAGCTCCAACTGCCAGCCTCGTAGTCATATTAATCATCATCCGTTGTCACCTCGCTGATGCCTAATTGGATGCTCACGAAGGATTTGACAAGAACATCCAAGCCGGGGTAAGCTTTGTGATTCTTCCGCACTACCAGGGAAGTGCACCCATCAGATCAGCTGGAGAGCTCGGTATGATCGAATTATTGCGGAATATAAATCGTACAAATCTAGCCAGCTCCACTCATAACCAAATCCATTCGATAGAATACGCATAGAAAAAATGAAAATCCTCATTTATATAAGATACAATTTAATCGAGGAACAGTATAATGAGGTAAGTCTCGCCCAAGGGTGTCAAAATGACGGACAAAAATCGTATCCCCGTGCGTATATTTACTCTTCATGACGAATTTTACAAGACAATGCTGATAGAAATCCTAATTGAACTCATAGCAGAACCTCACGAAAGAGAAAGTAGGAGGCACCGGCTACAGCGAAACATAATTCACCACAGTCAACGTAGACTAGCTATCGTAAAATATCTGAGCGTCCCGAGCTGGTATTGATATGATAACATCCAAAAGTTTCATCAACGGGCCAGAAACAGGTGAAAATCTCTCCGTGAAATGAGAGCTTGCATCTACATCATGCAAACGACTTGTGTGATGACTCAATCAGTTCTTCGATATCGTGTCTCCCCCGGGCTCTGATCGCCTAGTTATGTAGCTATTTCCTTCAGAGTATGCCTCTTGTATGAGCAGAAAGCGCGCGTGCCTGAACCTTTGTGACGACTGTATATATTCTCAAGTCCGTCTTGTAAATGATGCCTGTAACTAAAGGCGGACCCCATCACTCAGCCAATAACTAGGTCACTTCCTGTATCTCTAGGATAGGCTCTCATTTGTTCATGTGTTTATCGAACTAGTCTTACGTGCGTCTGAGTCAAATACGCCTGTGTATGTTCCAGGGCAATGAGAAAGCCTCTTCGTGGATAACTGAAAGTCTGGGATCGGCCTTGTCGTCTTGGTGAACCCTGTGGATAACTAGCCATAATTATTCGTTATACGATCACAATGTCCGAACTGTCTGATTGTTTTCGCAGTCTACCATCTTCATAGGTACCGTCAACTGTTGGATTCTAACAGACCTTTGCATTGCGCATCGTAGTTTTCCTGTTGAGTCACTTGCAAACCACTGATATCTATCCTGAACTGGATCGGATATTGACTTCAACTGATGCACATAGATACATAGGGACCCGATGATTATGGTCTAACTAAATCACACGATTCAGTGTTCTTCAAGTATTGACATTACAGCCCATGTATTTTTGTATTCATAAAATACTGTCCCTGCCCTCATATCGCCAATCGCCATCAAAATTTGGTGCGGTGATGTCTTGACTGCGTAGTTGGGTAAGTATCCAACGGGTATATCGGCTCTATCGACGACCAGTTCGTCATCTGCCAAAGGGATATGTGCTTGCTTTTTCCTCTAGCTCGGCGTCTGATCGCCTCCAGGCACGTTCTAGTCTTGCCCTCCAAGCCCTTCTAGCACAAGCACCATGTACAGTGTACATCCATGTTTTGCCTCGACGATCACCGAAGCTTAGACTGCTTAGCAAGAACTGACACACAACAAGCTTAAATCCACCTCTCCACATCGGCCTCCGTCCGACAATGCGCCATCATATCTTCTGCGGCCTGCCAAGCCTACGTTCCGGAGGCGCCGCTCATTATTGGCGCTGGCTACCTCATTGATCAATTAGCAGACGACTCTATGTCGTGGCCTCTGTCGTAGTTCAAGGCTCTTTTCAATCAATACGTGCCTCACACAAGATCACGATATGCCTCGATCCACCTCGCCGAAACACCCTCAAATCGTGGGGCGGACAGTGCAGGCGTGGCACGTACGCAGATCCCTTTTTTAGACCAGACGAAACGTGCGTCGCAACGGCAGGCCACCCTCCCCCAGCGAAGCGTGCTGTGACGGGTAAAGGAGACTCTGGAAAATGCGGCTGGAAAAAGGCTATTCTTCGGGAGATCAGCCCAGGCAGGCGTAAGAAAAAAAAAACATTGGGCTTGGTTAAGGTTATTATTGTCTGCCGTCGATCTTCGCGACCCCTTGACTTATTAGAGTATGTATCTTAGTAGAATGGCGATCAGCCAGATCGGGGTTGGAGGCCTTCGCGGGCCTGAGTCAATGCAATGCGACGTCCGCGACGCGAGCTGATCAAGGCCCAGTGTGCATGAGTCTGCCTGAACCATCTCTATCCAAAGTGATGCCTCGCCCCTCCAGTGTGGTGTCCCGTCTGGGAGATATGTCAAAAAGGTAGGTATCTACCTATCTCTGCAAGGAACTTTCGCATGTCTCTGAATAGCACTCTAGTGTAGACAGGTAGAGGCCAGAGCCAAAACTTGCTGATCTCCGGAACTGAAGTGGAGGGAGATCATATCAGATATGTACTCATTCCTACTTTGAGTAGAAGGCCACGCGGCTTTATGTATTGGCGGTGGACTGATTGGCCAGAAGCGACACGGCGACGGCGGCGGTAGCAGCGCACCTCCGGACCGAGCATCTCTTCTAAGCAGGTGGCAGCAGGTAGCGGACATCGGGATGCGGGCGTAGTAGGCCGGAGTCCTGGTCAACAATATTGACCTACTTACCTTACTGAGGGTGCTTATGGATGACAGGACGAAGTCTTATCACGTCAGGCCCCTGCTCCGTTCTCCATGCCATTCGCCCTCGTGCCAGCGTTGCCTCGCCCCGACCGGTATTGCCGCGCAATGTGACTTCGTTCGAGGCAAGATTGCGTCTACGTGCCATGATGACTCTCGTCTCCCGAATGATAACGGCCAGTGGTCCTTCCGCAGCTGCGGTGCAAGACCCTGTTCCTGTCACCATCCCGGATCAAGATCTCATCGCCCGCATTGCGACGCTGTCACGGAGCGATTGTCGGGCTCCCCGTACCAAAGCAACGGACCGCGCCATACGTAATGCAAGCACGTGTACTGGCTCGGTATGGACTCTACTCTAAGAGGTGGAGCTCTATGCATATATCTCGCCCTCGCTCTGACCTGTTCATCCACTACCGAGTCGCTGGAAATAAAGGACCCTACCATCCCTCGGTTCGGCAGCCGCGGTCGGGAACGAAAAAATAGGCAGACGGGAGCAGTGAAGAGTGGTATACACAGTATTTGACCGCGGCGGATTTGGCAGGCGTAACGCCGCGTCTGCATGTCGCGCCAGAATCACCTGAAACGCGCGGGAATGGATAGTTCACCTGAAGAGACCCGAGGAAGAACCCGATAGAGTTCAGGGAATTTCCCCCCAAGACGACGACAGGCTGTACGTATTCGGAAGCGCACCCACTCACACCCACTCGATCCATTGCCCTATCGCATTCTTGCGTGCATAGCTGGGAGGTGGTGAGTTGAGACCCAAAGTGCCGGGCCAGTGAGAGCCCTAGTGAGCAGGTCTTCTTTTAAGGACAAGGTCCGTTTCATATTGGTACGATGTGCCTGGGTCAAGGGCAGAGCACGGGCACCAGCGTCGGCCGTTGCGGGTGAAAAGGTGGCTCTGGGATGATGTATGTATATGCGCGGGCACTCTGTCAGGGCTTTGTCAAGATCTCCATCTCTGCCCCATCTGTCAGACAAGGTCAAGGGCTCTAGTCCTCTGAAGGCCCCGCGATCAATAACGGGAAATATTGATAGACGCACGGCAAGCAAGATCGTAGGAGGAATAGAATGTCCGTTCCATTCTTTTCAACCGAACGGGACGAGACCGCCACTGTGGTTCTTCGGTGATGCTCAGAGTTGGTAGTCACTGAACCGTTACACGAGGGTTCTGAGTTGATACTGTGGGTACAGGAATATCTTGAGGATCTGCCTTAACCAAGTGAGTAAACCAAGTGGTATTGTCACTTTGGGATGCAACGATCAACTGATCCTCCAACGTCATCTCGCACGATAACCGCTTGCTGTCCATGCACTTTTGGCCTATCTAAGAGCATCATTCTCGTTGATCGTCCATGCTTACATATCTGTCTACCCTGTCGTTGATGGCTAGAGCGGACCATGCTTGTTTGACCTGGATTGTCTATATTCCACTCAGTACAGGCCCTTTGAAGCATTTGGAGAGTTGGCATTTGTTTCCGCTCGACCTCCACCTGTAGTGAGCCTGCTACATGCCAAGCCCAGCCTTCGCCTTGGCTCTGCTTTGGTGTCTTGGTAGCTGGCTACATACATACATACCTCTCGCGCTGGATACCAAGCCCACACAGACAATGCCAATAGCTTGGGCGGACTCGGCAAATGAAATGGCATGTGTGACTTATTCAACAAAAGGCCTTGGACCTCTCGACAATGCGCCGCGCTGACGGCCTGTGTCTCGTAGGTCTTGTCCTTGTGGACCGTGAAAGGAGGTGATATCGTGCCACTAGCTCGTCGATGTGGTTCGATGGCTCGGCAGCAAGGCTCGCGCACGGGATCGCGTACACACCACACCTAGAGTAGTGGTCACGACTCTTGGGCGTAGCCAGATGGCACAGAGTGTGTGCGCGCGCCTCGAGCGGTATCTCTGCACGCGATAGGTATCTGCCAACTTGTGTGACGCCGGCGACACGCCGGGGGATCGACGGTGATGGTCGCCCAGCCCGCCGTGTGACGCCTGCGTCGGGCTGCCTCCGGTCAACACCGGGTCTCTTTCATAGCTCAAGACCTGCCACGATCTCTGCCATCCTTCCGCTTATCCCATAAACTACAATTCCACCTGCCCTCTGCTTGTGCGACGCAGTTCCGTCGAGGGACTACCATGCCCAGCCCACAAACCGGGCGCCTGAAGCATGATGGGTATATATATACATAGTACAGCGTGTGATGCTAGCAGCGTAAACGTCAACGTGAAGCAAGACCATCCCAAAGAAGTATGTCGCGTCTCTGCGCGGCCCGCGCCCGGGAGGTGGGTTAAGCAAAAAAGTATGCTTATCCACAGTACACGCGGCAATCGCTCGCTGTGGGGCCGAGGCAGAGGAGCATCAGACCAAAAAAAGAATAGAAGAGAAAAAAAAAAAGGGACGACAATGTGGCTCCGCTTCCACCTCCCAGCCCTTTTTGGGGAACATTGTAGTGGGCAGGTCACAGTCGACAGTGACCGGGGCCAGGACATGACTGACGGGTAAGCGTTACGACGACTTACTAACCATAGCGCCTCCGGCGTGTCTGGCCCTAGTTAGGTACCGCACTCATTTTACCTGGTACTGTACCGTACGTGATCGGATGGCGTGCAGCGAGCACATGTGCGTTGACGTGCCGGTGACTTCTCTGTAGTAGGTAGGTAAGCAGACTGACTTACGTCCTACGTCCCCCTTCCGGTAAATCAATACGACCTCGACAGGAACACATTTCAAGTAATTTTTTATTCTCTGCCATACCTACGGCGAGGAAAGCTTCATGTCAACTGGAGGTAGAGTAGAATCATCAAGTTCTGCCCGGTCAGTCAAGGTGGGACAGAAAGGCAAGATTTGGCGGAAAGGATGAGCGGCAGGGATCACGTCTGATGTGCCGTGCAACGCTCATCACTCCTTGGGGCCGAGCAGGCCGTTAAGAGCTCCTGTCGTGTTTGATGTTCGTTGCACAAGCCCAACAGCGTGCCGAATTGCGAACACGTCTGTAAAATCAATATCTAGAGCCCATGCTAAATTATTGAGCCTGGTTGATTCACAAAGCACAAGTTGAGTTGGGAACATGGATAGTTGTACAACAAAGTGCTCTACTGAATCAATAGCTGCCGGGTAGGTACTGATTTAATGCCATGCCTTCTACGAATATGGGGTAGGCCTTGTGAGAAACTCGCCATCCGAGGGCTGGAGACGTGATATATACTGTGAAATATTTGGAGGTATCAATAAAACGCAAATCGCGAATAGTCTCATCGCGCCTGGAAATTACACTCGTACTACAAACCAAACCGGGACTCCTTGATGTCCTTCATAGACTTCGTTCCTTGTAAATGCGCGCTGAACCACTGACTGAAATCCGAATCAAAATAAAAGAGAGAAGTAGGTACTCAACCCATAGTGCAAATGGTATAGATGAGCCCCATAGTTTTGACTGCTGCCAAACGCCCAATATATGCAGATTTCCCGGATGAACTGTTTCAAATGCAGAATTTGCGATTCAAAGACTGGATAGCTCTAGCATCCTCCCCTCGAAACATGTCACCAGACTGTGGCTGATTGCTCGTACCTGCAGTCATGGCTCTAGGCGAGCTGCTGGCGCTATTGCTGTTTAGAGGGTTCGCGCTATTGGGTTCCGAGTTCGCTGGCGTCGTAGGGTGATGTAAGAGGGCCGACAGACTAGCCTTATTCGTCATGTTATTGCTCCCGTCGGAACTGGTTGCTCTAGGAGGCGAGACCGAATGGATCCTAGGAGGTGTCAATCCCCGGGAAGGGGAAGGCATCGCTGGAAGAGGACCCTGAGGATTGCGGGCACTTGTGGTAATGCGAGGGTCTATCATGACAGCCTGAGTAACGGCTTGTGCAGCTTGTGCTTGCAGATGCTGCGCTCGTGGTGATACGCTCGAAGCTCGAGGTGACTGATAGGCTCTGCCGACGGGCGCCATAGTCGGTGGGGGTAGCCCTCCCTCGTAGGGGCTGGTAGGATGGTGGTAGATGGGAGCCTGAGCTCCGAGCGCGGACGTTGGTGTTGGAGGAGGGAGGGGTTGAGTCATCTGTGGTGGCCTTGGGATGTGTTGCGGTGGTCGCACCTGGAGATGTGTTGGCGCCTCCGGCGTGACTCTCTGGTGCATCCACGGTGGCGTTGGGTTAGGCGAAGGTGGCCATGTGTGTATCCAGGCTGGATGTCCCCACGGATATGGTGTATATGATGGTGGTGGTGGCGGCTGCTCTTGGTGATGTACGTTAGGCGGGCTGTTATTGTAGGGCTGCATTGGCCCTCTAGTCAACGCAGGCGGATTGGACTCATGGAGGCTAGATTCCGGATACATCCCTTTGGCCGGCATGATGTTTCGAAGCGCAGGATCAGTGCTTGGTTGAGGCATATCAGGAGTTCCGGGATGTGGTCTCGAGTAATACGAGATCAAGTGAAGATGTTGGCCTTGTGATGTCGTGATACTGAAGGATTGCTTCATGAGCCCATCGGCCTTGTACCGATACCCTTCAGGCTCGCCATCTGGATCTTCGTCGCTGACGCGACCGCTGCTGTCTGGCGTCCGCCCATTACTCCTCCGTGTGCTGCCAAATCCGCTCCCTCTCTTGCCCTCCATTTCTCTGTAGGTCAGAAAACTGCCCGACACTCTGCTGGCGCTCCAGGATTTTCCATCTGTCCACCGTCGCATGCCGGCCTCCCGTTCATCCCACACAAAAACAGAGCCTGATCTGATAGATTGACGTTCTTTCTCCGATAATCGTCTCTGGACTCTGGGTAGAAGACCCAACCTGCAAGCTTCGAAAAGCTTGATTGCATCTCCGGGTGTCCGGACATAGCCGTGATAGGTTTCCATTGTGTCGACAGTGGGTTTCCCAAATTATGGGACAGATGGGGAATTTTTGAAGATGTCGTGAAGGAACGAAGCCCAAAGGTGATCGATATGCCTCTGGGTAGGCGGAGATCGCTTCTTGTAATACTACCTTTTCCACCACGTCGACTCCACTCGAGCCTCAGCCGTGGGTCATTAAGAAATACGGCGACTAGCAGGAGTCCCGAAGTGGAGAAGAGAATAAGCTTGCGTATGTTAATTTTGACCCCGGCAAGCAAGCTTGTGGAATCCTTGCGTACCCAAGCCTTGGCAGTTTCTGAATTGCGGGCAGTTCGAGTCGACTCGGTCCCAGACGACACAATACGATTGTGAGCTGAAACGTCGCGCAACTGTAACCGATCTGTTCATGGAATTTAGGTCAGCCCTGGTTTCCCGGGCAAATCATGATGAGTTTGGCCTGAAAATAGATAAAGCTTGTTTATAGCATCGACCGGTGATGTACGCATAAGAGCAGACGATACTTGTCTGATTGGGGTGTTTCTTGCAGGCTTGCGAGACAAGCAGGGTCTGGGAAGGGAAGATTTGCACAGTATAAGCAGAAGAAAATAGTCTGACATGGCCATCAACTAGTCCGTCGATACAAATACGGCGTCTTGATGAAATTTGTGCTTCACTGATTGAAGCTCGAGCTGTCACTAGCCTGAAATCCCAGCGCGGATCTCGACTGTGGCTGCCCTGCGAGGACGCAAAGTGCAAGTGTTTCATCCCAATGAGATCCCTACTTGCGCTTCATGATCAGATGACATGCAACGTGATACTTCACGGTACCATTACATATATGGGTATGTCAAACTAAAGAAAGGGCTGTTGGGGCATCATCAAGTCATGGCTGAGATCAGGAAAGAGCGTAAACTATGGAAGTGTGTAGGTGTCCTGTCTGTTTTCGGGTTGATAGCAGCTACTCGTTGCTGTCAAGTTTGAACAGACGTAATGGGAGATGATGCATACAAATGGAAGCGATGAGATAAATTGATGTATCAACGCAGAACCGATGGAAACGTACCTCGTAGAACTTTGAAGGTTCTTCGGATTCGCAAACCAGCAAGAGCCCGCAAAATCCCTGGTGGTTGAGTTCAAACGAGCAAGCAGAGTTGTACAGGGTGTTGAGGAATAGCGAATTATCAAGGAATCGATCTAGAAGAGCTAAGTGCGCGTATTGGCAGGCGACCAGGTATGTCCCCAGTCGTCGTTGGCTATTAATGAAAATGTACTTGCTCAAAGGGTCCAGCCGAAAAAGGGAAAATTGCCGGGGGCGGCGTATCAAAATCGGGATGTGGGAGCAGGTGGCCTTGTATAAGCCGCGTACTCGACTCGTTATTACCGTTAGACGACTGGCTGTTGGGGAGTGGAGGAGATTTCAATAGATTTCCGAGGCGTTATGCGATCCACTCTTTACGGTCGATAAGATGTCCACGGCCTACTGTGTACGGTCCACAAGATCCAGGCAAGTCCAGGACTCCAACAGGAAGTAGTCCACTGGGGCGAAGGCGTAAGACGGGCTCATAGACACTTGGCGTTGGCACAAGGTTGGAAGTTAAGCTGCTGGCTAGGAGCCCGTTGGTTGGCGTCGAAGCGGCGTAGGTGTAAGTGAGTAGTGTGTGCCAAGACACCGAGAAATGTATCGTAGCGGTCCCTTGGCAGTGTCAGGGGTACCGTGATGGTCATATGAGGTGCGATGCTTCCGTGCGGACAAATGCTAGAGAGGCTTAAAGCTGAGCTGAGCTAACTTTAAGCTCTTGCCGCAAGTAAGGTTCGATAATAGGCGTGGGCGATGACTGATGGTTGATAAACCCCGGGCTCTGGAAGTTCACAGGGTGACCGGGCGCACCGTGCCGAGTCAGGTATCAATCAATGTGTGAGGACAGGCTGGCAAGGCCGGAGACTTGGTGGCTTGCGATGGTTCCCGGGATGTTTGTCAGCTGGAGAATGAGTCTTTTCGTTCCCAGGTTAGGTAAAGAGGTCAAAAGGTTTAGACCAACGCCAATGATGATGATGATGATGAAGACGGTGCGGTTGAGTTGAGTTAAACTCAAGTAGGAGTAGGTTCTCCGCCCTTACTCTTGGTCGTAGTCTTGCGCTGGCGTATTGATGATTTCCTTGTTGTCGATGTGCTTGTGTGCTACAATTTTTGGTGTTGTCGATTCTCGCATGGGATTGATGTCACTATAGGCGACGCGGCAATTGGAGAGTGCTGAGAGGGGGGAGAGGACTGATGAACATGACGCAGAGCCTCGTTCCTCTTGTTTAGACACTGCAGTGGGCATATGAGACACAATGAACAGGGAGATTAGCAGATCAGGTATATTAATATCTTTGGCTGCGCATGGCACGGGACTGATATAAGGCCTTCGATTTCGATCGAGGGGGCGGCCCAGAGAAGGGACGGAAAATCTCTCGAGACGGATAGGCTGCCGCAATAAGCTTCGCAGGTAAATCAAGCTTAATCTTGGAACGCAACGTCGTCCTCACTCGAGGGCGTGGAGGGAAGAGGTACATTTACACGTAGGTTTAGTAGGCAAGGCAGGGAGGAAATGCATGGAGATGAGCGTGGAAGGTTGAGGGAGGGGTTTGGGGCTTGGTGGGCTTGGCTGAGCTTGGAAAGCCTGGGCAAGGGCTTGGGTTTGGGGCCTAGGCTGCTGGTCGTGCCTGCTTTCCAGGGCAGAAAGGGGAGGGAAGAGGGGTTGGCTTTGACTGTCGATGTAAAGAATCATTCGGCGCGCAGCACGCACCCAGCCTCGATCTCGGTGTCCCCTTCAGGACATGTGTGTCTCTTACGTCTAGTGCCCAATCAGCTAGAGTGAGGGCACTAGGTACCTATATTTCCAGTTGGCTGTTTTCAGTTGTAGGCCTATCAATCACCAAACCTAGTACAAGCACTCTTTCTAGGGTCTCGACCCAAGCTTTTGTAGACTACCTCAAGCCCCTTGATAACTTTATATTTGCTAGCCTTGAGGGGCAAAAAAAAAAACACATCCAGATGTAGATGTCTACTCCCGAAGGTATCCCCAATCTGCCCATAGATGCCATTCATGGGAATCTTGTAAGGTGCTGAGAGATAATATCATTAGTCCCATGCTTACCTCCAACCAACATATTACCTTATGTAGCTGTCTGGAATGCCTGCCATGCTAATGTGAATGGATTGCAGAGTATATAGGCACTTCACCATCCCTCTCCTTCCATTCCCTTCCTAGGGTCCCTGGCGACGACCGGAAGTAACAATTCATTCTTATCAAGGCTATTCAGCCTCCTGCTCGTATCATTTCACCTGGATACCAATTCACCCAAGATCCGCCTACATACCTTACAAGATGCGGCCGTTTGTCCTTGATGTACATTTGCCGTGATGAGTAGCTTCGCTCGCTAATGGCATTCTCGACGCGAAGACTGTGACGTCTCTTCCGTACTATATCGCCTGCATGTCATCATCCCTTTAGAAGAAACCTCGTCGATACAGTGCTCTCGTTTGCTCGCCTTATAATTAACACGGCACCTCTGATTGCCGGCAAACCTGCTGCACTGAGCCTGCCTGCCTCGAACGTACTCACATCCAATGCCGCCGCCGCATGTCATCATCTTCAATCATGTGCGTCTCCACGGGCCAAATGAGACGCTAACATTCAGTTGTGCGCTTTGCTTGTGTCAAACAGCGTGATCAAACGGCATCAGACCTCGACTGATTTCGACATCGCTCTGACGGCTCACAGCACCCTTTGTGTCCCCATGCTTCGATCACTCCAATCACATACTTTATGTACCTACTCAAAACGTATATAGACTTGTTGTACTAGCAAAATTGTCCCGTTATGGTACTCAGATGGCCATTTTAGTTGGTCTGTTTCCCGGTTGGGCCTGCTGAAGATGAGAACACGCACATAATGTCTTATATCCATATCCGTCTGAGCTTGACTCGGGTGTCATTCATCTCCGAGTGACACAGCCGTGACGTCCGACATTGATACCGCACTTTCGAGTCCACGAACAACCCGGGCCGGGCAGTCGATCGCTCGCACCTGATTTTCATATCGAGCTAGGACAATCTTGCAGCGCACTGGTCAAAAAAAAAAGTATGTGTTGAACAGTGTGTATAGATGAGGCTCAACAGCTATTTCCCATCTTTCAAGTTGACATCATGGCGTTTCGACGCTGGGCAGTGAAGACGAATCGTATTTAGCAATTCCTGTGCAAAGTGCTGGATGGGTCCCCATGGTTTCCGGACTTCCAGCTGAGCACAGTAAGAAGTAAGTATTTCTCAGCCCTAAATGGAGTCATGCTGCAACCATGCTGTCATATTAAGCGACCGGATGCCGAGACCCCAAGCCATACTACCACTGCGGGTGGCTGACGAAGGATGATCGCTGCATGACAACGCAAACAGCGGCGTGGGCGGCCGATTGGGAATGGCACAGCCAAATTCACCCGCGAAAAATAGCTGGCCTATTGCTTGAGGGAACCCTGAGAATCTTCACCTCTCATCGCCGCTTCGAAATTGCTTTACTGTCCATGGAGAATCAAAGCACAACCGGCATGAAGGGAATCTGGGGAGAGGAAAGCATGTCACATGTCAAATGTTCTGCCTCAACCGGACTGTGCGCACTTTCTTTTCTGGCGATCCACAAACAAGCAAGCAAAGGCCATACGATACCGGTCAATCTTATTGGACCTGAATCAAACGAGACCTCCGATACCATAGTGTCGGATCGGGCAAACTATCACGAACATCATTCGTAGAGGGAAAAGAACCGGGCATATTCTGTACAGCGTGGGACCTGGAACGAAGGATCACGATCATGCCGTATGGCTGTGAAGACGACCAACAATGCCACCGACGGTGTTGATCATGAAGTCCAATACGCTGCTCGCTCGCAAGCCTCATGGGTTTGCCGTCCCAGACATGCAGTACCTGACATCGATTGATTTCCGTTCAATAGTACGAAGGTAAGAAGTAATCAACACAATAGTATTGTCGTTGGGACCTTGTAAAGCTCCGGCTCTTCACGGTCAAATACCTACATTGATAACGAATGGAATAACGATTACCTGGTATCATGTACTTCTAACAACCTGGCAGCCTGGTTCTCCTATGACCTAGGAAGGATTCAACTTCTTTGATCACGAGTCCAGTGCAACTCGCCTATTGTGGACTATGCAGATAGACATACACCGCCTACTTTTTTTTTTCCCCACTCGCCCAATGGAGGATATGAGCGAGACTTTGCTGGTGCTAGACTGACAGGGTTCCATGGGTATGTTAGGTGCTGCCAAGCTGGGGACCGCTAGGCACGCTGGTTTACGCTGGAATTTGTGTGTGTGCATATGTATGTCGAGTGCTGACGGCGTCTAGATTGGCTATATGGCTTCATGCTACCTGTCATGCTCACCTCGCACACGGATGGTTGGAGAAAGAGAGATTCTAGATATACCCATCGCCTTTGCCACCGTGGGTAGGTTCTACTTAAGCCACCCTAGCTTCGTAATTACCTTTGGCCTCCAAATTGATGACGAGATAGTAAAACAAGAGAGAGAGAGAGAGAGAGAGAGAGAGAGAGAGATCGCTAACGTTCGTATAGACCAACAGTCTTCACATCTCTGGCTTGTGCATTAACGTCTTCGGTGACCATACATTGTTGAATATCTTACTCGAGGTGTGCGGTAATAGTATTAAGCCCCCTAACCTCCTGCCGTGAAGGCTCATCTCATGCATATGGCACCGTGCTGTTGCATCCTTACCACGAAGCCGCCCACGACTGTCCATTCGACGTAAGTACTCATTGTTCTGCACCGTAATATTCGTTAGCGGGCTTGGCAACCACGAGGTCTATCTGCAATCGAGCTGTCCCGACCCGACTCAAATTTTAAGCATGAATTTAAGCGTCTTCCCAAGCCGAGCCCAAGACCCCCCCCAAGACCCCCCAAGCCGCCAATCCAAGTCCACCTTTGCCGTGTTTTACCCGAATCAAGTTCCCAAGCCCGGCGCCTTATTTTAGGTCATTGACTCGTCTCCACGATGCTGACGCTACTTTTTCTCATGCCAAGCGGCCGCCAAGGACGCCCTTGGCAGAGTCCCTCCCTGGATCGCTCCTCATTGTCGGCTTAGCATGCTTGGGGGCCCGCCTTTGTGATGCCGTTCGGGAATGCCATCGGTAAATCTCATTGAACGTCCACTGGCTGGGCTACACGAAGTGAGCGGTGGGCAATGGTAGCAGGCTCGCCCCATGAAACCTCTGGGAACCGGGACCAGGATTTAAGGTATCGTTGCAGGCATGATGATCGGGTGAGATCTTACGATGACGTCGCCCCCCCGGAAATGAATAATAAGCCTTTACGGCACACAAATATTAGCACCGAAATGGGAAAGATTTTACGCGATGATCTACACAAGCCGTTGAATCACAGCAAATGCCCCAGATTTTCGGAACATACGGTACGTAACTGACGTAAACTGCCTTGACTGGAAACCGAGGATAACCACATCACGACGCCAGCGTCGGCGTCAGGAAGTTCGAGAGCCAAACGGGGTTTCTGTGGTGGGCACCTTATCATGCCTGAGCGCACAATGGTAACAGCCTTGAAATCCTCTCCGCAGTGAGCGAAACCGAACATCGAAGTACATAGCGGTATACGGGAAGAACCTATGGGCCGTTTTTCGATCGAACCCCGGCGCACATGAGACGATGAATCTGTCGGGGGTTGCTGGCTCCCCGGAGGATCAGGGTCGGCCATGCCACGAGCCCGCCCGTCCGTCTACACGGGTGAAATCGATCATGGTGGTTGATTTCTCTCAAGAACGGTACGCGAGATCTGGTGGTCATCGAGACTGGAGCCTCTTTATCCGCACTAAATCACTCCGTCACACGTTATGCAGACGAGGTACTCGCTTCTCTGGTTGCCATGAGATTTCGCTGCGCTAACAGGCACTGATGTGACCAAATATTGTTTCGTTGCGCTATACGTGTCCAATGCACTTGCCAGTCTTGAATTCAGAAGTTGGGATGCGTGATCACGAAGCCGCGCGTCCCAGTGCCATGGTAACCCTGCCCTAGGCCCATTCCGGTCACTGTGGCCGTAGCCGGTCTGGCAGGGCCAAGCGAGTGCCCCCAGACCATGAAGTGCGGCTGAGCCTGATAGCGCAGCGGGAATCTTCAGCAGTTAATTAGTCCGCAACGTCGCTGTGGCATGCAATGGCTAAGGCTTATCCACACTATTGCACGACTCTACTTATTTCCAGTGTGAAGCACGAGCTACTCGCAATATACGAGTACGATGAGTGCTGTTATATGCAGTCCCAGGGATGGCCATTCTTGGCTGGCCTGGCGTATTTGTGAGCAACGCTGCCTTCCTTTTGACCGCAAGTCACCAGAGGCAAGTTCATGCTTGTCTCAAGATAGAGTCGAGCCACGGTGACTTTTTGTCAGGCGATACGCTCACATGGCTGGCGTTCCTCCTGAAGCTGGCCGCTATGAAAAGTCACATTAGGTAGTAGTGAATACGTTAAGTACCTTAGGTAGGTACAAGCCCAATGTACTTGACAACCGTAGTTCGGCCCACAGGAGCGGAAACCAATCGCATCACTCCGTTTCTTCCTTGCCTGCCAGATCGCCCAACACCACACACCGTAACGCCGTTACCTGACTTGACATTCGAGCCCCGGATCTAGAGCCAGGTCCCGAGTCAGGTGCACGTTTGCCCCATAAGTGCCATGATACAGTGCTATCCAGTCTGCTGCATCCCTAATGTATCTGGCTGCCTGTATCGTGTTCCTCAACCGAACCCTGGAGATTGCCCATTCCAGGTCCTCAGCTCCTGTAGGATCATTGAGCTATACATTTATCTGCACCGCTACAAGACTACTACCTACATGTACGCACTGCATCGGACACCGGCAGACTCGCAGCAGGATGCGACCTCGCGGCAACAACCCCCATGCTGCCCATGCGAGCTCGCGGGTACTGAACCAGTGCAGCATCTAGAACCTAGAGACGGGGACGCTTGCGACGCACGCTAATTTGTCGTCCTGCGCACCTACAGTACTACTACAGCCACAACTACATACTACTACTGCCTAGTTGCTCATGATAACGCTCATTCTCGCTTATGTATCTCGGATCCGAAGCTTGAGAGTGGAAGGAGAGAAGCAATGCCGGGTCTGTCCGTGGACAGGACAATGGGTGTATTGCGCGGCCTCATTGCAATCCCTGAATGTTTCCGGCAGGCAGCGCGTCGCTGTTGGCAGCTCGGCGGCACCACAAGGTTATGCCGTCAAGCACGTGTGCGTGGGAATTGCGTGCATGATCACTGTAGCTCTTGCCTCTGTCCCCATGTAGCTACGCCCTCCTGATGTGCTTCGCGCTACATACACACGTCGCGGAAATCACTAGAGATTCATAGAGGCTAACGGTCGTAGGATGGTGCATTCATCAGTGCCTGCTTGTTGGGGGACTTCGCCGAGGCCGAGCCCATCACAGTCTCACGGGTCATACAGAATGAGCCAGACTCTGCATAAGGGCAAGTGACGAGACCCTTGGTCCGACTGTGCTGACTGTCTGCCTTCCACCTGTACGACCGCAGGCAGCGCGGCACTTTTGACAGCAGGATGGTGGCACGGGATTCCAGCCAGCAGCAAGTGCCAGCAGTTCGTACCTCGCTGTCGTGACGCTGCGGCCTGCAGCGCCGGTACTATCTGTGCGACACAGGACGCGCCGAAAGTGTTGGTGATACGACCTGACAAGCAAGCAGGCACGTAAGCGATGATCTTGCGGCACAACGTAGATGTGACTTCATAAATTTCTCCGTGCTGTGCGAAGCCGTGGCAGCGCGACTGGTGGATCGTAACGAGCACTGCATCAAGTCACAGCAAGATATATTGCCCCGCGGAGGATATTTTCCCACCTGGACATGCGTAACAAGTCAGATGGGCGGCCGCATCGCAGCACCACGATTATGCGTCGGTGTTTCGAGCTCGATGACACCAATACGATACTGTACAGCTGTATTCATCGGTATGAGCAAAACCCGATGTTCCGACTGCTCGTGGCAGTCCCAACTTGGACGATTCACCTTCTCTTTTGGGCTACGGTAAGCAGATCAAGCTTCGTGGCTCGTTTACCGCAGCATGAAGGTTCCTTTCCATCGGGTCCTTCACATCCATGCGCTGTGGGATGCGGCAACCCAAATCATCATTCCCATTCTTCTCTGCGGTAAGCCGGCACAGTCCGCAGTGAGTAAGCTACCATCTTAGCAGCCAAGACCTCTTAATGGTTTTTATTGTATTCGGTTTTCGGTCGTGGGTACCACCATCCCGTCGCCAATTGTCTCATGTGCATACAACGTATACAAATCATCTGCCGGTGTCTGCCAGCATGTCACCTCGTGTGTGCCAGCTGGCGGTCTATCGCTGCTTACTTGGGCAGTGTTGCATTTCGGCGCCTTCTTATCCTACGTTTGGTAACCATTCAGAAGAAACGCGAGCACAGCTATCGAGGTCTCCTCCAAAAGACGGATTGAAGACGGACGTTGTATCTTAAGAGCAATTGGCAACCAAAATCGCTTGAAACACAGCGCCGTACGAGTTTCACTTGCTCCATCACTCAGCTCTGTGGTCACGTATCGTCCTTGCTATCTCATTGTATCGTCACAGGTGTCCGTCTACGAAGGTACTGTTGGCGGTGCGAGTATCCCGTTAGTCAATATATTGCGTTACAAGCAGGGGAAATCTGGAGTGCATCGGTGTGTGCTGCCATCTACTGTTACCAGAATGATCCTTCCTAAGAACATAGCTGACCCGGTGTCCGTCAAGATCTGGTTGGTCCTCAGCCCTAAGGGTCTGTTCCTACCGCAAGGTGTCAGCTTCGCATGCAAGTGAGAGGCATGGTATGAAGACCAGGGTATCGTCTGAATTTGATTCCATCAATCGCACACACACCCTCGCTACTACCCTGCCGCAAGAAGCCTAACGGATCATATAATTGGACATGAAGCACGAACGCTGACCACGATATGGGTATATACGATTCCCTGTATCCTCATCCCAAGCTTTATGTATTCTGATCCGTCATCTGCAAACAACATGTGATGGTATAGGATTCGTTGTGTAACGCGCTTACTATCCAACACCTGCCTATCAGAATGGCCTTTTGATCTGGTCTTGCAAGCCTGATCGGCAGCGATGGGCATGGCGTCCCATTTTTGACATCACTCAGCCCTGTGCATAGGAAAGATCAAGTCAGCGTAGAAAACTCTTGCGCCGCCCAGCAACCACCAACAAGGCCGGGTTTCGCATATACCAGGCCTCATGCTGGTTAAAAAAAAATTAAAAAGAAAAAAAATTTGCCTGCCTTGAAGCAGCTTGACGATGTTGGAAACGAATTGTCTCCCACTTAGCCGCGCAGGATGCTACATCGCAACACTTTAGGTCGTTGCATAGCTGCAAGGGTCCGGCGCAAGTGTATGGGTTCGTCCGGGGCATCACCGTCACTGCTACCTGAGGTACATCAAGTCATCATCCTCCTGGCCGAGACCAAGGTCGGCCGGCGGGTATGGATGAATGATGTTGGCTCAGCCGACCACTACCTACTTGGACGACAGATAACTATGCACTGCACGCGCCGTATGCCTGCTCATTGCATCGATAAAGCAGCCAACGCGTACGGCCACCTCTTAGGAATGCTTGAGTCCCAGTAGTATGGTATCACACCGCCATTAAGCGCATAGGATACTGTCATATGCAAATCCTATATAGGTGGCCCAGGGTCATCAGCATTCAAGGGTCAAGCAGCTCTTGTGGTTTCCAGGGCCTTCGAGCAATGAATGACTCACAACAGGCCAGCTAGCAGTTAGATTCAGGACGATGCAGGTCATTTTACACATGTTTCTAGCTCGTCTGCGCAAATGATTGTTAGATTACACGCAACAGCAGGGTCAGCGGTTCTTCTGCAGTCGGCTGGGCTGAGAGGGTTGGACAGGATATACATACAGGTATGCGACGGCGGCACAGCTGGAGTGCTGCCCCAAGGGACTATGAAAAACCAACGGGCATCGCATTTTTCTCGTTCTCGCTCATAACCCGAAGCCGCGCACCGGCAACTAATGCCACCAGTGCCTTAGCCATGAATAGCAGGTAGTTGTATCGCTACCATCGGAGTCATATTTGCCGGCCGGCCGGCCTCGAGTACGTTAGGCACGAATGAGAGGCTGACCTGAAGGATGCCTTAGTTTTGGCTAACCACAGCACCCCGTCTTTTTGTAACTAGTGACGATGATCGTAGTACTACCGTAACTAACTTGGTTGTCGTTTGATCCTAATTCGACGTCCCTCTGTCGCCTCGTAGGCAGACTGCAAGCACCGAGCACTGTGTCAATCAAGACTGGTCTCCTTCTTGAACACTCTACTACTAGCTAGCGTTGATATTCCCTTTGATGGCATTTTCCCATGTTGTATGGCTTATTTATGTGGCTCTTTTGGAGGTTCCAAAGACCATTGATTGCTTGGCTGTCAGCTCCGCCAAGAAGCGGCCGCCTTCGCCGGCTCCTTTAATAAATCTGGGTGCTTACAGCAGCCAAGAATACCCGCTGTAGGGCTCTAACGCTCGCACTGCTTACCGCGTGAGAGGCAATTGTGCCGGAATATTGCAGTGTCTGCCTCGGCTGCAGTGCTTTTGGCGGCTTCATCCTGTGACGTCGATGCGCTGCGCTGCTTGGCCCGACGTTCCGCCGTGATGGCATTTTTAAACATGTTGGCCTTGATCGTTGTAAGATCCTCCATACCGGCGTAAGAGGAAATACATGACAAGGTCTCCGATGCTACGCACTCTGCTCCCGCGAAGTCGTGCCGGTGGAGGAGGGGATTGCCGGGGAGGGCTTTCTTCTACCATCGAAGAGCCAAGATACCAAGATGTCCCGAAAAGATGCCCCGAATTGTGGCCGAGCACCAGCCATTTGCCAAAGCGCAAACAGCCAATGCATGGCAGAGCTGGAAGGGCCAGGGCCAGTGAAAAGCATTGTCGCTCCGGGCGCCTGTCTTTCCATAAATTCATAAACCTCTCATAAATACCGCGTGAGGGCCCGACACCGCCGATCGCGCGCACCCGGTCCCGAAAGGCTCATTTGCGACCCTCCAACAGAACGAACAAGCTTAAGCTTAATTTGAGGACATCGAGGCGTGGCCGAATCAGAAGCCACAGCGGCCGACGCATATAGCCCCCAAGACCGGGTTCGCTGTGGTGTGACGCCGAGCGTGCCCTGCCGTCCTTTGGGGGGACAATCGGGATGGTGGCCTGCCTCAATGCTTGGCCTCTGCCGGACCCCTGCGAGGGTAGCAGAATGACACCAACAAGAAAGCTCCGGCAGGCGAGCCAAGACCTCTCGTGCAGATAGGCTCGCAACTTGGCGGCATGATCGGGTCGGCATGGGTCGTTGGAGCCCCAAGATGCCATCGAAGAAGTCCCACTCACACCCACCTTATTCTGACCTTTTACCCTTGTCATGAGCTGACGCGGCCTCTTCGGCGACGACTGCGATTGCTGGAGTTTGTTGCAGTCTGGTCGCGCGATCCAAAGATTGGCGAGGTCGCGACCGAGAAGTCAGCCATGTCGTTGAGGATAGTCAACGTGTATGGCTGCTTCTGGAAGTTGGCGGAGTCGGGACTTGAAGCCCAATGTGGTCTTTCCCGACTGTCGTTGATGATTTCGCGAGAGGCTCGGGTATGCGAGTTGATGACTGATTGGACTGACGGGCTCTTCCTTCCAGAACTTTGACGAGTGCCGCCGCAACGACTGCTGCAGGGAGCAGGAGGATGAGTGTGCTCGAGCAGGGAAAGGAAAGTCACTGTAGCATCTCGCTACCACTGGCATTGGCATTGGCATACTGATCATAGTGGACGGCGGTGAGCCGAACACATTTGAGAAGGCCAGGGCGAATTCGACCTATGACGCCGCGTTGGTCATCTCGGTATCGTGTTAGCGATGCGAACTCGTGCAGAATTTATTAGCCAAGGCTCCCAAGGAAAACACAAGACTTTGCCAAGCTTGCAGCCTTCCCATTATCGGAAAAACCAGGTGCCCAAGTCACCTGCCAAGCCGTTACATTTCCCCGATCTTTGGAGGTGACAATGCATAAACACCTTATTAGTTGAGATCAACGTCAAAGATGAATAATGACCAGGACTCCTCCAACCACGCGTAGTGGGTATCTCGTCCTCACTGCCAGGCAGCATCACATGTGAAATTCTCTAGATCAATACTGCAACTCGCCACGACCACCAACGATCGATCCTACCCAAGTTTGATAGCGAGTGCATTTCCCCTTGCGGTACAAGCTGACCACAATGCTCCCCGTGGGGTATACTTACTCCATACGAAGCCCGGTTTTGCTACTTACCTGCCTCAAGCGTCCATCATCTTCCGTCATGTAGGACGAGCCTGCAAGTCCATCCGGCCAGCGGACCCCCTCCTCAACGTGCCGATAAGTCAGGCCATGTCATAGCGGACCGTCGCCGCCAAAGAGCAAAGTCGCACCGCCGCCCACCCTCGTTGGCCAAGCTCGGCAACGTGCTGGATCTCTGCAAGCGGTCAGGGCCTCCCGCCTCTAGTCCTGCCTCCGCCCGCTTTCCGATCGCGACCGGCAAGTATCGCCTTCCTTCCAGGTCAGGATAGGTAAGGCAGGATGACGAGAGAGTGGCACATCAGCCACTGTATCGAGTGTCGGCGGTCTGGCCCAGCTGTGTTCGCGGCAGGTTCCAAAATGTCTAGCAAGCAATGAAACGTCAATTTGCGTCGACACTGTCCATGCCGTCATCGAGAGCCCTGCAGTCCCGCTGTGGCCGGCTTTGCCGTCGACGTCCGTAAGGAACGCGGTTTCCGAGCAGCCGCAAGCATTGGCCGAGGGTCTCGAGGTGCTGGTCGTCGAGTCGCTCAATACGTGGACTTGGAACTGTAGATTCTTGCCGTCAACTCTTCTGCTGCTTAGTCCAATAGCTGGAGTTACGGTTCAGAATGCATGTCGTCAGTCTTGTCGCGGTTAGATCAAAGTCGTGATCTCCGGTGGCAGGCAAAAGATAAATGAGTATGCCATGTGCTGTAATTACCACTGTTATTATGCTGAACCTGGCTTCGGACAGTAGCTATGATGAGAGGAAACACTTGCATTGCGGAAAATCCGGCTTTGCACTCTGAAATATATCGCTTTGGAAGCTGCCCATAATCTCATGATGGCCTCGATTGGACGACAACGTTCGCGTCAACATCCGGCCCGACTTGAGGAACTCGATTGCTAGCCCTATGTGAGACTTGTATGAGCTTCAATGCTTTGCACGAGCTCTCTCATTCAATACTTGAGAGTGTAGGGTTGTCCAAATGTAATCAAAATCAGACTATTTGTCTGTAGTATCCTATGGCGGTAGAAGATGGAAAGGACAAAGGGGCGCTCATTCCCCGAATTCAGTGATATACATACGGCGTTCTTGGAGTACAATACTTTTACAATCCAGATCAAACTCGACAAAACCACAGCTGACGTCCATCGTGAGTATCTCTCCGACCCAAAAGTCCTGTTTCACGCGAGACCATGGCTTGATGTTGGGGTCCGTGAAAAGGCCATGAGACTGCGCGTTAGCCCCCGCTAGGAAGCTCCTTCGGCAGAATTGTTTCAGAGCGGTAAGGTTAGACCACGCTGTGTGAAGGTGGTACAAGACATTTCCACGTCCAAGAGCAGTAAGCCTTAACGAGCACAGCATCTTGTGCGAACATTCAATCAACAATCACACCGGCCATACCATCGAGGAAAGGCCGAAGTATCTCGTATGGTCTGAACTCCTGACAGATAGCATATGAGCCTATCGAAACCTAACCCAAAACCTCCGTGAGGGGGGCAACCCCAACGTCGAAGGTCAAGATACCAGTCCAGGTTATTTTCCGTGTTCTGAGGTATCTCGTGATTGTGCCCGTCGCTATTCTCGTAGTATGTAGTGTCCATTCCATGCACCCTCATGGAATCGAGCAAGTTCTGCAATCGGTGTTCGCGCATGGAGCCGCCGGCGATCTCACAGAACTCAGGTACGAGCAGGTCAAAACAGTCGACAGTTATGCCGGCATCTGATAGTCCAGGCCTGTCTTCAGTAGTCTTCATGTAGAAAGCTTTGATATCGTTTGGGTATTTGGTAACGAACACGGGGCGGCTATCTCCTCCCACGTTCGCAGCAATATACCTCTCGTGCTCTGTATGGAGATCTTGGCCCCAGATGGGTTCGTGGACGAATTGGACATCAGCGGCTCTCAGTATATTGATCGCTTCGGTATATGTGATGCGTGGCCAGTCCTTGTGGGATAATCCGCCCCAGCGTTGTCTGACTTCTTCGGGCGTCGCTACATCTGGTGAACGATCACCTTCGCGGGAGAGCAGTTCAGTAACCACCTTGGAATCTACAAGATCTGCGCAAACATGCCTCAGCATGTCTTCGACCAGATTCATGACAGATTCAAGGCCTTCGACGAAGCTCGTCTCAGCTTCCAACATGTAGAATTCACTGAGGTGACGGGGAGTGTCACTCTGCTCTGCACGAAAGGTCGGCGAGAGCGTCCACACATTCCCCAAAGCCTGAGCCAAAGCTTCCAAATGCAACTGGGCTGATACTGTGGCATACACAGGACGACGGAAAAAGTGCTCAGGGGCCTCGCCTGGTGGGACTTGCTGACCATTGGCCGGAGAGACATGGAATACCTCACCCGCACCCTCGCAATCCGACGAAGTGAGAACTGGTGTATGAGTCTGAACGTATTGCCTGTCATTGAAGAATCTTGTCAAAGATGATATGACTTCTGAGCGAAATCGTAAGACAGTCGAATTAAATGGTACCCTCGATCGTAAGTGAGGTAGAGTTCTGAGATATTCAGATGTCTGGTATTTTTTTTGTATTGGAAATGTCTGGAAACCGTATGAGAACTGAGCACACTTTTGAAGAGAATATCATAAATTGACATACCTTGGCATCAGACGGTCCCAAGACTGTGGCCCGTCGCACTTGTAGTTCATGGCTCTGGCCGCGGCCCTGGGATGGAACCCATGATCCATGTAGCCGGATAGCGGCTCCAATAGTGAGGCTAGAGAGACAGTCAGCTTCTGACGCCTGCTTCCCGCGCGCTGCTTCGGAATAATTCACCCTTGTGCTTGATCAGCGGGCACTACGGCTTGCAGTGGGTAGAAAGAGGTGCCATCTCCAAGCGAAACAAAATGATGCCGTTTTTGGCTACGGACGGATCGCACGAATCCGTCTATCTGCACTTCCTCGACTGCTTCATTCGGTTTGAAATCGAGCAAGCCGGACACGGTCTTCGGGACAGTGGATATTGACACGCGTGAGTGCTTGAGTGCAGTAGATGCTCGGAGGGTTCTTGGCGCCGCACCTGTGAAAAGCGACAGGATCCCAGACATCTCAGATCGCGTTCAAACAGCGTCGGCTGAGAAATGAGTAAAGCAGTCCGGCGCCACCGAGATACTTTGCTCACGAAACAGTTGCGGAAGATTTGTTGACTTCCTTACAGGACCTCCAGGACGGATGTTGATGAGTCTCGATAGTGATTCAACAACCGATGCTAGCAAATCGGAGCCGGAAAAACATCGGCAGTGAAAGCAAAACTGCACCTAAGCCATACTCTAGACGAATACTGCGTTTTATCACATAACCCCGTTTTCCTGCTATCTCGCTTGGACCATCTTGTCTGATACCTGGTTGTACCTACCTTTCTTAGGTACTTGTTAAGGTACCTCTTGTCATGTCCAAAGCCTGCAGGCATGACTAAGTACTTAGGTGTGATCTTCTGTCGTCGCACAACATCACAGGCATTCAACCTTTGCCCATCCATTTTCAAGCTGTCCCTAGGTATCACCTAAGTAGTTTTAGCTCAGTGTCTCAGATCCTGCATATTTATCCGCGTGGGAAACACTTGCCTTGCACAAAGTACGTAGTTCCAAGTACCTGATTGCCAGTACCATTCCTAAACCAGATTGAGCACATTGCAGGTAGGTATTGCATCGCGGATATGATGCTTTATGTTCCCTGTCTCAAGAGCTAGCTGCATATATATGCTCTATGATTTCTTTTGATTTATCTACGGACGATGATAGCATACTTTGTGAATGGCTGTCTTGGCACAACAGGTTCTCCTTCGTTTCCGTGGCTGGAGCATAACTACAGCCTATGTGCCGAGGTCGTTGTTTGGGGGTAACTTATAAGCACTTTGGAGCAAGGGATTTCCGCTTGCCAAGAAGTCTCAAGCAGTAGGTATCTTGCAAAGAGTAGTTCTTTGATACCTAAACAGTCACCTCGTCTAAGCACCGCGTTCGCCCTGTCTTGGATGCGGCAGTTTGGCTACACTAACAAGATCCATGTGGTACATCTACAAGATCTTCGAGATCTGTGTGACTTCGGCTATCTACGGTACATTCTCCCTCTCCCAGGACACCCATTGACCTGGAATCTGGCTTGGTGACCCGACAGGACTGTCTGGTTCGTCAAGACCCTGAGCCACCAAGCAGGCAATAACGGCGACACACTTGACAATCTTTTGATATTCACGGCTCCGGACCAAGCTCCTGCACACAATCATCTCAATGTCTAGGACATGGGTTCTCATCTGGCAAACCCGCGAGTACCACAGTCTATTCTCTGTACCATCAGTCGGTCACTGTTCTTGCAAATCCCTTTCCAAGCCTTCGGAAGCGATCGCCCTATCTTTATATACTTGATATACAGATGAAGAATTTTCTGTCAGGTCCAGTATAAGAATGTCTGCATTCCCATACGTCTTTAAACTTGTCCATCTACTTAAATCATACCGAAAGTCAGTCCTTCGTTACTACCAATTCTACCACTATAGTACCTGTTCAATGCCTTCCTCTAAGCCAAAGGCCTCGGATGTTGCTGCTGAAACTAAGAGGTACTATATTCCCACTATCAGAAGTGAATACGCCCATCGATGGCCAACGCATTCATTCCTATTCCAAGCACCGTTGGAGCAGATTCCGCCCAGAGGCCTGGAGGGTTTAGGCCCACCTCCTGAGTTCTGTAGGTGTAGATCCTTGTTGCAGTCTATATGTTCTGACGACTCCCCCTAGATATATGCCTCGGAGACCCGGTTGATTTTTCCATCAGCTGGCAAGAGAAAGTCAGCGAACGCATACCGTTTATTTGCACTGCCAATGACAAGAGAGCTGGAGGGGATTGGGAAACTGGAGTAATCGGCTACGAAGAGAGGCTTTGTCGGCGAAGCAATCTCTCGGCGACGTTAGGTACTCCTGGGCCTGGCTCCGACTTCAGCAGCAACTACCCAATCCCTTCCGAAGGTGGTATATACTCCGAATACGTGGTAGTTTTCCGTGGACCGCACGATCAGTACCAAAAGTTGGATCAATGGCATGACCTTCCGGTCGTTTCTATGCCAGCGACGCGATGGCCAAAGCTATGCCAGATGGGACACAAGTACGCATTTCCTATCGAACGAGAGTTGATCAAGAATAAAATCCGCGCAGCACTTCGGATGTGCTTATACTACCGTCATTTTTCCGTGGTTATTGGAGATTTCGGACTGGGCAACGGACATCGCAATCCTCCACAAGAGCTTGCCGAGATATGGAGAGAGGTTTTCCTACACGACCCAGACATACGGGGTCGATTTCACTATGTCGCCTTTGTTTTCGAAGACTGTCGCCAAAGTACCGCGAAACTGATCCTGGACGACATAGCGAAGAAAAGCAAAAGCAGTTCCTCTATTAGTTCTAGGGGGAAGTCAAGATCACACGGGAGCTCGAGCTCCGCCTCGACAGGCGGATCAACAGTTCCAAGCGATTACGAGATCTTCCAACATGTCTTTAGCCCTATCGAGGTCCAGGATGTCATGAGTCGCCCAGATCCTCGGTACGGTATTTCTATGCTGACATCTTGAACTCACCTTTCGCACGGCTCAACGGTGCTGTCGTACGATGATACACCGCAGGCCTGGCGAAAGAAGCAGCCACAGCTGAGTTATCACACAACCGGATCTATCCGGTGAGCATTGTGTATGGACACACAACAGAATAATGTGACGTCCAAGTTGCAGAGAGACAAGGGATCGCGTGCTTTGAGGAGTTGGCGCTGTGATTGTGACAAGATTTTCTCCTGTAATAATGTTGCTAGTCTCCCTGTATCTTTAACCATCAGATCGTAGTGAGCTTGGCAGCGAGGCAATTGCTTCCCATAAGCTCACCAATCAGATTCATTCATACACATTCACGTCTCATGCTATGCGTGGGGTGCCGTACTGCTGGATGCACAGTTCTTAGGCTCCCGGGTTCGAGGGAGGATGGTAAGCAGATCATCCTATGGCATCACGCATATGCAGACCAACCTTAAGAGTCTTGAATATGGGTCAGATCACACAGTCTTTCAGCATGCCTACCACGCAAGGAACTCCGCGCAGGAGATCGGTAGATACTAGCTCGTCGTCTTGCAGGCGTGGATACGCGAGTACGGTGTGCATCTGTCATAACTCAGACATACGTCAGGAAAGTGGGGGAGGAAAGGCGTGTGTGACTGGTGCTGATTGGGTTGATGATTCTCAATTGCTCATCAGCTTTCGAGCATGACACCGGAAGTGCTCCTAACGCGCGTAAGAGCGTAGCCATGCTGACTCGTGTTCACAACGAGGCTGATAGGGACCCTTGCCAAATTAGTCTCTCGTCATGTCTAGGGGAATGACTGACCATGGAAGCGGAATCGCACTGTGTAAATTACAGGATGATGAAGGATCCATTGACATAGGGCTACCATGATGTGATCTGAAATGCATCTCTCCTCTTCGCTTTCTTTATACTCGAGTACGTCTTGTTAAGTTGAGTTGGTGAAGAAGAGCTCAAGAAATACCATGCGTCTGGAGTCCCACAGTGCTAGCACTAAGCTAGAGGGTCTCAGATGCCTTAGTAGTACAGTCCTTCTCACAAATGAACTGCCGTACGAGTCTGTCAAAGGTCCAAAGTCAGGTCTCACTGTTCATGCCGATGCCCACGGTACAAGGACGTCGAAAGAACTGCATGAGAAACATCTCGGTCTACGGTTCGCTCTTCCGGCGTATGCAAGCAGTAAGACCGATAACCTCTAGCCCGAGGGCTCGGGCTGTACCGCGAGAACTCCCATCAACTTCAAATCTGACAGTTGTCAGCCATCGACTAAAAAGCACCGATCTACGGGAAAGCTTTGGCCGACGGTGATCTCGCAAGATCTCGAGCACTAATGTCGCGCTAAATCTGAGACCTCATCTGGCAGATCCGTGACATGCAGTTGACAGGTCACAATCTTGGCACAAAAGCCATGCAGTCGCGGCCGAAAGCGGGACGAAGTCGTTCTGCTATTGTCCATACCATGGACCAGGTATCGGTTGCCAAATGCATGATCATGACGACGACGGATGATTGCCATACAGTTCGTAGTAGAATAGTTTGGCGGCACGGCTCGCGGCAGCGGCCCGCGTGTCGTGTCTCGCGGACGATGCTCTCGCTGCAAGCTCTCAGATTACCATATGGTGGGGCCGAAGAATGATATGTCATAAATCACTGCTTGTCACTTGCGGCTGACCGCGTGGCTCTGTATGCGAAAGATATCACGTACAATAGGGTCAAGCCTAGCGGTCGCCAAGTCTGATTTCGTGATGTGAGGCGTTCTTTGGGGCCCTCCAATGACTACAGCTGGCCAATGACCGACTTGCATCTAGGTAGCTAGTCACTTGCTTGAGGTAACTAAGGCTCGACGGCATTTGGATCGGAAGCTAGAGTCCGTTGACAGTTATATAGATAGATAATTCCTTGAGATGACGTAACATAAGGCTGGGAAGTGCATATGCTTCTACGCGTATGTCTCCCGACTGAACATGCACAGATTGAGGGCAAGCAGTCATCGATGTCCCAACCCGACACAGCGGTACCTATCGTGACCACACTTTCAGCTCCGGTCTGACTTCCCCAAATCACACTGGAAATCTTACCCCAGTATCCCTACTACTGCACCCATGGCCTCGATCGGGACACCGAAAAATCCTGCATTGGCGACGTGGCGACAATGGAACTTCGATCATATAACACAAATATCCGACCTCCACATCACTAATACTAGCTAACTAATCGCTTAAAATTCTTGGCAGATCCGTGGACGAAGCATTTGATACTCAAATCATCAGCTTACCTCTCGGTAAGCTTCTTGGGCATTGAAGCTTCTTGCCGCATAGTACAGCCATAAGGGGGCGGTTGGGTCCTAACGGAATCACTAGGCAATGTAAACGGAAGTATCAAGTCGACATAGTAATGAGAGCCATCGGCAAATGCAATGCAGTGGTACTCTAGTAACGTCAAGAGATATGTCTAGTGGTCAATTTGTAAATACCGGGCCGATGCTCAATGTTGAAGCCAGATAATATCGACTTGTTCCCCTTGGCCAGTCGCCCTACCTTGGGCAAAAGATAGCATCTGTCACGAACTATTGTCACCGCCATGCTCGCGTATGGTGTATAACTAACTACCTCCTCAGACGATATTTGTGTAGGACTGACTAGAACCACTGAATGGTCTCGACGTTAACCAGAATGAAAGATGCCATCACTGTGCGATGGAATTGATCCTAAGACACCGTTAGTAAAGTGCTTGTGGCTATATATAATAGACCTTACTTTCGACATGCAGAAGCAAGCCGCTATGTATCGATGGGCTCAACCCAAAAGTATAGCAGGAAGAGAAAGTGGCGAGAAAGCACGAAGCCGACCATCCGCCAACGAGTTCTTCACGGCACAACGGATGAAAACGGTTGAGGGTAACTACGCCTTTCGCTGACCGAGAGTTTACTGAATAAATAAGCTTGATTGTGTCCGCCAAGGTTCGAAATAGAAACCATCTACCACGAGGACTTACTGGCTACTCACTTGCTAGGAACCAATACGAAATGGCATGAAACCAAGCGCCAGATACATCAGTTTTGAAGCCTCCGCGCTCATTATGAATAGTTAAGGCACAAAAGCCTTTCGATACGATCATTGATTCTCAACCACTGTCTCACACTCAATATTGAAACACCTCTGCGGCCTCCCAATATTTTGACCTAACTGCAACGTCTGTCTCAGGGTTGTCCTTCAAGCTCAAATAACCAGAGGCGCAAAACGAGCTAATTAGTACACTAGGCTTGGCTGCAACTAAGATTTACTTGAATGCATCCGTCGATAAGCCAACATGAAGGTCTCCACTACTATCGTCGCCATGGCTGCTGCTTTCGCCTCTGTCGCAAGCGGCTACAGCATGACGAACTGCAACAGCGGCCAGCACTACAATTATGGCGACGATGGTAACTGCGACTGCCACGTCTGAACTTCGAACAATTTCTCTTACGACAGCGATGCGGGTAATACCTTGACCGTTTACGCCGAACGTGGGCTGCACGGGCCAAACTTGGTCCACGACCAAGCAGGACTCGTGCCCGAAGGCGCCGTTCAAGCCTCAATCTGCTAACTAAGGCTTGCTCAGCGACCGACTCGGGTTTGAATTTGAAGGTTTCATGAGGAGTGAGGGATGGAAAAGGTGAGATCCTACTCTAACTGGCCATTTTGATTCCATGTTTTGGCCTTTAATATCGAAAGACAGCACTGGTCTTTGAGCTTGGCATCAGAACCCAAGGAAGATGGTGCAGCCAAGCAATCGATCATTCTGAAGATCGCGATTGTCCTAAGAGAGCCAGGCGGCACCTTGGCTCTAGAAGCCCTGATAAATGAGAGTTCATAGGAATATCAGCATCTCACTCGCCTCATAAGTCTCCTTCCCTCCCCGCGCTCCTCAATACCTACGCACCTAGCTAGCTCACAAGAAGAAACCACGCGCCTTCCCCACAATGACGGCTGCACTACAGGAATTCCGACGCTTCGCTTCGCTCCCCGTAGAGCCGCAGGCTATGACATGGTCCATTTTCCTCGAACACGACGTTTTCCGTTTGGACTGTGTCGGGTTTTGAAAATAAAATCACTGGAGTTCTTTCGAGCTTGGGATCGCGCTCCAGTCGATCCTTGGCACAACCGCAAAACTCATTAAACTCTGAGGGACATGAGTTCAGCTTGTCCGAAGAATTCGTCTGAAATGCTAGGTAATTACTATAAAGGCGACGCGATTTTCGACACTAGTGCCATACTAACTACGGCGGGTGCTTTGACTGTTTTAAGAGCGTCCCCTGGAGCGAAGGACATGAGCCAGTACACTGCAGCTTTCTCTCAAACGTTAACGAAGTACAAGTGCCGAAGCTGCGACCTTTTCCATAAATAAATGGAGTTTTGTGTTGGAGAGCGACGCCGAACGGGCTCTAAGAAATAGCGACCAACACGACGAACCGAACGATGTAAAACTTCAATTCGCGCCCGAACTAGGAAGAGAGCCGAAGCGTATTCATGGGGAAGATGTTTTCATTAATTTGTGAATAGACCCAGATATCATACCTCTCTGGTGACCTTGGTCAGTATGTGCGAATGCTGGATTCTTCGACAATGTACGGGATCCAGCTCAGAGCCAAGCGAATCGTGGACATTATCAAGCTGCTCTGAATACTTCAGTAATGACTCCACACCGCTTCAAGTGGTGCATGGGCAGGTGTTTTACCATTCCATACTGGTTGAGGATGATGAGACGCTAATGGCCAGTGATTAGTACATATGACCAATTAGTGTTATAAGACAGTCTCAGTACGTAAAACGGGCTTCCCCCCTCGATGGATGGGCACTTTCGCACTATGACAGAGTTCTATCACTGACCCTACACCAAGGTCATGACAAATAAGCAGTAGTAGCTCGTCAGATGAGATGAAGAGTTTATAGGCAGATTGAGTTTCATGTTATGAGACGATGGATACAGTACAAAGCTCTAGCACATGACATCGATGTGCTCTTTGATTGTAGGCGAATTTAGTCATAGTAGTTTGTACATAACTACATCATACGTTATCGCATAGTCCTTGCTCTATCGCCTCACGAAAACCCTACCTTCCCATGGTGTCATATCGGCGTTGATTGGATCTGAAGGTTCACCAGCCGACGAGATCAAAATCCGAAGGCTGGCTCGATCCTCGAGAGACAAGCTCGGCATCTTTGCAACATTACTGGAAAAGTTCAACAACACCAGAGCAGCCCCACTTCCTGATGTACTCATCTTCCAATAGGCAAAAACCTGTTCGTTATCCCGATCGACGACCTGGTATCTCCCATGTACGAAGACATCTGGGAACAGTTTCCGGCTCTTGATAGCCAACTTCCAAAACGACAAGACACTGTCCGGATCCTCAATCTGTGAAGCGACATTGACGTTCTTATAGTTCGGATTGACGCGGAGCCAGGTAGATGTCCCAATGCTAAACCCACCATGAGGGTTTTCTGAAGACCATTGCATCGGTGTGCGTGAGTTATCACGGCCCCGGCTAAGACTTGCTTGGAATGCTTTGTCTTTCATTATTTCATCACCCGGGTACTCTTCCTCCATTTCTCTGAGATATCGAAGCACCATCTCATCCTTGAAATCGTCTAGCTTCCATGAGTCCTTCGGAACATTCGTCATTCCAATCTCTTGGCCCTGATAGACAATGAGGGTCCCGGAAAGAGTGGTACAGAGTAGCGCTAGCATCTTTGCCGCCGGCTTCATGTATTCTCCTTCACCGGGGCCGAAATGATCGACACTCCGGTCGCTGTCGTGGTTCTCGAGGAACGTCGTAGTCCATCCAGCAGCTACCAAGCTCTGCGTTTGAGCGATTTGGTCTTTAAGCTCAACCGTGGTATGTCGACGCAGTTCGTGTAGTCTGTGTGAATAGTTGTTGCCGACAATGAAAAGACCGAAGTCGAGTGTCATGTTGAGCTCGCGAGAATCGGCCGAGACGTATCGTAGTACCTCGTCGTGGCCAGTGGCGGGCAGCTCCCCGATCAGTGCGATATCCTCGCCGTAGCGATCTAGTACCTCTGTTCGCTGCTCCCTGAGCCATTCATGCACCCTCGGTCCGTTCAGCACCCACTCTAGCTTTAGCGGCTGGGTGTCCTTCATTGCATCGATTATTGGGGCATCAGGAAAGGTCGACTCTTTATGGTAAGCATTTACCAAGTCGACTCGGAATCCGTCAATCCCCTTCTTGAGCCAGAATTCGCAGGCACTGGCATAGATTGCCCGTCTTGTGTCAGAATTTTCCCAGTTGAGGTCAGGCTGTTCGGTCAGACACAGATGGAAGTAATACTGATCCCGTTCCGGAGCGTATGTCCAGACACTCCCACCGAATACACTCTCCCAGTTGCTCGGAGGTTTTCGTTCTCCAGTATCGTTATATCTTGGGTCTCTCCATATATACCAATCGCTGTAGGGGTTCGTCTTCGACTTCCTGCTTTCTTGAAACCATTTATGGTCCTGGCTGGTGTGATTCACCACAAGATCCATCAGTATTCGAAATCCACGAGCCTTGGCTTGCTGGATGAGATCCTCCATATCATCCATACTTCCATACTTGGAGGAGATCTTCTCGTAGTCGCTGATGTCGTACCCCATGTCGTGATTGGGGGATTCGTAGATGGGTGAAATCCAGATAAAGTCGACTCCGAGTGCCTTTAGGTAGTCTAGAGACTCCGTGATTCCTCGGAGGTCGCCAAAGCCATCTCCATTCGCGTCTTTGAATGAAGCAGGGTAGATCTGGTAGCCCGTGGCCTCCTTCCACCATTTGTGCGGAAGATGAGTTGAAGGTGACATTTTGGACTGCCTCTTGCACCAGTTCTTCTTGTCAGTAGAATTGTGTTAGTGTAATTCAGTCCACAAGTAATAGCTGTAACCGGGACTGTGGCATTTAAGAACTCAGGATACTATAAGGTTGTCAGAGAGGGATCAGGCGTGGTATTTCCTTTCACTGGATTGCCCTCAACAACTTAAGCCCCCCTCTCTATGTTGGAGACTGGAGCTGCTCTGTCGGGCACTTTCATCCTTGAGCCTGGCTACCTACCTACGTAATCTGCATGTTACAGTCCCGACAAAGGTCCAATATGATGGATGTCAGTCTACCAAAAGGTTGGAAGGGTTTTCATTCATCAAAGAAGAAGTCACTACGTATGCACTGACGCGCATGATACCTGTATGAAATTCCCGGGGTCAGCGTATCGGGTAGTACTGAAAGTGCCCTGCAGCAGCCGGGAGCGGGCCCCTGGCGAGCATGTCAGCGACGTGCATTTCCAGCCCGATACGACTGGTGCATCTTTGGCCCCGAAGCAGCGTAATCCCTTGTTACTTTGTGTAGATAAGAATATGGCGAATTGAGTTCAATTTAGGCATTATAATGACATGACAACAGCGAGGCTGGCCGTCATAGAGATTCCCGGAACGATAGTAGACCGATTAACGCATCGAAGTAACGAACGTGCACAAGATCATAGGATTTCATACAAAGGCACTTGACAGTACAGCACGAGATGTATCTAAGATGATTCCAAATGAGAGGGTTTCGTGCTCCGGATATGTACTCCATACACATGTATAGCGAGCCGTGCAATTTCCCCAACTCCGGCCAACAAGACATACATGTTCGGAGTTTGATAGATTAACGTCGGGACAGGTCATCATGAAGAGCCTGCGAAGATCAACGGCTGTGTGAACTGTACCAACTTGGTTAGATATGTCGGAAAGCGCGCAGCGAAACGCCTTCGTCTGGGCTGGGGGCCAGGAGATCCTCACGCGCGCGCCTCGTCTCGTTACAAGACAGTCGTTTATTGTCGGGCGATGTTTCTGCTGACGAATCCTGCGAGAGAAATTCAGAACCCCATTTTAGTTTGGATAGGCTAATAAGCTTGACATATTCTTGCTCTTGAACTCATTGGCACTCGTGTACCTCTGTTTCTAGTCGATAAGTTGCCAGCGCGCGAGAGGGCATCCGAGGATGATGTATCGTCATCATCACTAAGATCAAAGCCCATTCAGGGCAACGAGTATTCATTCTTGATGCAAGTTAGCGCCTATGCGTATGACAAGCAATCATTTAGTCGCTAAATATCCCGAAAGTCATTCTGCCAGCTAAGTACCACCAATCGACGAGGGTGTCATCCCCCCTACCGACAGGCGTTCCACCGCATTTGCAGTAGCAAGCAAAGTACCGCAGAGTAACATCGCCACACAAGTGCCACATCCAGCCACCTAGTATGGGTAGTAAGAAGATGAACTTCAGGCGTCAAGGATGGCAATGCGAACACCCAATACGGGGGTATTGGCACAGCTCTTCACCTTATCTTCTTCTCATACTCGAGGGTTGAAGATCAAGTCAGCTTTCGCGTAGAAGCTACTCATAATCTGACACAATTTCTTCTGTTCGAGGGCGAGCCAATGGCGAACGCCGGGGAACCGCCCGCCTCGAACCTGCTCTTCTTCACTCAATGTTGTTGACCAAAGCCACGGCGCACCAGGCCTCGGTGTCTGCCCTGACGGTCGAATGCATTGTACCACTATCGAGGAGTCTGCCTGTACCAGGGCAGAAGTCCTTTCTGCTGCTTTTCGAGAGCACGAGATTGACAGACGGAATCCGACCTCATCTTGCTGCACCTCTTATGAATGCGACCCGTCACTTTGACCGGAAATCGGGCTAGCATTCTCGGTCGAGGCTCGTCATTGAAATCGCACTATCCATATTCTTATGTGTAGTTCACGTGCTAATGGGCCAAGGCCAAGTGTCAGATCGAACTTTCGGTCAAAAGAAAGATAGTGCCATGCACATGGAAAATGCCAGTCGTCGTAGTTTTTTGACGTACGCCGTTCTCCTCTCTAGTATTGAGACTTGTTGAAAGCCAACCCGCAATCAGCATTTATAGCGAGCACTGTCGGTTGTAGTAGTTATAGTCGAATGCGTAGAGAACTCCCATAAGATGTAGCACCGTCGCCAATACGACCAGCACGTGGAAAACTTGGTGTGAAGATCCGAACAGATTGAACTTTCCCGGGAAAATGCACTCTGGAAACCTCACCTAGTGAATATGGTCAGTAGCCAAAAGCCTATCGTACCAATAGAGTGTCGCCATCCGCAAAGTGAGACCACTTCCAGACCCAGTACTCACCACGTAGACCACAGCACCGAGCAAGAAAAGGCCCCCTTCAGCCAGATAGTACGGCAATCCCGACTGCTTAATCATCTGTGCAAAGCCAAACATCTTGATCCCATGTATCACTGGGGCTATGCCCGACAATCCCATACAGACAAACGTCAGCAGTCGGAATGTCCGAAACTTCAGGCCCTGGAACACTGGTGCCAACACGATAACTATCGACAGGAACGCCAATGAGCCAATCTATCGAAATCAGTATACCCTACGGCAGAGTCATCTGGCCTCAGGAGAGCATGGCATACCATAGACCAATATACCATCCGCTGCCACGCTTCACACCAGAAGGCCACATAGACACCACTAAAAAAACATCCTAATATCAGGATCACAATGCCGACCAAGTCTAAGCGTAGCCATATTCTCTCAATCTCCTCACTATGGCACATGAGCGTGTGGTAAGAAGCAGAGACCCCAAAGCACGCCGTCGCTGCCAACAATAAGAAAGCGAATACGCCATAATCGCCAGCCGTGAGACGAGGGTATCGCACGCATAAGTACGCGAGAACATAGCCTTCGCCAAGAAAAAGTACCACTGCGGGGATCAGGTGTGAATAGATGTTGACACTTTCGTTATGTAAACGCGTCCATGATTTCAGGCAGGTTTTGACGCTTTGCGAAACGGGCCGGTAGTGACGTGTTACGAACGGATTGTCCTGATACCAAGATGGTAGGTCATCATATGTCACCAGGTCGAGATTGCCGCCTGAGTCATTCTGGATTTGATCTGATGGCGAGGGAGAGTTGCTGAATGGCTCGATACGCTTTTCGTCGTCACACTCGCGAGGCCTGGGCTCTCCGAAAAGGTCGGAAGCCATGATTGCTGAGGTCTGTCGGACTTGATTTAATCAAAATCTGGAAAGACCTGTTTTGCGGGTTGTTCGAAGACGTATTTAAGGCCAAAAACACATTGGGAAATATAGATAGTCAGACTTTTCCATATGTCGCTGGTATGACCGCTGGTGAGAAGGAAGACATTGACAGCCAGTCACGCAGATTTGCTTTCGCAATCAGACAGTTTACGCCAAAGGAGGGAGGTAACATGGAGATTTGGGTCTCCTGTAGTAGATGATCATGAGTTAAGGATGGAATATCGCAGTCCCCATGGAAGCCTTTCAAGTGAGGGACGCGGTAATGCGGCATCTATTATCGCGAGGTCTTCCCGTTGCGCGCCAAGTAAAGCAGCGTGTGACATCATCGAGGCGCCGAAACAGTGGAGGGTCGCAGGGGATAATCTCGTCTCTCTCCGCAGACCTCGGTGCCGTTGCGCCGCGTGAGAGGCACATGCAAACTACGGAGTAAACGTTGGGATCGGATCGGATCCGTAAAATCTTTCGATTTAGGAATAGGGTGCTCAATACTTACATGAGTCGGGGGGGGGGGGGGGAAAGACTCAAAAGTACCAGGGGTAGTGAGGGAGAGGAACGTTAATGCCTGTTTCTCGCGCTTCACGAGACCGCTCTTGAAACCGTGGCAATGTCTAGAGCCCGGAAGATTTAAGCATGGGGAAGAGGACTGAATTCAACAAGCGACAAAGCTGAGGACAGCATTTGACTTGACGGAGACAGTATGCCGACAAACAAGCTATCTCGAAAAGCTGTAGAGTATTTCGCGATCGTGCGAGGTTTCGGTGGTGCGGGGCTCTGTGATCAGTAATATACCACAGCCGACATGATTAGATTCGTAGGTTCGTATTTCTGTGAATTCGATACGACTTTTCGTGATTGGGACAGTCGCAGTAATTTGGTGCAAAAGCATGCTGGTTTTCAGTATTTCATTTCCAACAAGTTGTCTTCGAAAATTCATCGACGCCTGGAACGTCCTTGACAATTTGATGTAGCAAGCGCGGCCTCGAAGCAGGTCGCTCTTCCCCGGTGCCGAATGCAACCAAATTTTTGCACCACTAAACTGCATCCAACGTAAGGCAGTCTATTGAGCAACAGTTCTCTTAGGAGACTCGAGTGAAGGGATGTTATAGCCTACTTAGCCTATCATCAAAAGGCGCACTGAGACAACACGACCGAACACGTTGGCAGAGTTGAGTGCGACAAAGGATGCCCACAGGGCAGACCGTCGAGGACGTGGAGGTGTGCACGCGGGATAAGAGAACCGCACTCCGATGTGCTGACCTAGTCCAATATGAATGCTACGAAGGCTAAATTGGTAGACAGCATGTTTCCTCCAGACCACTCTGCATTCATTATACGAACACATTTCGGTCGATGAGCATGCAGGGAGCCGCTTTTGTAACGGCCAACCTGCAGTTGGTCCTCAGTCGAACGCGTTTGAGCTGTGGGATCCAGCCAGCCGTATGGTTTTGTTCGTCCTCGAAACCTCAAAACAAGACGTGTTTTTATTAGTTGCCAAGCAGCGGCCATCATCGGTAAGGTAGATCCTGTCCAACCAAGTAATTGCCGTATCCGATAGACCGCACAATGGTGAGAACCACGAGGTGCACGGAGAGCATGAATTGGGTTAAATTCCTGCTCATTGTTTCATACCATGCTCGCTGATATATCAATGTCTCCTACACTCATCGTGAAGGAAACAGTAAAAAATCGTTGCCGACATGATCTTATTAAGTCAGGGCAACACAAGTACTCACCAGGACGACTGCTGTATTGGCGTACGGGGCATCGGATATGTCTCGACCGAAGCATTCGCATAGTCTAGGACAGGAAGGCTGATTATATATGCTTGAGTGCCATCGCAGGTTCCCGTGCGCAACTTATCCCAGCTGGGAATCGTTTCTGAAGAGCCGACGCCGTACTTCGCCCACTCTTCCAATTGCACGATCGCTAGAACTTCCTCGTGCTTGACACATGGAGCGCGGACCCACGGAGGTTTCAGGCGTCGAACCAAAAGTTGCGCCACGTAGAATTTCTCCTAGAACATCGAAACGGAAGAGAACTCTTGAGATAGATCCTCGTTTCTTGAGGAGTCGCAGGGAAACCTTGGGCGGAGGAAGATCCCCAGGTAGGCTCGCGTGCCGGGATTCTCGCGTTTTGGTGAGCCTGCATGGGCCGATGTAGTTTTCTCTGTATTATGTCAAAGTGGCACACCAAGTCGATATTGCAATGAGGAAGAAAGCACATCAGTGATTCTAAAACGTTATGAATAGTGAGTGGTAGAATCGGATGGCCAGCAAGCCCCATACCAGTGTCAATGCGAGAAAGGTTTAGTTGCGCAATATGCGATATACTGCACGATGAGTACTTAACCCCGCTTTAGTCAGTTATGTATTTGGCCTGAAATGGCCTCTGCACCATCTTGAATTTTGAATCCGAGAGCACGACTTATTGCTTCTCCGCCTGCTATTTTTCTACTCTCTTGAAACACCTGTTTTGGGCGAAGCCCAGGCATTCACCAGGGGAGCGGACTATGCGGCCTCGTGGCAAGGTCGGGGAAGGCCGGAGGAGACGTGGCTCCCTTTCCGCGACGCGCACCACCACCATAACACGGAGCGCCTGTGACGGTTCAGTCGTAGTTGCCGAACTGAAACCTAGAAAAGCCACAAAGCACGCGAATATCGTTCAAACGATTGATAGACACATTATAGAACTAAGATGGAAACGTCTTGTTGTGGTTTGGTAGCAATGTGGCGATTTACGCCGTGGACGAAATGACGCGACGCCAGCAGTGATGATACTGCCACGTTGATGTGGCTCTGGGACCTTGAGATGATTTGGCAAAATGACGAGTGCGAGTATCTAAACTGATAATTGAGCACAGATGATGTGGACTACGATGCCACTTGATGCAGGCTGGTCATGTGGTGTATGGGAGAGTCAATGGGAGGGTGCAGGACGTGGGAGTGCGGATAGCTTCACGAGCGCGATGGATCGTCGCATGCCAAAACAAGGGACTTCGACAAATTCAAAATTTGTCACTCATGCGAAAGGGAAACAATAACACATTCGGTCTCAAATGATAGAGTTCGAGAATGCGTGCATCCAAGATAATAATATGTAATGCAATGCATGGGATAGTTGAGTGTCATATCGAATGCGACCGAAGGGCATCGCGGGACAAAATGGAGAGAAGCAGGCGAGATCACGAGCGAAAGGTGCAACAAGCGATAGTCACTTGATGTTAGGCTACGACTTGACCCACGCGATCACCCGCGGCACAACAGGCCACCAACGTGATGCCAACTCAACATGTTCCAGAAAACCACGCAATCAATCGAATGACCAGAATGGTGTGGTAGAGGGAGATGGGAAGAAGAGGGAGAAGACGAGGACGGTCAAACAGAAGGGGGGTTCGATGGGAAAGTTTGGTGGGGAGAACGAGATTGACAGACAATACCAACCTAGGAGTAAATACCACAGGCACGGGGTCGGATCACAGCTCCCAAGAAAAAGTGCTGCTGGCTGCTGCTCTACCACACACAGAGAGACATACACTGATGAGATAGAGAGCATCGAGGGCCATGATTTGATTTGGCAACGGAAAACAGAAGCAGAGAGCGAGTTGGAGTATGAGCCGGGTTCACAGTAGGCTTTTTTAAACTCTGGCCAATCACAAAATTCGACGTTCCCAAAGTAGCGTGGCTAGCTTGGCGTGCATGGCCATCTGGCAAGCCCTGGGGGGAAACAATTGTAGCAATTGTGAGAGGCTCGGCTGTGGTCCAGATCACATCTGTATCGAATCAGTAAGCTCGGCCTTTTCCCACTGGCTCTTCCCAAGGTACCTCCTTAGGTAGTGGCCTGCCCCAAACCCAACCCCTGTCTGGCTTTCACCTTCTCGCGGTTTTCATCTGCCCAAGTCTGCCAAGGGTTTCCAGCCCATAGTACGTATGCAATAGCTGAAATTCTCATACACACACCGCCCACAGCAGAGTATGAATATCTAGAAGAGCAGCAGTCATTGTTGTGGGATTGCAATCCAGCTAGACTGAGCAAGGCACGACCCAAAGGTTTCAACTTGACCAGCTGCCGCATTTCAGGGCGCGTGTAGTCCTTGGGAGTGCGCCGGGCGCAATGGGCGACACGTGAAAATATCAGGCGAGGTAGGCAATGGTCAAGCTGAAGGATGAAGAAGGCTAGGCAGTGACCAATGGTCATGATGAGAGCAACATTGTGGTGATACAGACTTGAAAATTTCGCGATACTAATGTTGTAGGTATCCTGATGGAACATAATGACTGTCAGGGGATAATGCATCAATATTGTGCAGATTCAATTGTCTCCCGCGTGCCCAATTTCTACTAGTAGAATGTGTTGTTATGTGCAACAAGTTAGATCACTGTAGTAGGTGATGAGTTAAGCTGGGAATATCATCACACATCGACGGACAGGGCGGGCGTTGGATGCAGAACTACACAGGTGGACTATGCCGCTACGGATAGATCTAGAGATGCAGGCATATGAGACAGGGAGTAGTGGTATTGGATTGTTAGATCAGGAGAATCTTTATTTGGTTTATTTTTGGAATAGCCGTAAATGGGAAAATATCATGGGAACTTGGTGCGAAACACGTAGGCTGAGGGAAGGGCAGCAGCAGGGACGGGGAGAAGAGGAGAACATGGAGGATGGTCAGGGGAGAAAGAGAGGTAGAAGGTGTAGAAGACCAGGAGGAAGGGCATTGAACACGGACGGGCGCGGTGCGGTAGTTTGCGGTCGGCAGGCGCACGGGGTTCTTGGTATTGAAGGCGAAAGGTAATGGTCGCGGGAATCTCTGGTCAGTCTGTGTGGCCGTGTCTTCCAGCTGCTGATTTGGAGCAGCTCTAGGAGGAGGCAGAGCCTGAAGGTGAGCGAGAAGGCACCGCTTGACCTGCCCGGCCTTACTGATTGCGCCCGGCTCCCCCACTTTGTATAAGAGGAAGCTCACCTACTTGCCGCCGCGCCCCAACCATCACCTCCCTCCCCCTTCTACTCTTTCTCTCTCATCTTCACGCCTCACGCTTCATTCCCCGAATATCCATTCGAGTCGATCAAGATCCGCTCTATCAATTGATCACAGCAATTACCTCACTTGCAACCTTCAAATTACCCCACACAACTACGAAATCCATCCCCAACCATCGCAATGGCCCCTACCACCAAGAAGACGGACGCCGCTCCCAAGACCAAGAGCAGCCATGCCTCCTACCAGGTGTGTACTCCTAAGCCTCCCCCAAGCCGGGTTTTGTTGTCAAATTAAGTACTGACTGGTTTTAGGACATGATCACCGATGCCATTGTCGCTGTATGTTATTTCGTCCCTCGGCCTCCGGCGCATTGTGTGTTATCGCTGTGTTAGTTGGGTCGCAATGCATCGCGTCATCCCTGGACCCGCGACACACATGCCGCAAAATGCTTCAATTTGACGTCCTCATGAATTGTGATCATTTTACTGACGTGCTTTTGCCTTTAGCTCAAGGAGAGAAATGGCTCTAGGTAAGTCATGCTTCTTAGTCGCCATCTGGTCACGCGCTTACAGCGTCCCGTGCTATTGGCTAGTCTGCCCACATGATGCTAACATTTTATCACAGCCGCCAACAACTGAAGAAGTACGTCAAGGCAAACAACACCATCAATGCCACCGACAACATGTTCGATTCCCTCTTCAACAAGGCCTTGAAGAATGGTGTTGAGAAAGGAGTCTTCGAGCAGCCCAAGGGTCAGTTGTTTGCCACCTGTCACTGCACACGTTCGCACAGTAACTAACCCGAACCAGGTCCCTCTGGTGGCACCAAGTTGTCCAAGAAGAACAAGCCTGCCGCTGCTAAGCCTGCTGCCAAGAAGGAGGGTGACAAGGAGAAGAAGCCCGCCGTTAAGAAGGATACCACCAAGAAGGCTGCTCCCAAGAAGGCCGCTGCGCCCAAGAAGGAGGCTGGTGAGAAGAAGGCTGCGCCTAAGAAGGCCGCAGCTCCCAAGAAGGCAGCTACCACCACCAAGAAGGCCGCCCCGAAGAAGGATGCTCCTGCTGTCGTTGATAAGCCTACCACCATTACCAAGACCAAGTCTGGCAGAGTAGCCAAGACTGTTGCTAAGCCTGCTGCTACCAAGAAGGCTGCGCCCAAGAAGGCGGCTGCTGCTAAGAAGGAGAAGACACCAAAGAAGGAGACCAAGGCCGAAGCGTGAGGCTGAGGCTTTTCCTACTCGGTGTTTGATTATATCTGTCTTAGGAGCATGGTAGTTCACTGGCGTTCATGGGAAATGGGTAAACGAGTTGCGCCCTTTGGCCGGGCCGCACATGATTGATTCAAAGGTTGGATGGGAGAGGGGAGATGCTGTTTTTTGTTTGGGATAACAGGGAGACATCCAAGGTGTTGCCGACATGTCCAACATACCCCATTGTTGTACTGATGCCGGTTTCTGTGCATATTGACATCTGGAGGACTGGGTTTTGGGACTGACGATGTGATGAGCTACACCTGTAATTATACCAATGGATATGGGCTTTGGCACTGTTCTGAAATGTATGTTTCGTCTCATAACATGCTGTGACATAGACATGATAGTGTCTCATAGCGCGTAAGCAGGCTTGTCAGATCAAACGCGTCTGTCTACATGGGCATGTCAATCAGGGTGCGTCGGCTCCATTTGGACCCACGCAGTGTTTACATTGGGCCCAAAGTGGAAAGAAGCTGGAAGCTCTTATCATACCTTGATTGCAGTGATCACGTGTGAGGGGCAGTTATGCAGTCCAGGTCTAGCGCCATCTCTGGCATTGGGCTTTTATTAGGTGATGTATGCATACATATCTGACAGGTACCCTCTCCCCCTGCTCTGGTAGAATTCTGGTTAACTCTTCACAGTGAGCTGTCCAGAGATTTTGACGATTAATGTTATATCTTGCACCCCAAACAGGCTTAATAGTTTCTGATCACATTACCATATATGAACAGAGGACTTCTAAACATCTCAATACGTTTCAAGTAGTTTTTACCTTATCAAATGCTAACACAGGTATTGTGGGCTACTTGGTTTACTATAAAATAAAGTTCATTGAATAGTTATGCCGTAGTATTAATTTGACGCTTAACACGGGACACTCGGATCTGGTCGATCATGAACTTAATGGCACGGAGCTACAAAGGACACCTTTCATGGAGTACATGTAGGTATCTATCAAGCACAGGTGTGCTCGGAGTCACCAACTTTCATCTTTACTACCGTGGCAGTTGCTCGAGCTCTCGTAAGGTGATGAAAGATGACTGACAACTGTAATGCATTTGGAAATTTGCTTCTCGACATTCTGAGTCCATTATACACGCCATGGCGTGGTCATTGATGACTTCACGGGGGCAACTGAGAATTACCTTATGAAACGCTTAGGAGAGGAAAACAAGGAGCGCTCCCGGGAGTTAGATGATAACAGACATTCTTGTTTATTATTCTCTTGAGGTTTCAGAGCCAGGCGAAATGATTCCTGATACATAGCCTCCCTTCCTTGACGTGCTTAATTGAATCCATTGACACCTCTTGGCTTAATACGCTTGCAGTGGTCCGAGCGTCCTACCTGCGACGCGTTGGATAGCAGATGCTACCCATCAGGACTGATAGAGACATCTCTCAGACCCATTCCCACTATGGACATTGTACAGTCATCCATGAGGGACTGTAACCCGACGCCTTCCAAAAACTTCACTTGTGCATGCATCTCAAATACTCTTCACCATTATAATCGTTGTATCATATATCTGGCCCATAACTGCAAATTGAGTTGCAAAATTGGTGTCAGTCTCATTCAAACAAGCACTGACTGGCGTTGGGGGTCTTCGAGCTATTCCCCAAACCCGTCTCATCTACTACTAAAGGTACTGCTGTTGGAGCGAGACACAGGCGGGCAAGGCGGCTCAGACGCCTAAACTTAGGCGCTTGCGACAACCCAAGAACCCTCCTCCAACCGATTATCCCGAAACATACACACTTTCCTACACACTTTTTACCCTGGCCTCGCCGATACAGTGTTTCCTGTGTTCAAAATCCCGCTCCCTCAGGTATACCAGGCACCAGGTACACCACACCACTGAGGGGGATCGACAACCACCGAATACCCTGACCATCATCCACATATTCTCGAACCCCACCATCAACGATACTGCTGTACCAGGCCGCAGTCCTCAGACGAAGTCATATCATGGCTACAATATAGATCTCTCCAACCTACTCAACGTCTCAAGCGGCACTATCATCAAACTTCAACATGTCTTCTTCAGAACCCTTCGGCTCGAACAATCCATTCCGTCGAAAGACGGGGAAGTCCCTGGTCTCGTCATCATACCGTTCTCCCGATTCCTCCGACGCCAATGCTAGTCTCGATGCCCCATCCGATTCCGTACCAAAGCCACCTTTTACCACATTCAAATCCGTAGCTTCGGGGAGCGAGAGGCGAGACGAAGAGGATCAGCCAGTGCAGCCAAGACCTAAGAAGATTGTGAAGAAGGTCCGCGTCTTATCACCACCTCCCTCTTCTCCCGAGGATGCTGTACCTGTCAACAAGTTCCCATCATACGACGACCGAGGCGATGATAGCAGTAGCACCGATTCGAGAGACGAAGAAGACCATGTCGATCCTTTCAATGCCGTTGCAGCAGACGCCGAAGACGATCCAAGTACTGAGCGACCCCTTCCTCAGGTACCTCCCAACCCTTTCTCGAGAACACTGCAGGACCTACAACAAGGCGGACAGAGCCAAGATGCTGAGGCACTTGCTGCTGGATCTCAGAAAGGGGCATTGAATGTGGACTCATTCAAGAGACTTCTCCTGACGGGATATGCGAACATTCCTGGGCCGGCTACAACCTCGGAAGCTGGTCGTGGTGCGGGGACTGGTTTACCAGCCCAAGGTGCTCTCCCTGATGGTGCGAGTAATACCGACGCCAGCTCCATACCACGCCAGTCGCTCTTTGGCCCGTTGCAGGAGACACCCCGAACATCCCATGAGATAGTCGAGGCTGAGGAAGCAGAAGATCGCAAGAGCATCCTGCCTTCGTCACCTCTGGCAACAGTACATTCGACCACGGGCCGGAAAAAACCCCCGCCTCCTAGCTCAAGACATGGAAAGCTCATCAAAGTTGAATTAGGTCCTGGGGATACTGCACAGGCTACCGAAGGCGCAACATCACCTGTGCCGGTTGATACGTCTCTCACCAACATTGCGCTCTCACGGGATGCTAGTGGTCACTCAATTACCCCTCTACATTCGCCGACCGCGACCACCGATGTCAACAAACCACTTCCCCTTCCCCCTTCACGCCCTTCTGAGGAGGTTGACTCTCCGTTCGACCGCGAAGCCGCCGGCAAGGTCCCCGAGACTTTCGCTGAGTTGCAAGCTCATCCCAGACCTCCAACCCCTCCTCCCACCGTACGAAACCGCTCAAGCTCACAGACTAGTGTCCAATCGCGCAGCAAGCCTGCTGCCCCTCCTCCGCGACGACATGGGAGAAGTGATAGTAGAGTTCCTTCCATCAATACAAACGCCGACGAGGATCATCCTAGGTCGTCGATTGAGTCGAATCGGTCGCGTGCTGATAGTATCCGCGTCAACATTAGCTCTGATAAGACACCGAACGCGCCGGCTCCGCCTCCTCCCCGACGACCGCAGCATGCCAGGCAAGGAAGTTCCTATGCAAGTCCTACGTACGGTAACTTCATGCCGGCGAGTCCAAGTGGGAGCGATCGCGAGCGGAGCGTATCCGGTGGACTTGGTCCAGTTACTTCAGGTGCTCACGTAGCTAGCACGAGCCTGGCAACTATCACGACTGGTCCTGATGGTGCACAGAAGCTTTCACCTCCGCCCCCACCTCCTACTCGGCAGGCTAGTACCAGACGTCCAGCTAGTGTAAGAAGTCTAGAAGTTAGCGGCAGCTCCACGTCCACGAGAAGGGTTAGCAAAGAAAAGGATGGAGGTATTGCACCACCCCCGCCCCCTCCTAGAGTAAGAGGCAGCAGTAAAATTGCTGCGAGCGCAGTAGCCCCTCATCCCGAGTCGACAGATCCCTCGAGCATGGTCGAGACCTCACAGACACATACATCTGGCACTCAACCAGAGGGCGCGAGTGACAAGCATGGCGAGGAGATACTAGCTGATTTGAGTGCACTACAAAGGGAAGTTGATGCTTTGATGGGCAAATACCCGCCGTCTGGAGGCAGCTGAATTCAAACGCACCCGCCACAAGCCTTAGCCCGTTGGATAGATTGTAAGCGCCGATGATCCCTTGAGAAACGTCGATCGGAGGCCGGACTACCTTCTCTTGTGGGCTATTGGGCTTGGACAGGAAGTACGACAGAGATGAGACATGGGAAACGCATGGGAAAGTAGTGGTTTGCGCGCACTTTCCTGACTGGTGTGGTTTTATGTGTACCATAATTGTAATGACGGCACTGCCATATAGACCGATAGGAAATGGTAATACAATAAGCTTCGACGAGTACCTAAGTTGCTATGCTTGTTATTCTTAATGGTAGTCATAATAACTTTTGCTCTAATGCTACTTAATAGAAGATATTTTCAAAATAGTATTTGATGATCGAGGTAGTTTCGGTGTGTTAGTGCTGGGAGCTGGGAGCTCTATCCAGCATGTCTTTTCAAATACACAGATTGGTGAGGAGGATGAGGTGTCATTAAAGTATCTGGTACATCTTGGGTTTTCTTAGAAATAGTCCAAGGGCGGCCAAGGGGAGAAATTCAGTAAGACTTACCTCAAAACTATACAGTGACAATACATACATAACATTGTGCGACTGATCATGGTTTCTCCGACTGACACAAAAAATAACCTGCCGTTGAAGCTGAACAATGCTCCTTTATTATTATTATGGATTGGAGACGTACTGTACTTGACTATCTCATTGACGGGCACCCATAGACGTAAGGTAGGAAACCGGGGTGACTCAGTGAATAGATAGTTACTAATTGCCGCGCACGGGTTGGCAGGTAAAATATCGCGTAGTCTACGATGAACATCTTGTTATATTGAGAGGAATCAATGTTGTCATTCACCTGGAACTGAAAGCCGCAATTTACGAGAGATAAGGCTGGTAGTGACAAATCACTCCGTCTGTACCTACCAAAAGCGACAATAACAAATTTGCAATCGTCCTCCAAAACACTGGTATCTTACAGTAGATCCAGTGGCTGACTTATCTCCGTTCCGAGATTAGCTTTGTGCCCCAACAACACTAGGATCACGATCTTTCCTCTAGAGCCTACAAAACTCCCATACCAATGGACCGATGGAGATTGAAAGAGCCTAGGCGACCATCCCTTGGCTATCGTACGAATAGATTGGCCGATTGTGTACATAGGTTCGACCACGTGCTTACTCACTAGTTAACTACGCCCGTAACGAGCAATGTTTGTACAGAAAGTCCAAGTCAGTGTAACTACTCTTATTATTATCGACCGGTCACTCTGATGGACTGAAGTTCCACCGGTGAATCATAAGTTTCCAGAATTATTGGGGAAAATACAAAGCTCGAAAATGGAGAACCTCAGAAATAGACGCAAATTTTGCAAAAGCAATGGCGCTGACCAAACGGTATAGAATCCAACACTTTTGATATTTCAACGACTAGAGTCTCTTAATTAGACTTCAGTCACAAATTTGAGGACTAGGCCTTGACGACTGCTCGTTAAGCCTTCCCGGTCGAAGACAGTCTACATTGTCTTTTTTTTTTTTTTTTGTCATGGTTCACCGAGCTGCCCAGGGCTATGTCATAGAAAGTTTGCACGCATCCATGCATGGCTTGCTCATAATAACAGGACGAAAGTCTTGCGAAAGGGATAGTATCCGATAGTTTGAGTAACTTGGTCACAGAATTTCTTTGCTAGTTGATACTTTAGTACGCGGGCCGGCTAAAGCTGTAAATCACAGGGCGTGATGAGCTGACTGAACCAGTGACTTACAACGCAAACAAAACGCCTTGTGGCCTCTGAGAAAGTCACACAGGTGCAATATATTGGCAAGCGCATATAGCAAAGTTGGCGATTGATGGCCATGATAAAATGGCAACATGGCCAGGATGGTCTTCCATAGCTCGTATGGCAAGGCAATAATTCCGAAGGAGCTCATCGAGGGAAACAGAGTCATCGATCACGCGGCCTTGCGAGTAGACAATGAGTACGGTATCCGGTTCCTCTCAAGCAGAGGCGGCCAAACGGGAATTCCGCACGCGGGGATTTACCAGGGAGATTGCCAGCTCAGGCGAGCCTGCCAATTGCGCTACAGTGCAGCGGTTGAGTGAGTAGCATTCCTCGCGTTAACTAATCTCTTGAAACAGGGAGCTTGGAGAATTAGATAGGAAACAGTACAGGTCTCTCCACATGCTACCTAAAAATCAATCAGATAACATTAGCCTTGGGGTTATCTACAAGCAGGCCAGACTGAAGCTCAGCTAACATACACTTCAATAGTGGAAACTAGCTTAGCGGATTGGAGCCATTTCGATGTAAGGTCGGCACATCACGGAAACAAAATAAAATGTTCCTATTCGGTGTCCCCAACGAATGGTGCCTATTTCACCTCAACCCTATTCCCCGATATCAGTCACGCAGGGATGAAGTACCGCAGAATGACGGTGGCCAACTATGCTGATACCGCCGGCAACGACATGATCAATGACTTGAGAGTCATTGGCTTCAATTCGATAGACCATGAAGGGGTCAAGCGCTGCATGAAAGAAGCGTTTGCTGCCAATGGAGCTCGCATGAAGCGGTCCAGTACCTCAACTCATATTGAGATGGTATGTCAAAGAATGATAGTCAGTCGATATTACTCATTCAAGCCCTGCTCAAAATGATACTTCATGAGGCTAACGCTCTCCGAATCAGTACGTCAAGAACGTCGCGGCGATTATGTCATTAATGACTATAGACACCTCGCTAATGACCCACAGCTACCCAGATGGGCCAGGCTGGGCCGAGCTTAGTGCTCCATGCCCAGCGCGCCAATCCCCTCAAGCGAACGGCAATCCTTTTCTCGTCGGTGTTCAGAGGATGCTGGTAGAGTACAAAGCAGAGCTTGGCGGAGCCAGCATCGAAAAGGTTGCCCTTTTCAACAAGAAATACTCGTTACAACATGGGGGGGATGTATGGTTTCCTTTCATGGCAATATTTCTGACACGTGGCTGATTAAGATTGGGGAATGTATCTGATCAGAGATTTTATACCTCCGGTGTGTCTTTTACAGAGAGTGAAACCATCAGAACTTCAATGTAAGGGGAAAATGTAACTCTGCTGTGGCACAAATACGTTCATCTATCAAGAAGAGACGAAACCTATTTCATGTACGGAGACCGTCCCGTAGCAGAAAGCTACTTACTCCTCCAGACTATGAGCTGCTTGATGCTCGCGACATCTCAGATGTTGAGGTATGCGTGACTAGTCGTTTCTAATGAGCCCCGGGCTGCTGAGCCCCTTGTTAGGTAGCAAGAGTATTATTATCCTTTCTGAACCCGAAATTTATGTTCTCATGCCAAAATTCAAGTACAATTTTCGTACTGCACAAGTAAGGCGCTGTTAGGAACTCCTAGATACTACACTGTAGAGTTGCAATACCTATCTGCCTTAAAATACAACGTTTCTTAATGCCAAGCACGCCAGCAGCGAGTATTGACAGCAATCAGTGGACTGATTCGTATGCTTGTTTACAAAATAAAACCAAATATATAGCTCGATGTAAGAGGCACCAGAAGAGGTGATAACCAGTCGTCCACGTACCCCGGGGCTTGATTCCAATGCTGCATAGTTGTGGGCTCAAGACTAGTAATGATGGCAACTCATGAAAGCCAACATGACTATGGGATGAACGATGATACGATAATAGCCCCGATTTACTCAGAAGACGGCGGCGTTATGTACTGACAGTTAGTTCGTTTCCCTAAGGCGCTGTACCTGTTACTTATCGTGTGATTGATTTGCAGACGCCAGCATTTAACTCTGCTGTGATACTGTGTTGTGGCAATTAAGTGTGATGTAGTCTTACTAGATGAGTCGCCCTCTGAGAGCAGGAGAACATATAGGGAACTATGGATAGCTCTATGTAGTGATCTGGAGCCGGACTTGATGGTCACAAGGCCAACCAGCGGTACGCAAGTCCCACTGAAGAGACTGGACCGTAGTTATAGCAAGCAGGCATACTATTCATATGGGAAGTAATAGGGCAAAAGTATGATCATAAGATCGTACAGCCACTGGATATGTAATAATAGCTGTATTTTGTATATATGTTGTTGCGAAAAGATCCTGAATAATCACGAAAAAAAAAAGAAAAAAAAAAGAAAAAAAAAAAAAAAGAAAAAGCGAAAGCTATGAAAGATGATCAGAAACACCAGCCGCAACCACACTGGTTACAAGCCACTCGCATTAGCCACTTCCGCACTACCCCAAATCAGTAGACGTAAGGCTTGACTGAGATGTATCGGCGCCTCTTATTCCAGAATATTCATTAATGAAATGAAAATTTGCCTCCGTTTGCTTGATGTAAGGCGGCGGTGCTTCGTTTATCAGCGAAAACTGCCAGGATTTCTTAACTACTGATGAACCTCTACGGCCTGAACTCTTCTTGATAGAGTCTGCGCACGTCGGTCAAATGCCTATTCGCCCGAGAAATGCATCATAGATTAATAAGTGGCTAGCAGCCTATCGGGTACATGACTTCGTTGCGGCTTCGGCAGTACCCTAACAGAAGCAATACTCAGGGGGTCGGAGCGATGATCTACAGATGTGATGGATGGGAACCCCAATCGGAACTTTAGCAGCGAGACAGGCTGAATCATCCAGTGCGCCGTGTATGAGCTTTTTGCGACACAGCATGAGTTATGAGCCAATATGTCAAGGATTTCGCAGTGAGCGAACTGCTCCGACGTCTTAAGATCCGGTCCCGCACCCAGCCTGCGAAGAATATATGTGGCTAATCATCGGATAGCGTTGCTTCTCCTCACTCAACCAGCCGTCCCCCGTTACGCGGCCGATTTCCTTCTTCCGGCTGTCTGGGAGAACAAAATATCGAAAAGACATCTCAACGCTAGGTAACGCCCCTTGCCGATCAAATCAGTCTCTTCGCACCTTTCGGAGTCGAGCCAGAAGAGGCCGGCGAAGACCGGAGTGGGACACTACTCGCAATCGTTCACTGACCGTCGCTGCAACTCACACAAATGATCATCAGGGCAAGAAAGCTTGGTTGAATGTCATGTCTGGGGAGGGTCACCCGCGCGGCCATGCTGGCCATGACTGAGCGCTGATGCAAACCCGCCTCCACGGGCTGGAGGTAGGGTAGTGTTGGCACTGCTGCGACCCGACTCATGCACCTCGAGCCGCAATAACCTGGGGCCCCAACCCGCACGATCCTCTCCCCGCAGAGACGCAAATCCCCAAACCAGCAATCCAAGGCCGCCGCAAAGGCTCCCACCCCACAAAACGGCCGAGCCCATCACCGTGCATCCATGCGTCGCCTGCAGGTCTTGGGAAGCCCGTCCAACCGGCACGCGGTAGTGGCATCACACAGCACGACCTCCTTGGCCACGTGGTGGAGATTTGCTGCCCTTCGAATTTGGGTCCGGGGCGACGAGTACAGCGGTTTGGGGTCAGTCGGAGTCATCACGCGGCAGTTTCGGGAGGGGGGATGGGAGGGGCAGGCGACGCGCGATATGATGTCTGAGAAGGTTTGCCGTCCAAGACCGGGAGCGAGACCGGGCGTTTGAACAATATCGGGGTATATGAGCTGCGAGATAGCAGCTTGCGGCGCAGTACTGCTCTTTTCATCGGTACTCCAAGCACGATCCCACGGTAAGCAGGCGAGTTCTTCGTCTGACACGACTTTTTGCCATGCTGCACTTACCCGTGCTTGTCGCGGTGATCCAGTTCATCAGGCTCACCCTAGCCGTGCAGACCACCGTTGACCTGGCATGTCATAAGTACGTGGGCGTTCAAAGAACGGGCGGGATCACACAATGGCTCGGTATGCAATATGCGGCGGCACCAGTCGGTGATTTGAGGTTTGAGCCACCTCAAGATCCCCCTTGCAACAGCGCGGCACAAGTAGCGGACACGGTGAGCATACTCCTCACACATTAAGCGACAGCTGGACCGCTAACGCAACGCCCTCTTGAAGCGCGGTAAGATGTGTCTGAAAACTGGAGCTGATCCAACGGACTCGGATACTTCAGAAGACTGCTTGTACTTGGATGTTTTTGCGCCGACCAACGCCACCAGGAACTCCAGAATGCCTGTGTTCTTCTTTATCCAGGGAGGAGGCTTCAACTCGATGGCTAACGCAGGTATCGACGGGACAGGGCTGATCACGGCCAGCGGTCATTCGATCGTGATTGTGACGTTTTCCTACCGCGTGGGACCTTACGGCTTCATCACCGACGGAGATCAGATCACCCCTAACAATGGCCTTATGGATCAGCGAAAGGCGCTCGAATGGGTCAAGGAGAATATCGCGCAATTTGGGGGCGACCCAGATCATGTAGTGCTTGGTGGAGATTCTGCTGGAGCTGCCAGTATCAGTCTTCAAATGGCAGCTTATGGGGGAAAGAGCACCGATCTCTTCCATGCAGCTGCGGCTGAGTCCGTTTCTTTCGCGACAGTCTTGACTGTCGAGGAGTCTCAGTATCAATACGACTACTTTGCCATCCAGGTTGGATGCGCCGGCAACAGTTCTCTGGCCTGTATCAAGTCAAAAACTAGCGCGGAGCTCCAGGCAGCGAATATGGATCTTCCTCCATATCCGGGCGCGGGTGCTAGTCCCCTATACATGTGGAATCCAGTCATCGACGGCGACATGATTACTGACCTAACTTATAACTTATATGCCGAGGGAAAGTTCGTCAAGATTCCCGCAATCTACGGAGACGACACGAATGGCGGCACGATATTCACGCCCAAGGATACATCCACCATCGGCGAGAGCGACGCATTCTTGAAGGATCAGTTTCCGTACCTGACTCTCGAGCAATTGGGAGAAATCAACGACTTATTCCCCAATACCAACGACACTTGTCCAAATACTGGCTGCTATTGGCGCCAGGTTTCGGATGCGTATGGTAACATGCGATATATGTGTCCCACAGTATACATCGTCTCAGAGATGGCAAATCATGGCGCGAGGGCCTACAGCTATCGCTATAATGTCGAGGACCCAGAGCAGATAGCCGAAGGCCTGGGAGTGCCGCACACAGTCGAGCTCAATGCCGTTTTCGGCCCTGAGTACATGGGTCCCGATGCCGATCCACCAGCCAGTTATTATCGGAATGGAACAAATGCGGCAGTTGTTCCAGTAGTGCAAGCATACTGGGCGAGCTTCATTAGAAGCTTCGACCCCAACAAGTATAGATACCCTGGGTCCGCTATATGGGAGGTTTGGAGCCCGCAGGCACAAGATCGGTTACTTTTCGAGACGGGAGGGAAGACGAGGATGGAGACTGTCGATGCGGCGACGAAGGCAAGGTGTGAATACTTTTGGTCGATAGGTGCTGCTGTCCGCCAATAAGGGACCCTGCCACTTGTATCTACCAGTTGAGAAACCCAGCAAGATGCGCCCTCTTATCGGACCGCTACAGAGTTGTATTGATACGCTGGGTAAAAAAAAAAAAAAAAAAAAAAAAAAAAAAAAAAAAAAAAATTGTTCGATTCACCGTTGGTGCAGGTTACTTCGCTTCAACGTGTTCGATATTTCAGAGTGGTAAAGCTGAAATGTGATTGACGATAGACTTGCTTCCATCAAGTTCCCGGTTCTTAGACGCTTCGCATCGCCATGGCTGTCATACAATATCGGGAATGGCTATTGGGAACGCGACGAAACGACCAATTCATACAATTATTCCCTGTCTTTGATTACCTCCGTAGGGCCTCCGACATCCCTCTAGACATCCTGAGCCAGGTTACTTCAATGATATGTTAGTCATGATATTCTCACACGAATGCTCCGAGAAGGCGCGTGGTCACGCCCCTCTGGGGCTCGCCTCGTCTAAGGACCAAGACGAGAGGCCGTGGCTTGATGAATGGGGTTTCATAGCAACACAGATCAGATATACTTACTGTCATTCTGTGTATCTTCGCTGTTTGTGTTCCGGTTATTCGGGTGACAAGTGCTTGTACAATTCCTTTATTTCAGCATTTAGAGCCATTTCGTAATCATTGTGTCGACTGATGAGATCTTGTGCCTCCCGCAGTAAGCTCGCAATGGATCGATCAAGGCGATCTATCTCTTCGACAGAATCCCCGTTCTCCTAGAGGGCGCGCAGCTCGGATGCGAGCCTGTCCTTTTCGGTGGCCAGGCGCTCGACGCGGGACGCGAGTTGTTCGTACATTGCTGAATCTGATGAGCAGGTGTGTGGGTCAGCTTTCAGATACCGGACTGGGCTGCGATCGACATACTTTCGGATGAATGATTATTGGAAGAGTCCTGTTGAAGAGAGCTTCCGGTCTCATCAGCCTTCCCAGTGCCTGTATCGCCACTGATGTTTGGGCTACTGTCCTCGGATTTGTGGCTCGCCATTGGGATGAGATGCTACGCTGACCGTCACAGGTATGAGTATTGATGAATGGTTATGGATGCGTGCAGTAAGACTGGTTTGAATATGTGCTCTATCTGGGATATGTTATCTACAAGGATAGATTCACTTCAAGAGTCATCTACAGTCAACCCCGTTCTTCCGCTCGGCTGGTGAGCAGACGGCAGGCGTGGGACAACACGGAGCAGGGACAATCCTGCTGAACCTGCTTTTCCCAGAAATGCCGTGTTAGAATGCCATACGGAAGCTGTCTCCTTCTCTCCAGGCAATCACTAATCCGGAAGCCGCCTGAGGTATACAACAGCCTTCATTCGATAGTCCACTCTACTCCGATGATCTGTGCGTGTCCTCAATATTCCCTCTCCCTACACGGACTGAGTGATCCTTATGGGACCTCAATGAGCTATGCGACTCTTAAAAGTCGGCCTTCACAGCGATGAAGCCTTCAGACTCGCCGCCTCCTCGGCCCAACATGGCAAGATACACGGGATCCTCGTTTTGGTAGTAGTCCGCATCCCTACAGCCCTGTCAGTTCTCCATTGCGGACCACTCTTCTGCTTTCATGCGCATGTAGGAAAAGAGCTCACGCTTGGTTAGCGAATGTGACTTCCGTAGCCACGGTCCATTTCTGAGAGCCTGGCTTGTCAATGAGGACCTCGCATTTGCTCGCCTTGGATGCGACTAGGTAAGGCTTGCCATCCTGAGACGAGTTAGATATGTGGACACAAAATTCTAGAAATGGTCCAGAAGAAGCTTACCTTCTTGCAAGTGTTGATGAAGTCGCTGAACAGGCTGACCGCCTCGTCCTGCTTGGCAGGGTCCGGCACGGCAATCAGGGAGATTCTGGTGACGGGCATTGTGACTTGTGACTGTAGACTGCAGGGTTGAAGCTTTAGCAATGATATGAACTGGAGACGGAAGAGAAGAGACTCTGGATCTCCCGAATCATGTCGGCATGGGGACTTTATATCTATCCCTCTTCCATCCTCGGACCCCACCCCGGCCGCGTTGCCACCGGCATTCGTCGCTTTGGCTAGCCCGGCCCCGGTTTGTTCTAGCCTCGGCGAGGATAGTTTGGGACCTGAAATCCTCCAGGCGGACTTTAGCATTGGTGAACCATACTCTAGAGCATGAAATGGATACGGGCCAAGGGTTTCAAGATCGTCGTAGCAGGGGACCTCGCCAGCGACGGCTCCACTAGCCCGTGAGGGGTCACCGTGGGTGCTAATTTACAATACCCGGGCCAGCCCGGGCCTGGAGAGCCCATATCGGACCAGAGTGTGGCAAGACTTGGTTTGTTTGAAGTCGCAGCATGAGGAAGGCTGTGTTGTTAGAGTATTGTATGATATCGGAAGTAAGGAGAGTAGGGAGACCGAATAATATCGCCCTTTTGCGAGACCATGATGCCGACCGACAAGACACAGCGGCCAGCCTAGTTTCATAATGGCCTCGCGAACGTTATGCAGTGCGTCATTTTCAGAGAAGACGAAGAGAAAGAGGACAAGAAACAGAAAGAGCTGATACAGTAGGTATATCATTTATATAAGCGTGCAATTGTGTTATTTACATGTGTTGTCCTTCCTCAGAGTCGGCCTCATACGCATGTCCAGCTACCAGCATCTGCCACCGCGCCTGAGCCGCTATACTTCAGCTGCTTGGGAAATCGACAGAGGTTTCGCGAGTTTCCGTTTCCGCTCGCTGCCAGTGTATCTGGCGCGGTGCCATTTTCAACCCAGGCGACCAGTGCATTGAACGGATTCGTCGGGGTCGGACCTCCTCCGCCGCAGTGTCCTACACCGGGAGCCAGGAAGAGCCGATAGAAATCATCTACGGCCTCGGCGCCGCCCATCTCCTGCTCGACTCGCATTCGGTAATCCACCGATCCGTTGGCGAAGATCAGGGGGTCACCCCACCCGTGCCATGATAGAAGCTTGCCTCCGGCCTTCTGGAAGGCGGTGATGTTGGGATTGTCGGTGCCAATCAGGTTGTCCCATTCAGTGTGCGATTGGTTGAAGATCCCGGGATAGGTCTCGTAAGTGATGGTGGACAGATTATAATTGAGGTCCTTCAAAACATAGCCACGCGTCCAGCCAGAAGCAAGTGCGAAGGGCGTCGTGCCCGCGAGACTGGAGTACGAGGCGCCTTTAGCAATGCCATACCAAAGCCTGTTGCCAGCAGTGTCTACAGGCCCGTTCGCGATCTTGTTGAATATGAGAGCGTGCTTGTCGGTGATGTTGGTTGCCGCTCCGCTGCAAGTCGCACTCTTGCCCACCATGGTGCTGGCGTCAAAGTCGCAAACCGTCGGGTTTGAGATCAAGCCGTCCGCTCCGTTGTCGTCTGCATCACAGGCCGAGACGGCGGCGGCTGTCAACGCGTCAAAGACACACTGAGGTACAAACTCGCCCTCCACGTTCTGCACGACATACGGCCAGAGCATGGCCACGTGGAAGCGGTCCCAGTTGATCGCCGGGCTCGCCGCGTAGACGCCATTGTAGTCTTCGGGATAACGCTGAACCTCCGAATAACCTTGGCGACCTCCTGTTTATTCATCAGTATCGCGTGGTTGGAACAGGGAGCCAGAGCAGGATCGATGCTCTCGCACGGTCTAAACGCTTTCCAACACTGGAGAAATGGTAAAGGTACATGCTGGTCGCAGCTGGGAACTGCGAGACGAAGCGCCAGAGTCTCGATACATACCTGTTGAGCAGCCATTCCAATAGGAGTAACCGACTGGAGTACCGTAGTATTGTTGTGCCAAAGCCTTGCCCACGACTGTCATCTCGTGAATGGAGATATGCGCAAAGTTGGCGACGAGCTGCGGGTCGTCCGCAAACTCGGTCCCGTCAAAGGACACGGGCAGGCCTGCGTCCGTCGTCCCGGCCACGTAGCCCTCGGTCACAGGCCCGATGAGAGAGGACGCACTCCCACCGGCCGTGAAACCACCGCCGCCCGTCCCTTGGTACCGTCCGTTCCAGTCTTTCGCCGGCAACCAGGTGATGATGTTGACCTTGTCGCCCGCGTCACCGTGTGTCAGCACGACAGTGACCGCGCAGTGAGCCGGCGCAGTCGTCACTTCTGCGCCGTGAATTGAGACGAGCTTGGCTCCTTCAATGTCCGGCGCTGTCAGGGTCTCGCACGCCGTCCCCTGACGCTTTGCTGGAGGATCTCGAACCGTGGCGGCCACCGCCAAGCCCGCGATCGGGAGCACTCTTTGGATACGCATGGCGATGATACCCGCTTCCAGAGTCTCGGAGTCGTACCAAGAGGAATTGGGGGCAGATCATCAGAGATGGCGAGTGTCCAGCTAATATAAATGTCAATTGGGCACGCCATTCTAGTCGTGCATCGCCCTACCGGGCCAGAGTATTGGGCGCTCGTTCGCCACTGCGCTCAGCGTCGCATTTACCCGAAAGCGACCCTCCACTCTGTCCAGATCAGTGTTGCGTTCCGAACTCTATTCAGGTTAAACTAGCCATACCCCAGCTCGATTGCGACGCACGACGGGAGAGTAGAGGCCGGATAGGCAGGCGACAAGCGATACATCGCCGGATGTGGTCGTGCCAGATGGGGCTCGAGGCCGCCATTCAAAGTCGCTACTAACTATAACGAGATGCTACATACAAAGCTGACTTCGTATCAGCCGAGCCGTGAAGACAAGCTCCTTCAGCTCATAGACCGCACCCTCGCAGGGAGATATCTATACTCAAAGCAGCTATAAAGATGCATGTAACTAAAGATCACGCCGTTTTCTTTTTCTTTTTCTTTCTTTCTTTCTGGCCGTACATATAATAACGAACCTAGCACGTACGTGATTATGTGCTGCTTGCGTGCGCTCTAATCCTTCGCAAGATTCACTGAAATCGAATGCTGTTCTATGACTTGATTGATTCTACGCATCGAAGCTCCGAGTCGAATCAGTTCTACGCGAACTATCGGAGCGTAGAACCGTGAAGGTTTCCCGACCGTCCATGAGATGCTTGTACGTCTGCTTGATTCCCCAGTACGCGGTCCCCATGCGTCTCCAGACGCGAGTCTTCGGCATCGCCATGAATAGCAAAAGATAGGCTCCCAAATATGTCATCACTCATTCTGCCCTCGCCCTCGGTATATTTCATCATTCGTGACAGGGAGTAGAGACACTTCATGTTCCGGGGCGATGTCTTCTGATGCAGCGACATCAGATGCCATCACTGTTTGAGTTTCGCTCGAGCTTTTGGTCATCCGTTACGCAAGGCCATGAAAGGAGGGGATGCTTGAGGTCTGTGATATCTAGGCAAGCAAGGAGATCATCGGCTTTGGCGGTAGGTATGTTTTCAATGCAATCAGACCGGGTCCCCGTTCCAATCTCTTCGTGTGCTAGCCGCTGCAATTGAAGTGTCGAATGACTTATCCATTCCAGGCATGAGTAAGGCTTTTTCTTTCGTCGAGAGACATACCCCGAAATACGTTCAAGGAGATATAAAGCGAAAGCTGTGAGCAATCCTACCGTCAGTGTGAGGTAGAGGCCGAAAAAAACCGAATGAAGCATAAACTGTGCTTTTCATCCCCTGCAACCAGGTGAGCATGGCGATCGCGAAGGCTGAAAGACGCGGAGAACGTCTGCAGCATATGAATACAGGGCTTCTCTTACTTGGTTCGCACAAAGCTTTCGAAGTTGTGGAGTTTCATATTCCTTCTGCTCCTTGAGAAAACTTGGATCTGTCGGTCCGTAAGCCGTATTCAGAAATGGCTTCCTGAACAGACGATCTGGAGATGTCCCACCAGTGGCTCACGTCTATCTGCCACTGATGATCTGCGAATGGTCCTTGGTACCCGTGAATGTGTCCGCGCCGTCGCGAGAATTATCATTTATCGGTATGAAATCGGACTTCTGCGGATCGACAGTTCCATTGGAAACGGTTGAGCTCAAGATTCTAGTTGGCACCCGTCAGCTCAAACCAGGCCAGAGGACGTACATTTCGAGGGATTTAGTGATAATTGACGAATGGGTAACCTACTCGAGACGAAAGTTCACGTTTGCTCCATTTGAAGCGGGTGATAACGGTCATATATTGAGACAACACTGTACATTTAATCTTGATTTGTGATGTGTCCAGCGAAGGGCCCATGGTGATGCAGCGTAATGTTATTGAGAGTGTCAAGACTCATGAATCTTTTGGTCTTCAATGGTGCGCATTCAAGAGCGTTCCGCCATGGAGCCTTCACATAGGTAAAGGTATGAAGACCAAGGTATGTATGACTATTCACATGGCCCGTGTCGAGACGCATGTGAGCTAGTTGTGTCCGGCAAAGGTCCTCGGTGAAAGGACAGCCGCACGAAGTGTTCCCGGCTCCGGGAAGTGCCTTGGTGACAAGTCGTCCGTAGTCGAGGAGGCCTGCATCGGTGTCCGAAAAGCATAAAATTTAGCCTGAGGACCGTAGGTGCTTTCTGTCTGATCGGTATGTTCAGATATGACTTCTAAGTGGTTAGTTACTGGCAATTGAGTCGATACCTAGCCCCCGAAGGGGTTATACTTATTATTTCGATGATAACACTACGACACAGCTATTCAAATCAACATATATTGGCACTTGACTCGACTTTAACAAACCACTCTATCAAGGGAAGGAGAAGGGGATACAGGGTCTGGATAGGTTCATGTTCAACTTGAACAACTAGGTGTAATCTATTCTGGATCGTAAGGTACGTAGAATACGTGTTCTGCTTCCTCTTTTCACACCCCTCTACTTCATAAATGACTGTGCTTTGAAATTGCATGGGACTGCGTGGTCTTTCTTGTCTTACATTAGTAAATATCTACCATATCTCCAAGATCACGGATGTACCAAGGAAAGTCGGTGTCAGGGTCAAGTGTATACTCATTGGTGACAAGAAATTGGATAAAAACCAATGATACCTCCGTCCAGGGTGAAGGCGTTACAAGCACCGAGGCAGCCTGGGATGCTAGGCTATTGATGGTTGACGGCCAGCGAGCGAGTAGTCCATGTAAGGGGGCGACAAGGAGACTCTAGCACGTGCCATCCAAGCAATTACATCTGTCTGATGGGTTGACCATACGAAGTAACACAATGCATCCAAGTCTTTTATTAGTAGGATGAGATATCAAAGCTGAACGGACTGTCACTTGTTCGTAGCATCTGCCGTTGTGAATAGTATTTCAAACCGGCGGTGACCTTGGATTTGTGGCTATCGTTCCAGCCCAACGGACAATATCCCCTTCCCTCCCTTCGCGCGTGTCTCTACTCGTGAAAGTCCCCTCAGCAGACGCAGGCGCCTGAGCGAGCATCTTCGCAAAGAACTTGGCTGCCCTCGTATTGTGCTCCTCCCACTGAAAGACTAGTCCTTCCTGCACCTCATCGCCCGGGTCCTTCCCCGGAACCAAGGCACCTATAATCTGATGCCGTCTTTTCTCTCGTGGGAGATTCCACCATGATTCCACGATAGCTTTGAAAGCTTCCGTGCCGTACCCTTGCCCAAAGTGCTTAGGCTTGATGAGGAATTCGGCCTCTGGCCAGCCCGAGTTTGATGTAGACATGGTGATGCAGTCTGGCATTCCATCTTCGCCGATCATCTCCCCTGTCGACTGGAGGAAGATGCCAAAGTACCAATGATTTTGTACATCATGGTTCAGAGTATCGATCGCCGCTTTCGTCTCTTCCTTGGTCTTGTCTGGCCGGCCACGCGTCTTGGATTGATTTTGAGTTTCTGGATTTTGGCGGAGTTCGAAAAATGCCTCTAGGTCCGAGGGGAGTATCGGGCGCAGGACCAGACGCTCAGTCTTCAAATGGGGGCGGTCTGAAATAAAAGGGAGTGGCCGTTTCGGCAGGTTGACCGTATAGCTAAACCATGGAACGACGCCCAACGACTCAAGCTCGGCTAGGCCCAATGAGAGACGGCGAATCTCGGACAGCGCTGTCGCTAGAGGTGGCATTTCTTCCATATTGGGATGTATGGCAATGCAAGTGCCAGCCGCGGCTGTATAGAAGGGATAAGGATCTAGGAGGGGCGTAAGAGGCTGTCAGAGAAGGGCAATCTGGGCCGATCGTTTAGACTAAGCTTCGAGGAGGAACATTAATTCTCGGTGCGATAATCGGATGATGCCATCTCATAAGTGATGCTGACCAGGTTTGAGAGCTTCCCTGCATCCAACAGCAGGAGTCCCCCACGCTGAACCCCTGGTGTACCAGCATTGCACCCTGCAACTGTGGGTTACGGTGATAGGATGTTCTAGTGGCCCGGGGTAACTGGGCCGGGGTGACAATCTTTCGGAAGGACGATTGGCTGATTTCCATTCCATTCAGAAGTTTTTTGGTGTTCTTGCGCCACAGTTGCAGGACATGGTTTGCTTCCGTTGGATGCCGCGGGAACTTTGCCGCTATCCGACTATTTCCTGACTGCGCCGCCTGGCTGCGGACGCAACAACATGGCCAGGGATATTCATAACTTTGGGTCAGATAGACCGTATATCTTCGAACATCGCGATTCGTGCTTCCAGCCGGTCTTGAAAATAGTTAGCTGATGGCCGAACACGTGCAGTTGAGAATCGGCCCGCAGCGGCAGGTACTGTTATGCCAACACTGTTAAGGCAGTAATTCAAACGCAAATACACCCAGCCTGAATGGCTTGCATAGTGGTTAATCGGTAGAAGTACGTTGGAGATGACCCGCTGAATATTGTGTTCTGCTTTTCCAGTAGGAAGTCAGGCTCTGAAGCACGTTCTGGCGATCAGAGTATTTGGCGTTGCTCGTCTCTCTGACCGCATTCGATTGACAACGAGTCTGTGATTGGAGCGGACTAGTTTCCTCGCCTCAATATGGGAAAGACAGACACAAATCCCAAGTGTCTGGTTGCCCAGACCTGGCCTCCCCATAGCATTTCGATTCCGTGCAGCCCGGCCCTGACGTGATCTGTCAGCTCCAAACGATTGCGTCCTGCAACATAATGATGTTTGTATGTGGATACAAATATGCAATGTATCTGTTGTTAGTAGATTGTAAAATGTCAGTTCGCGTCTGGCAGGTCACCCCGAACGACGACCGCACCCAATCAGACCTAGCAATTGAATTTCTGGTCCCACAGCACCGACCGTGGCCTTGATACTGGTCACTTTGCCTGCTTCACAGTCTGCATTTCTTCAACCCCCAAGTCGGCAAGGGACGTCTCTTGACCATTGGCTACAACCTTATCGGTGGTCCCCCAAATTAGAGAATCGTATGAGGACTTCAGGCTCAGGCCAGGAGCGTTGCAATCAAGTCCTCGGGGCAGCGCTCCCTACTTGTCATGTTTCCACATGGAGGCCCATGTAGATCTACCACAGTACTCTTCATGGATCTTCCGTTGCGGTAGTTGGCTCGTGTTGCTTTTGCATGTGCATATTATTTGACAGCTGGCTCTGTTGGCTCCCGAAGCAGTTCGAGCTCGTACTGTCTCCAGAACACTTCTCTTTTCCACCGCAAGCCATCGTCAAGTTCATCATTTGGCCTTGCGCACCATAAAAATACCATGACGCAGATAATCATGCTCCCTGACTTTGAAGCTGGTTGGAAGTGGCCTCGTCAAGTGAACCCCTTCACAAATGATATAAGACAAGAATCTCAGGCATGGACTGCGAGTTTTGGGGCTTTCTCGCCGAGGGCGCAAAAGTCCTTCGATAGGTGTGATTTCAGTGGGTTCTTTCCATGTTGCTGTGCTTATACTCGCTCACTGTTGGTAAGACCTTTTAACTGGACTACTGTATCCGCGGATGAAAAGAGGTACGTCTAGGTATTCCTGGTCGTCCATGAAGGGGTCACGGTAGAGATTCCGCTGACAAGGAGTGACCGCTCAGATCAAGCAGTATCAGGATGCCCTTCGTCCTCTTTCTGGACTGCTTGCAGTGCAGTCCCATCATGGGATACACCTCCAGCTCTTTTGCTTCTGGGACATGAACGTGAAAGCTGAAACTCGTCAAAAGCAGGGACTAACTCTTTCTCTCGGACAGGCTTCGATGCGCGAATGATTTGATGAACCTTTTCTTCATCTTCGATGACTCCGACAAGTCTGAGCCGGCCGATGTCTGGAACCAAGTCGGTATAATAATGGACGCCCTTCGACACCCTACAAAACCTCGGCCAGAAGGAGAGTGGGTTGGCGGAGAGGTTGCACGACAGTGAGGATTCTGACTTGACCGTGTTGAACGACACGACCCACTTACCAATGAGAAACTTAGATTCTGGACTCACACGAGCGAGATTTCGACTCAGGTATTTCAGAGGCGGTTCATAGACAGCCTCGAGGGATATCTTCGAGGGACGGCGCAGCAAGCTGAGGATAGACATACTGCCCATATTCGCGACATGAAGAGCTATTTAGAAGTGCGAAGAGAGACAATAGGCGTAATCTCGTCATTCAACATGTTAGAGATGGATATGGATATCCCCGAAGACGTCAGGACCGCTCCTGTTATTCGTGAGCTGGAGTCTCTGGCCGTGGATTTGACCATCATCGCTAATGTATGAGTACCATACCCTCCCTGGTGCTTCGGGTAGCTACTAAATGACAGGTGCAGGACGTGCTGTCTTACAACAAAGAGCAAGCCTCCGGCGATGACCAACACAACCTTCTCACGATCGTTATGAACGAGAAGGGGATGCAGCTTCAAGAGACGATTGACTGGGCTGGTCAGTTGCATGCTGAAATGGTAGTCAAGTTCAATCAGCTGCTCTTGGAGGTGCCAAGATATGGAGGCCCCCTTGATTTGGATATTCAGTCGTATGTAGATGGGGTGGCTCAGTGGGTTGTTGCGAATGTTCAATGGAGCTTTGAGAGCGAGCGATACTTCGGTAAGCAGGGCTTGGAAGTGAAAGCAACGCGAATGACGCGCCTTCTTCCCAAACGGAGCCAGGTCAGCAAGGATAAGTGTCCAGTTGTAGTCGATGAGCTTGCGACGTGTCTCTAATGCTGGATCCAGTCTGGGGGTTAGGTAATGGGGTTTCCAGCTCAACCTGCAATGATGACCACAATGGGGTGAGGAGTGAAGTCACTGCCCCCGTCAACGACCTTCGAATCAATACTATAGCTTCGAGTTGATGCATATGGCGAGCCCACGTGGGTATAGCACTGCGTTACGTCCCAGTGAAGGCAATATCCAAGGTATATGTTGATGCAGGGCTTCCCTCAAAGTGACTTGCCAGTATGCGTAGAAGGCCTCGCGAACATTTAGTGGGATCTCCATTCGATTATCACTTACGACACACCTAGCCTTGGGGCAAATGAGTGCTCTTGAAAGGATTGGAAGTCCGGAAGTCGATCCAGTAGGGCACGTCCTCCATGATTTCTGGTGGCCCCTCTACCCCTTCAAGGATGCGCTGTGTACGCTTCTGCTGTTCGAAAAGCATCTCGCGGCGTCCTTCGTCTGGTATAACGCCACCGGATAGGCCTGGTGATTGTAGAACTATCTCCAGCCTGATGATAGAATCTCTCTCTATGGAGATCTGGTTCTCGCACCTTTCATTCCAAGCCGACAGCGCTCTGTTCCTGACGAGATCCGCATCTTGGCAGTAGTACCACTGTCGCCAGAACATCATTGGGCCCTCACGAAGGATGAACCAATTAAGCCATGAGTTCCGATGGAGCAGACGCTTCCCGTCGTCCCCACTCCAGTCGAAATAATCGCGACCATGAGGTGGACGGTTTGATCCATATCTTCGCATGCCTAACTCACTGGGAGCTTGGTAGTTGGTCCTGAAGGCGGCTAGAAGAATGACGAACATGAGTCGATACTCTTTCAATGCTTCGAGCTTCAGATTGTTGATGAGTTGAAGCCGTCGCTCCAATATCATCTGCTCCCTTCTCTGTATGACCCCCATTTTACCATCTGCGACCAGGCGGGTGCCCCCGTGCCTCAGGATGCATGCTTCGGGAATCGCGTGCACTTCTGCAGAGATCATGGAAAGACGATTGAATATCCCCCAGCCACGAGCAACTTGCTCGCGTATTCTGTCCCCGGCGTCATCCTCTGCGGGAATGCCAAGCGAGATGCGATAAATCTCCTGTGAACGCAGTCGGAACCGGTCGACGACCACAGCTGCGAGGTAAGCCGGGATCAGGCCCTGTAGCTCAATCCAGTCTCTTGTTCCTGATAATGAACGGACAAGTAGCGAGGCTCTAGGGAAAGTGTTTCGGGCAGCTGTTGGCGAAATGCTTTTCGCGCAATCTACGACCAAGCTCGCGAAGAGTCGATTAACGCGCCGTAGCTGCAATATGTCTGGGATTGTGAGATGCTGTAGGACAACTATGAGTATCTCTCCTGCTAGATGCTCGATCATCTTCAACACTTCCAGAAGTAGGCGTTAAGACGTATTTGACTGGGTGGCACACACTCACTGGTACCGGTACCTAGAAGGTGAACGTCACTGGACAGGTCATTATTAGGTCCCAGCGGGCATTGTCTCTAGACAATAATAGAAACGCGGGGAAATATTTATCCGGGAATACTCGCGTCAACCCGGATTTTCAATCTCATTGTGTTGGAAAGGAGAAGGGGCCAAACATTTAGTGAATATGATGACAATGAGATCTCAATATGCGTCGCCCTATTGTATTTTTTTTTATATCCGATAGGCGCCTGGTACCTGTTCATCTGGAGAGTGGAATGCGTCTACGTCTAGCTACAGCATCGCGATATAGCCATGACGTTATCGCCTGCTTTGGCCCGTGAAGCCTACCAACCTGTAGCCGCAAAAGCTAGTTAGGCCTGGCGCAACCCATCCGTTCGCTCTTTGTCATTTTTGTTGCTTTTGTTTGCCATGGATCTGCCACCCCGTGACGAGACTTTCACGGTTGTCAAGTGATCTTACTATGCGCCATTCCGAGACCGGCACCGGCCTCGGGGACTGTAACACTACGCTAATAGAAACGAATGACCAAAATTGAAATCTTCAGCTGTTGCGTAGTTCTCCGAAGCCAAGATGCAACGTCCGGCATTCTTTCACGGGTATGCTCCGGCCTTGGGCCGATTTGCCCGGTGTAAGCTATACCGAACGAATGGGCCATTACACTGGCACCCAACACCCACTATTGGTCAAAGGGCTCGGGAATTTGTCACTAAGGAATCTCTAGACCCGTCTTCCTGCTGCCTTCCGGGTTTTATGTTGGTGCCAGTCGGACATCCGGTGATTTGACGACCAAGACCAACTCGTGAAGCCGGCTGGACCCCCGCGGGGTGAACTCCGCCCCCGCCTTACGATGGCCCACGTGGGGAAATCACATACGCTTCATGGTTTGGTACTACATCTTCATGCCATCAGCACGATAAATTGGTCTGTTTATAAGTCATCTCCTCCAAGACCGGTGGCAAGAAATTGCATCCCCTCCACTGTTTGCCTAGGATTTCCTTCCGCCGTTATCCTTCACATTGTGCTCGGTTGAACCCATCATCAACAACCATGCTTCATCAGTACGAGCACGTTCCCAAGAACTATCAACCTTCAGAGTCTGAGTACGGCTCGGCGAACACCCCTTCCTTGACTCTGGCATCCAAAGATGGCATAGGAGAAGCCTCTGAATTCGTGTTCGAAGCCATCCGTCCTACCGTCTTTCGGACGACTTTCACCACTAAGCAGCATGTGCTACCCCCTTTTCCAAGCGCCAAGCGTCCCGACCCAGACCTCGGGGGTGTTTCCTCCAGTGTGAGCACAGATCCCAACAAGAACACCTGGTCGGCGAAAATTGGTAATGTCGCAGCAACAATAGATTGGGCAAATACACCAGTCATCTCGCTCTATTTAGATGGCGCTGAAAACCCAATCCACAGGGACCTAGATCATCGCTCCTATGCGCTGGACTCTACCGGAATAGCTCATTATACGACTTACAAGCAGGATACTCTCCATGTTGGGTTGGGCGAGAAAGCCGGGCCCATGGACCTGAGTGGTCGAGGGTTCACCATCACCGCAAGCGACACCTTTGGTTATGACTCTTACCGTACGGACCCCTTGTACAAGCACATCCCCTTCTTGATCAATGCTACACCTGAGGGATGCGTCGGCATCTTCTCGACTTCTCACTCCAGAGGTTCCTGGGCCGTTGGCTCAGAGATAGATGGTATGTGGGGTCACTACAAGGTGTATCGTCAAGCGCACGGAGGACTCGAAGAGTACCTTATCGTCGGAAAGACTGTCGCGGACGTTGTACGATCTTACGCAGAGCTCGTTGGGTTCCCTCTTCCGATGCCGCGATACATGATGGGGTATGTTGGGGGCGGCATGAAATATAGCATGGAGGACTCACCGCGGGCCCATGATTCCATCATGACGTTCATCAAGAAATGTGAAGAGCACGGCGTGCCTTGCTCGGCCTTCCAGATGAGTTCCGGCTATACCGTTGCCGAGACTGAGCCGAAGACCAGGAATGTCTTTACTTGGAACCGCCATCGCTTCCCGGACCCAAGAGCTTTCACCCGTGAAGCCCACAAGCATGGCGTTCGGCTTTTGGCAAACGTGAAGCCTTACGTTTTGGCAAACCATCCGGCCTACCCAGAACTCTTGCGAAAAGGCGCATTCTTCAAGGACCCAATCACTGGTAGTGCTGCCATCGCGCGCTTGTGGAGCGCAGGTGGCGGGGAGAGCGGCGAGGGAAGCCACCTGGACTTCACGGCCAAAGCAGGATATGATTGGTGGTACCAGGGTGTCAAGGACCTCAAGAAGGTTGGAATCGACGTGATGTGGAACGATAACAACGAATATAATCTCCCGAACGACAACTGGCAGTGTGCTCTCGAGACCATACCCGTTCCTGAGGGAGTTACTAGCAAGAATGTTGGCCTTTGGGGCAGGGCACTGCATACCGAACTCAACGGAAAGAGCTCTCACGACGCAACGATCGAGGCCGATCCCAGCGCTCGACCCTTTGTGCTAACTCGCAGCGCGACCGCAGGCACGATGAAGTACTGTGCCAGTTCTTGGAGTGGCGACAACGTGACAAGCTGGGAGGGTATGAAAGGTGCCAACGCGCTGGCGTTGAACGCAGGCTTCTCTTTGCTCCAGGTAATCCCCTTCTCTACGTCTACTGTCATCACGACTTGCTGACAAATACCAAAGTGCTATGGCCACGATATTGGTGGATTTGAAGGTCCGCAGCCAACACCGGAACATCTCGTTCGCTGGATGCAGCTGGGTATACACTCTCCTCGGTTCACCATCAACTGCTACAAAACGGGCAAGAACAACAGCCTGAACGGCGACGTCATAGAGCCCTTTCAATATCCGTCCACCAACGCCATCATCCGGACTGCCATTCAACGTCGCTACGAACTGGTTCCATACACGTACGCCCAAATGCTCAATTCTCATCAGACGGCCGTGCCGCCGCAGCGCTGGACCGGCTGGGGCTACGAGGCCGACAAGACGGTATGGAGTGCGGAGATCGTTCGCGGAGACACACAGTACTGGTTCGGCGATGCACTGCTCATCGCAGGCGTATACGAGCCGGGCATCTCGACCGCTCGCGTCTACTTGCCCGATAAGGGCAACGACCCAGGTTTCCTGAACACCAATGCGCCGTATCAGTATCTGGCCGCGGGGCGCTGGCACGATGTGCTGTCGCCCTGGCATGACTCGATCCCCGTGCTGGCGCGCATCGGCGCCGCGGTGCCGGTGGGGAAAAACATGCCAACGACGTGCCTGGCTACGGATGACCCAGAGTTCCCTAACCTGGCCAAAGACGACTGGCGAGGGGTCGAGATCTTCCCGCCGCCCGTGGAGGAGTTTCCACATTGGCCCGCGGATGCGCAATCTGCGAAGCTCGGAGGCCGGAGTGACGAATCTCACTGGTTCAGAAACACGTGGTTGGAGGATGATGGTGCGAGTCCAGAGGAGAAAGCGGATCTCTTCAGGATGACGCTGGACTACCGCACATCAGAGAATGAAATATACGTAAAACTTGGCGCGAAGAAGGAAGGCGATTTCGAGCCACTCTGGCTGTCGAATGGCCTTACAGTGATCCTTCCAGTGGGAGATGAACGAAAGGTCACGCTGGAAGGTGCCAATCGCGACGTCGAAGAGCTGGCGCGCGATGAGAAGGGTCGAAGACGCTGGAAGATGCATGTCAATTATCAAGCTTAGTCATTTTTCATTTCTGTCTCGTGATATGATTATCATGGAAAGACCGCTGAACGGCAGTTCGTCCTCTGACGTGGGGATCCATTACCAATGCTCCCTCCCAGGGACATCGTTGTTAACGCCTATGCGAAGGCATTGCGTGAAATGCTCGTTATCATACGCAAATGAGATTGACAACGCGATTTCTTCAATCTCTAATTTTGTCGCTACCGATAGTCCCACTACGATCCCCAGAGTATCGAGAGCGTGGCCACTGCACGATGGACGTTCGGTTATCCAACACCAGCCAGATTAAGAACACGAGTGCTGTGGCCGGAAGAGTGAACGCCCAGTATACCCAAAAGTTACTTTGCACCACGCTATTACTATCCCAGTTCAACGACGGAACAGCAAACAAGGCTGCGATGAAAGTTCCGGGGAGGAAAGCCATCGTCATAATGGCCACGGTCTTCATAGAGGAACTGTCCCGCTTGGCCGCCTCTGCGATATGTCGACTCGATTCTGCTAGCTCGGTGTTGACTGATGCATCTTCATGTGTCATTAGAGCATACAGCTGCCGATTGTTAAACTAGATTATGAAAAAGCCGACAGGGTGGACTTACTATTGTGTGTAGGCGTTCAGATCTCTCCCTGAGATATACCAAGAACTCCTGTGTAGCCCGCAGTCTCGCTTTGGTTGAAGGTACACCAGCGAACAAACCAGCAGAACCATTCCGGGTTGCGCCTCGAGACCCTACCGGTGAGTCATGCCTCGCCTCCGCGTCCTTCTCCATGAACGCGAGGATATCTTCGACCATACGATGATGCGTATTCTTCCGTGCGATGTGATGAAGGACATTGCCTACAGTCTTGATAGAGTCCGCAAGAGAAGAGATGTCCATCCTCTGCCGGATCTCGTAGTAATCTTTGGCATACCCAATGGATCTCTCGACCTTGCGGATATCCTCCATGTGTTTCCGTAAGATCTCCTGGTCGTGCGTACAACCTATCGCAATCGCGGTGAGGTATGCGAGTAGCAAGGGCGATGAAACGTGCTTCTTGTACCGCTCAAGAAGCGTGTCTAACCACTTCTCCATCTGTGTTTCTTCGACACGCCGAGTAAATAGGACAACTCGTGTACAGACGGTTGCATGGTCGAAAGTCCACAACAGAGCGAAGTCGGATGTTTCGACGTAATATGTGTCAGTCTCTTGAGATACCCAATGGTGAAACCCGCTATATTCACATTTCAGAAGCCAGAAAGCCTCTGGGTAAACTTTCATCTGGTCGGTGAGGACGGTGTACATAAATCTAGGAACCTTGGAGGAGCCGAACCCATCGGTCTGGCGGAGCGTGCCTCTGATCTTAAGTAGCTTCAGGTGTGGGCTAGAACAAGAAGTATTACTCTCGAGATCTGGGTTTTCCTGAGCATTGAAGAAAGCTTCTATCTCAAATGGCTCTAAGCTCAGTCTGCCATGCGAGGCGTCACCGACATCGCGAGGCCGTTCAACCGACACGGCCTGGTAATGCTGCTGGATGGGGCCGGACCAGAATTCGCGGTCGGCATCGATATGTTCGCGGGCTAACTCTGCGAATTCATCCATGCCTAGTAAGGACGCGATAGGTTGCTCTCAGGATATTTGAGGATACGTGTCAGAATTGAAATGTAGGTGTGCAAAAACTCGATGCACACCTACAGGCAGCAACTACAAGAGTCTATCCATTCAGCCCCTGCAGGCCAAAGAAGCTGGATTGTAGCTAGACGCGGTTCATCAATGCAAGACACTGTGCGCCTTTGACCGTTTAGGGAACATCTACGCTATGCCTCGCAAGATACAGCAGCATCAATGCTCCAAAAATATTCATTTGATATAGAGAATATGTATTAGTCGTGGAGCTTGCGTATTAGCATATGGCAGTAGAAAGATTGCCAAAACAGAAGCTCGTATGTGCATCAGCCGCGAATCGAACGCGGGGCCCATCGATGGCAACGATGGATTTTACCACTAAACCACTGATGCTGATTTGATTATTGAAACAGGAAGAGCTTATTTGCCCTTATATATGTAGACGCTACGAGACCCGCTTGTATCCCTGGACATCATACCACCCCCTCCGCACCACTACCACAAAAAAAGAGGTCGGACAAGGAGAGGATACCATATGGATCCGATGCATAATCATTTCAGTGAGCAGGGCTTCAATCAAGTCTTATATATATACTGCCAATTTTGCAGTTTGCACGCGCGTTGGTACGTCTGCATGGAACATGGGGGTATCGGCATCTCAAGGATTGTGCCAATCACGATTGTTCCGTCTTGAAAAATGCAGGGTCGGACTAGCAGACTGTTCAAAGGTGCGATCACCGAGGACTACTCGAAGCCACATCATGTGTGCAGAAGAATCTTATTTGATTCACGTTCCTATTTAAGTGCCCACCTCGCAGTGCAGTAGAACCTGGTCTGATAAGAAGTACCTAGAAGGTCTTCCTCCTCCCCCAGATTCAATCATCAACGGGCAGAACGACACGAACGCCTTCGGAAATCTGATCTACACCGGTTCTAGTCAGCTTGTGTTATCTTGTAGAGATTGTTGATGGTATTTACCTTCCAGGTAACCGATGACCTGGGTATAGTCCTTGCACACTGGAAAACTGTCAGCAAGCGAAGTCACGACTTCGTCGTGAACGATCGTCTTACCATGGAGTCCATTCCAACCACCATCCTTGGGTCCCAGATCATCCGCATCAGATGGGTCGTGGAGCTCCATAGCCATGTCACCAGAACACATAACGCCCTGGCGCAGGTAATCAATGCAGTGGAGGAAGTGCTCATGGTAGTCCTCTGGCAGGCCCTCTGTCGTATTCGCGGTTATGCCGGCGTATATCCGTCCCATCATGAACTGCGTGACCGTCAGATGGAAATTTCAACGATTGGTAATGCTGGAGAGGAGGATACCTACCAGGCAATGCAGCTGGTGTGTCATTGACGTCGTAGAAAATGTTTCTCCAGGCGGGCCAAAGCCAGTCCCGCCTTGTCTCTGTTAGTCTCGCTCTGGTTCTTGGGAATGTCTATGTAGTTGATGTGAGACCTACTAGGCATTAATGACTTCCACCTTGCAAGAGTATCGTCTGAGAAGAACTCTGTCGTGTTTTTCGGCACAAAAGACATATCAGCCTCCCACTTGACGACCTTCGTGTCCACTGACATGAGTTAGCTCCCAACGCGAGCTACACGGTTGCCATAACCTTCTTACATTGAGGGTCAGTGCCTGTGTAATCACCTCCCACCTGCGCCACGCTGGTCGTCGTGCTCTCGGGCCGGTCTTTGAGTAATAGTAGCATGAGTAAAGCAGCGATAATAAAAAGCAGAAAGGTGTCGATAAACCACAAATACGATCGGACATTCGCTAAGATTCCACGCCTCTTCACTTCTCCGCCTTGTTCGTAATCTATAGAATGCCATGCTTCTGAAGTGGCTTCGTGTGCTTCACTGCTGGGTAACAGTTTTTCCTGGTCGTCTGCCATCATGACTGTCTTGTATTTAGGAGGCCTAACGTCCATGGCAGTGGTCTAAGGCGTGTGAGTGACTCGAATCTTCGCCAAGAGCAGAAGAGAGCTTAAACACACGAGAATGAGCATGGCCGGCCTTTAAGAGTGCTGCGACCAGCCGCTCGCCAGAGGATACATACGGGAATACTGGCGTGGAGCCTCCATTACGAGGGTGATGCGCACCGGGATTCATCACATCGCTAGATGTACATTCTGCACGTATATCATACAAAAGCTACACCAAACCTCAAACCCGCAAATCGCGTATCTTCCAGGGGAAGGTTGAAGCGCGTTTCGTCTTGGCAACGCACCCCACAAAATGTCTGCAACCTGACAGTCAGCTACGGCACGACGGCACCATGATGCATCGTCCGATGGCTGCTCACTTGTGCCAGCACCTGTATTTGGACTATACAGGACTAGAAATTCCTTAGAGAAATCGAGTGCGCCTACCATGGGTTTCAGTCTAGTTTCATAGTGGTTGAGTGCGCGGAGTCACTGAGAGAAATCCCCTGGCGCTTCAGCAGGTGGTGCCCTGTAAAACGCCGCGACCCATACTTGCCCCGCTTACTTCCCTAGAAATGAAGGTGCAGGTTTCAAGACGCAGTAGGAGGCCAGAATATCGGCATAAGCATGCCGTCTCGCTTATCTAAGTTACCAATTTGAGGTGACAAAACAACCTAGAGATCAATCTCTTGGAGAGGTATTTTAAAATAGGACAAGTAAGTCAAGGTAGGCCACAGTACTGAACCCGTTTCCACTGGGTAGAGCGGCTGTCGTGAAGCTCATCTTACCAGTGCCAAACGTGCCGTCTTTTTCAAGTGTCTGAATGTGTAATATCAGTACGATGCTGGTACCCGCGCCGCCACTTGATACGTCCTCGGTCTTCGAGGGACCCATCTCTCGTGGCTGATATGGCACATCATGGGGCGATTGTGGTAATGTGATGAATTGATCTCGCCTTTTTTTTCCCTTTGCTATGTACAACGAAGCCGAACCCGAGCAGCATCGTTGTTGAGACTTGCTAAGTACCTAATTCAACGTTGTGCGACTAACTGGTAGGTACGTGATATCAAGTAATTATACCACCCACGTACCCAGACTAAGATCGCGCGGTCGGGTCCCATATGCGTAGGATGTGGCTACTATTGTGCCGTTACGCAGATAAACGGGGTGCATCACCAACCATCCTCGTCATCATCGCCGCCTTCTTCTCCATCTTCAGCCATATCGGCAACTAGAGCGTCTTCTCCATCTGGATATTCGTCGTCATCATCCTCGTCTCGGTTCCATTCTTCAGCTTCAGAGGCTTCGTCGTCGCTCGAGGCACGAGATTCGCTGGATCCCGATGTTGCAACTGGGTTATCGGACTTGAATTGGGCGAGTCGTTGAAGAAGTGACAAGGGCTTTTTTCGGGGTTCTTCTTCTGATTCATCGTCATCCTCTGAAGAGGACTCCGTTCGCGAGTTGTCCTCTTCTACCTCTGAGCCCCTGGCAACCCCTTCGTTGTCCTCTTCCTCTTCCTCTTCCTCTTCCGAGTCGCTGAGCAGAACGCGAGCGCGCTTAGCTGGTCGGGAGTGCTGCTTTACTTCGCGGAGATTTTTACCTTCGGAATCGCTTTCTTCCTCATCAGAAGATACGATTCGCCTTTTGAGTCTCTTCGACCTGGATACTGCCACTACATGCGCCGGTTGATGGGTTTCACCCTCGCTGGGTGATTCTGGTTCCAGACTAGAGAAGCCTGGGGCCGGCTGTTCATTTACGTCCTCGTCCTCTGGACCAGCATCTTGAAGAGGCGAGAGCCCGTTAAAGGCAGATGCATCGTCGTTTAGAAGGCCGCTTGATACGACATCATCACCTTCGTCCTGATCGTCACCTTCCGTACTGGACTCTGCACCCTCCTCCGACTCTGTATCGACAATGAACCCATCATTTTCGTATTCGTCGGGCTCTGAATCAAGATTGGAATCGAGATCCTCAGCCTCTGAACTGCTCGAGCTGTATTTATCGTCCCAATTTCCCTCCACGATTGCCGCAGCCCTAATCTTATCGTAGCGCGCTACGCCTGGTTCGAAATTAAACCGAACCATACCTGCGACTTTGTTTCCGTAAGAATTTTGGAAGAAGGCCTTATTCAAGGTCCGCTGATGCTCTGTCCATTTGTGTCGTTCTCTTATATCGGCCCAGCAGTACATGTATTCCAGATCCTCGCCTAGGCCTGGCTCCTCCTCGAAAGTCTGCACCAAGAAGCTCTTGCTTTTATCGTCAGAGATCCACTGCAGGTCGCGGCTGGGGATCTCTTCAGCATTGTAGTAGAAGTAGATGCCCTCTGGAAGAGTTTCGATAGTCATTTTAATACCTGTAAAATGATACTCGATAATTTTCAAAGCAGTGATGGGTAGTGCGAGAAAGTTGACTTGCTCTCTAGTGGCCAACAGAATATCGTGAACCTCAAGTGGGCTGCGAGCTTCCTCGATGGCGATAATGTCCTGAGATCTATTGAAACGGACGACACTTTTCCCACCACGATACTCAAATATATCTGGATAGTGTTTCAGCGCCAACGTTCGTGACTCGCAGCAAGTAGCTAGCATGGCTTTTGAAGGCGCAGTCTGTTGTTCCAAAGAAGCGTTCTCCCACAGTTCAATGCAATATGAGAGTGCGACGGATCGGAATTCGAAGACCCGTCCATCAGAGGTGAGGTCCCTGTCAAAGAAGGACCAGATAAGCGCGCGGAGCTCGGGGGGCAAAAGAGTGAACTGCGGGAAGTAGAAGATCTCGTTTTCATAGAACTGGCCTTCAGATGGATTGTTTGTTTCTGAAGCCTCAATATCGAGTAGGCTTCTTCCGCCGTCAGAATCTGTATCATCGGAGTTAAGCCCACGGGAGTCGGCTTCACTAGGGCTTGATTCATCAGATTGGTCATCTGACTCAACGGCTTCAATGTCAAGGAAGTTTTCTCTCCCATCGTCACCAGAGACCGAGACGTCCGAGCTGGATGCACCGACCTCGTCGGCCTCGTCGTGTTCTGATGCCGAGAGGTCATCGCGATCAGACGCGTCTGACATGTTGAGGTGTTGCGGTTGTGGAGTAGGTGCCGGTAAGTTGCAAACGGTAAGAGCCCCGATGCAAGGGGTTTGCCTTTTTGTATCTCTATGATGAACAAAGTTCCAGGCGCAGGGGAGTGCGGCGACCGATGGCGACGGCTGGATGATGATGAGATTGAGCTTGGTCGGATGTTTGATAGCAGCAGGGCCAAGCTAGTGGCAGGTGCTCACCACCACTGTAGGTCAGGTGTGGAGTGCTAGAACCTTGGCAGCCGGAATACATACATAAGTAGCATGGCTTCCATCAAGGCAAGGGCAAGCGGGTCTTTCCCATCACACCTGCCAAACATGACTATGTATGTACCCAGGAATTGTCTACTTAAGGTATCTAACGTTCTTGGAGATATCTTACATATTTCGAACATGCAATTAAGCAGTTTCAAATCTGTTCGCTATTGTCAGATACCGCGCCGAAACATCAATCCCCCATGTGCTCGTACGGACTGGACTCTATATTTGACAGCTTTCTTCGGTCGGGTAGTTACCGCTCACCTTCCTAGCTATGCGTAGCCTACCCCGTGCTTCCTCCTTCAACTGCTCAAGTGCGACCTCCATGTATCACGATGGTGTTTGATGCGTACCTATGTCCTTTCCCGATCGAAGGATGCCGTTTCCACATGTTTTTCAGAGTGTATTTCAATATTGACTTCAAGCCTACAAAGCAGGACTTTTTACTTTGAACTTCCGACAATTGCATTATCATTGCCCGCGAGAGCCAACAACATCCATCTACCGAGTAAGGATTTAACTACTTGTTTCTGCTCGAAATTGTGTATACTTCCCTACTGCAATGGCAGCCTTCTGGAGCTCGGCGTCCACTTTCATCCTGATATCTACATCGCCTCCTTCTCCAGCAAGTCCTCAGGGTTGTCACCTTTGCCGACGATAGACCACGGCGACACGCTGCAGCGTAAGAGTCAGCCTGATTCAAATGCGCATCTTAGTAAGATGCTCCTACTTACTATATGCTGTCTTTGTGTCTCAATTTCACAGCGAATTCCGAGACATATGCTGTGTGCTTCCAGAGTTCCCATCTAGGGAAGGTCGCTTTTCTTGATTGCTGTTGCTGTTGCTTGGTGTTCTGGGTCTGCTCCGCTTCCTTGGTGAAGAATAGGTGTGATAAGCGAAAAGCTGACCTGACGAGCATTCTTGCTGCTCTGGACGCTGGAATACGGTCTTGGAGATTCTAGTGTCAATTGCGTCTGCCTCGCGTCTCTGATCACGTAGCAGCGCAGGATACTCAGATAGAAGCTGACCTTGCCAGCGAAGCTGAATTCCCAGCGCATCCACTCCTCTTTGCCCGAGCACAATCGGATCTGCTCTGACAAGAGCACGTACCGCACTAGATGGTCTGCCAAGTCCCAATTCTTCTTGTACGTTCTCGCTCTTGTCCATTTTCTCTCTTCGGCGTCTCCTTGCTTCACGGCTTGCAAATCGAAGAACAGGTCCTCGGCTGCCCAGTAACTCGTTTCGGGTGTGTGGTCTTCGTAGTGTCGTAGAAATTCGCCTCCCAAATCCATCATCTCAGGGGAGGCTATAAACTCCTTCAAGCTCGTCTGATCGACCTGGAAATTCTTCGCCACATCTCTCTGTGGCTTCTCGAGCTGATGCCATAGCACGCCCTCAGCAGAATCATCCCAGTCTCGTCTCTTTTGCCGGAAACGCGCGCTGATAGCTGATTTGGTGGACTTGGTGGACTTGGTGGACTTGGTGGATTTTTGAGAGCTGTTGCTATCCTGACGCTTGGTGATCTCGGGTCGGAGGCTGCTAATGAGCTCGGTGAAAGTGGCTACTGTTTGCTCAGCGTCGCGGAGATCTCCCATGTCCGCCATCGTGTGATGAGAATGCTGTCAAGGAGGTTTTGTGCTCAAACGGATGTACGTCTTGTAACCCGGTGCAGTGTAGCGATGGTGCAACTAAAATCAGGGAACATCAGACGAAATAGGTAGGACCAGGTCGCAAACAATTCCGGTGGGAACGACCCGCGTTCTGTGCAGAAGAGAGGGAAAATTCTTTTATGGCTCATGCAGAAATCTACTGCCCTCAGCGCACCCCATGTGTGATTGACACAAATAACGGTCGTGTGGTGTCAATGTGTTCGGGTGACGAGGTAGTTAGTAAATGGTTCTCGTAGTGTTGCTAGGCTCGGTTCTGTTCGTGGCAATGTGCATCTGCGTCCCATTTAGGTAGAACACTATTTGACACACGGAACGATATACAAACAAAGGAGGCCTGACTTTGAAAGGCTGCGAGTTACCGATACTGCATACAATGTGCACAACCTTTCCGCAGATACTCTGGACTGAACTCAGATCATCTATGCCTACCTCCCCAAGTCCATACAAACTCCCGTTTACGTCTTCAAAGCGCCATCGCATTTCTCGATCATGATACTTGACCGCGGAATTATCCTAGCGGCACTTCCGACTATCGATATCAGTCTCGAATGCCGGCGATACACGAGGCATGAGAAGCAGCGTGCTTTAGGTCTTCATAGTAGACGGAGGCGCAACTTCTAGATTGCCATGGGCCTTGGCATGTTTTATTCGCAGACCAGCAGAATGAAAGCTGTCCAGCATAAATAGGTTGGATGCCGACAGACTCGATTCGGCAGAGCAGTCAACTCGACCAAATACTGCCGATATCGAGCAAAGATGCTTTCAGAAAAGGCGAGCTTTTTTCTGTCTCTCGCTCATCACCTTGACAGAAAGATGTTGATCATCGTTCTTCTCCCATCCATACCTGGATCTTCGAGGCACATGAGACAGGCACGGTACAATCTATTTCCTGTAAAGAGCCAAGCGAGCCTCCTCCTCCTAGGTTGGGGGTAGGAGGCTCTTTTCACGTCTTGTCCCATGACTTGTCATTTCAAGACAATTCTCAAAGCCCAGACTGTGGCCAACAACGTACGTCGGGAGATATAGAGCATTTCAACAGACTGCTGCGTCTAGTGTTAATGACTTCTTATTGATTCAAGTCTTTCTGTTCTGTACGGAAATTGGTTTTGCACCTCTGACGGAGAAGATCCTGTAGTGACCAGGCGAGGTGAGCCGAAGACTCGCAGATGGTAGGTGACAATAGCTTCGATCAAAAATATAAAGTACTGGCCGTTGTACTTCGACCAGTGACGTACGGTATTGGGGCGAATGTCATGGCCCCCACGACCCGGCTGTCATTTTTGATACCATCAGAGCACTGCATCTGTCGATCTGAAACAAGACAAGGCATTCTTACAAGGCTTTTTCCATTGCTGGTCTACGCAAGTCAGCTTGGCACGAAACTTGCAATATCGAGAGACGCCGCCACAAGTGTAACGTATCAAGCCTATCATGGCAGTGGTCCAACGTCGGCGCGCGAGTCAAATCAGGGAGTGCATGGTGGACGACGTGATCTGGCGTCGTAGGTCTTTATTTATGTGTCACCCCGTCGGTGAGACTGTATATCCTATATGTGGCTGTCTATGGCGGAGTCGTGATCGACTACGATGTGCGCAGGCAGCAAGTGAACACCTACCAAGGTGTATGACTGGCCACAACATTAACGAGTCACTGGTCTAGTTAATCACCCGAAGCCGGCGTCGGGAACTCGGTTTCCGCAAAATCATCATTCTCGCAAGTATTGCGATCGCATGAGAAATCACCCATTAACTAAGCATCATACTACAGAAATGGTAGTAAGGGTCAAGGGGTTTCGAAACCACTCAGCGTCATGCAATCTCCTAATCCAAACAGAGATATTCGCGAGTCCACGCTTGAAAGCTTGCCAGCCTCTCCTGATGATCCTCTTTCCTCGGTGGCCATAAATCATCGCATACCGATATACTGCAACCACCACATGGCTCAGATCTCAACAGTTCCAACGGGGAAAATCAGGAAAGTCGTCGCATTTTATTATCCGGCAGGTCTTCTTCACAGCTATCAGTCCCAGATTATCTTACCCAAACAAGCCCAGTATCGTCGCAAATCTTGAACAACCAGGAAGTATCGAGTAAGAAACGGTCGCGGCCAATTCTATGGTGGTGGTGGTGGTGGTGAGAAATCGCAGCTGTTATTCTTAGTGTTGTCAGCTTATCACTACTGATAGCTTTGATTTCCAAGACTGATGGAATGGCATTGACAGATTGGATCTTGCCAATCCAGCCCAAGTCGCTTATATCTGTTCTGACTACCCTCGGGAAGTCTGCTATCATGGTATGCGTCACAGCCTGTCTAGGTCAGCTTCAATGGAGGCACTTCCTCCCGCAACCACGGCAATTGAGTGAACTCCAGGTCTTGAACGATGCTAGTCGAGGACCCTGGGGATCATTCATATTAATTCTGTATGTTTTACGACTTTGTAAGATGGTTCTAACGCCGGCCGCAAGTGCATTCGTCAACGTTGCTGCCCTCGGCTTTGCACCTAGTGCACAGCAGATTCTGGAGTTTCCTCGCCGCATCAGACTTCTAACGAATGCGAGTGCAGAGGTCAGCGTAGCGACCTCATACAATCCAAAATCCTGGCGAGATGATGTCACTGGTAATAAAATTGCTTCCAAGGCTCAAGTAGGGCTAACCGTGATGTAGTCTGGCAGACGTCCCCCAACACTGACTTTTTCAAGTTGCAGTCTTTCGTCATTGACGGTATCGCCGGTAGCATTTTCCAACCAAACTTCAATTGCGAAGCGGAAACTGTGCTTGGGACGACTTCAACACACTTGGAGTTTGCAGCACATATGCGAAAGTGACAGATACTGCCACTATCAACTGTCAGCCTGGCTATGAAGACATGTTACTGTACAACTGTTCATTCGGATTTCCGGGCTATGAGGACATTCGCTATAACCTGCCCGATTTCAATATGACTTTTGATGACATCAACAGTGACCGATATCTTCCAGCCGACTGGTTTCGATCCTGGTTCACTGCAGCGGATGATGGCGGTCTGGACAACACCACGATCGGCTGGTTCTATGCCGTCAAGGTCCCTTCCTACGACTTTTGCAACAAACGGGCATGTGACAACGGCCCCCCAAGGACTGAATCTTACTACGGGAGTTATCGCTGGTGTTCCCAGACGTTCAGAAATCTGACTGCTTTACCAAGACAGCTCCAAATAAATCCTGTAGACACCGAAGAGCTTGAGATGACCGACGGCTACGTGGAGCCTACATGGGGCTCGGTAGCCAATCGTTACCGGTCCTTCGTCGCGCCGACCTCGGGAAACAACTTTACGGTCACAGTTGATGCCATGATGTACTTGCCTATGTACTTAAGCATACTATTGACGACCGTCCGGAAGAATCAATATCCGATAACCCCAAATATGAATGGGGGCAGTCGATATGGTCAATTTCCTGTCCACAACCAACTTGGAGGTTTTTACAGGCAATCTCGTGACAACGCTAACGAATCAAATTTGGAGCAGTAATCCTGGAGACAACAGGAACTCAACGCTGAATTACGGAAGAGCTTTTGTCAGTGAGACGTACATTCGTGCCCGGTGGCCTTGCGCACTCTTCCCGGTGACCATCATGCTACTGACCATAGCTCTGCTGGTCCTATCCATGATCTTCACCTGAAAGGATCTGTTGTTCAAAAGCTCTTCACTTGCCTTGCTATTCCACGGGCTGGATGGCTGGGATCAGATCAAGATCTAGAAACCAGAGTCGACCGAAATATTACAGTCGACGATGGAGAGTATGACCACTAGGTTAATGGAAGACGACGAAGGTGTCTTGTAATTCAAGAAAACCTGACTAAATGAGCATTGGCACCCTCACTTTCATCTTGCGACCTATGTATATTCTCACATTCACCCATGTATTTGTGTCGCGACAGTGCAGTGCTTCTATACAAGCTTGTAGTGATGCGTGCAGTTGAGGGGTCAACAACATGGCACTGTCTAGATATGCAATCTGGTGAATTGATTAAATGCCGGCTTGTGTCTACTTCCTCTCGAAACTTCATTCATCAACATGTGAAGGCCTTATCTGAGGATAGTGAGGGTGAACACCTAGGTGTAGCCCAGTATGCTTGACGGCAAGTATAATAACATGAGAGACTATCGGGGGGGGGGGGGGGGGGGTGGTTAAAAAAGCCACATTTGAGCCATATAACATTATATTAGCAACTTCGGAAGTCAATT
>MU388739.1:145090-380258 GCA_022578815.1 Xylariaceae sp. FL0016
GCCCCCCCCCCCCCCCCCCCCCCCCCCCCCCCCCCCCCCCCCCCCCCCCCCCCCCCCGCCCCCCCCCCCCCCCCCCCCCCCCCGGCCACTACAGCCACATGTGAGCCATATCACATTATCTTAGCAACTTCGGAAGTCAATTCAGGGCTACAAAAGCTAAGAAGCGCCTCCAAATGAGCCTGAATTAGCTCAGCCGCGTTCTCCTATACCTTTTCGAGCGGCGCCAAATCTACTAGAGAACCGATTCTCCCACTATTTCGAATCCAGAACTCGACGGAGCTGTCTCTGCCACGGGACGGACCGAGTTAGTCGAAGATATAAACCTCGATCTAGAGCTAATTACCGAGTCCAAGCGGCATAAAACGCTGTGACATCCTCCTCATTCTCGAGCAAAATGGAGGGTGGCCATCCTGATCCTGCACCCTTCTCGCATACTTGTGTCTGGTAGCTAGACGTCCAAGCAACATGCGTTTCTTCACCCCCCTAATTCTGTTCGCGGTCACGTCGCTGGCTGCCGTAACTCCAGAAGCCATCGTCCAGGCGCTCAACAAGTTTGAGTCTGATGCAGAGACCCTCCAGACGACAGCCAAACAGGTCGGGCCAGTAGACATCATCCTCCTCCCACAGAACAAAGGTCCGCTAGCTGTAAGTCTCTTCATAGATGTACGGATATCGAGCTAGCGTTGACGATGGCCTACCACGCAGAAAGTCGTGCAGGGTTTCCACGCTGCGCTGGCCTTTGGGGACCAGGTCGGCGCCCTGCTTCCCAATACCTCGGCGATCACCAACGTCGACGATGCGAATCATATCCGGGATGCGTACACCGGCTTCGCTGAAGCGCATCAGATCCTCTTCGATACCCTGACACAGCGTGGCGCATTCTTCCAGTGTAAGCCCCTCAAGTATTCACTCTCCACCTTTTCTAGCAGCTCTCGGGCATCCATATGATTATGTCTCCAAGTCGATGCTCTTGCAACATGCACTCGCCAGCGTCCCCATTCATCTGGTTGCTTACTCAGTGGTTCGTAGATTTGCCGAATAAGTGCGAGATTGGGAAGCCCGTCTATACAGTGCTTCAATCAGTACAGGGTCTCATTGATGTGAGTCGAGAGATCCTTTTCCCTGCCCCTGAAAGCTCCGCATGTATGTGCGCATACTGACGCATCCTCTAGGGCGTATCAGGCTTCCTGGTCAGCACAATCGAAGTCCCAGCGGTAACAAACAATATAAGTAACCAGCTAGTGACCTTGGATAAGTCCTTGACAAAGTGCATCACGAACTACCAAGGCTTTAGTCTCTGAGATTGTACATAAATCATGCGTATTGGTTTCTGTTAAGACGGCATGACGGAATTGGGAGGAACCCTTCAGGTAGCAGATAGTCACTAATAAAGGTGGCTAGGTGGCCCCGACAATACCACACCCAATAGATCCATCCCATCATACAGACAGATGGTGGACTTGATATCTAACATTCCACCTGTGACCGTATATTCATACAGTTATCACATGCCTGGTATAGCATCATGTCAGTGGGCTTTCGCTGTCTTTGCATCTCGATCACAGGTTTCAGTATGTTCAAGGAAGACCAAGGGTTTCAAAGTACATACTATTGATTTATAGCTTATCAAAACAAGGCTTTTATCCTCATAAGCCTTGTTGGAAATGATTGCCTTTCCTAAGTTCCCACGGTCTCCACCTCTCTAAAATCTGAAGCCGAAGGCTCTGATTTCCCACCTATTAAAGTTGGGAATGGCTCGCCGGCAAGCCTTTCCAACTTCGCTCTTACCAAAGTGCAACCCGGGGCATTCATAACGCTAAAAATACCCCGATGTCCAGCTATGAATACGTCGCACTAAACGTCGGGCATATTCAAAGCGATGGCTGCGCCATCAAGGTGACTCACCCCTTCGTCGATGAGGCCGTGTCCTATCGCCATCTTGGCCAAAAGGAGGCATCGCCTGCCACTTTCTCATGTCTCTCCGCTCGGGTGTTTCGTCAAAGTGGCCGGAATATCTTGGTTTATGTGCTTCGCTCTCGGGCTGAACTTCAGACCCCACCTCCGGCACCTCCTCGTTTTGGGCGGACAATTCTGTTGGTGATGAAGACGCGTTTCGTTTATTCGTCTTCAAGGGCTGAACTTCACAGGTTACTTCAGTTCCAGGAGGATGTGCTCCGCAGGGGCGTCTATTCCTCTCGCTGAATGAGCTTTGTCCGGTGCTCTGCGAGACGACAGTATTATCAAGTCTTGATACAGAGCCTCCGAGTGACGATTGACTAATTTCTTCCACTGATACGCCGACTGGGTGTTCAATGTTTTCTTCAGAGATAGAGGGAACAGACTCCTGGACCACGATTTGCTGAATGGGTCCTTTCATTCGCCTTATCGATCTAGGGCGTGGCTTGCTAGGGTCGTGCCCAGGTTGTATAGATCGTGATAACTCTGTAGATGATTCTCGTACGAAACTTGACGTCCCAGGCTTAGGCTCGATCGAAACCGGAACGATCTTCCGAGGATGATCATGGAATACGAAGCCGGAACCTCGCCTGGAAGGAGGATCACGATTTCTACCATTGTCTTTTGCTGTCGAAGAGCGACGCGAGCTCTTCTCCCTTCCTCGTCGATCCCTGTCGTGTGTTTTGATCGTAGAGCCTACAGATGTTTCAATCTTTTTTGCAATGTTCAATACCTCATCGCAAATCTCTTTGTATATTGGATCCTGCTTTTCGCTTTGCGCACTGTTGTGTTTGACCAACAGCTCTTGCTTTTCTTGGCTCTCTTCCAACAGTAGCTTTATCTGCCTCCGAAGACATTTGCTTCACCCCATTAGCGATGACACCACTTAGCAACAGTTTAACTCACACTTGCTTGTCGTTGATGCCTCGGAGTATCTTCTCTTCCAATAAAAACAGAGTTGATAATGCGTTCACCGTCGTCATTGCATTTCCTAAACTGAGACGAAGCGCATCGACACCAGGTTTGTCCAAAAACCACATAACTCGAAGCCACCAATTCTCCAAGCTCGAATTACCCTCATCAATGACTTTCTTGAACCGTTCCACCAAGCGTTCCATGCCCATTAACACGCAATCACATTGTTGTTTGATGCTTTGTACCATTTCAACCCTTTGTTCTTTACGGCTGCGATATTCCCCCCCCTTTTTTTTTGCCTGATCCTCGATCATATCGGATGCCTCTTTGGCGATTTCTTGGAAAAAGGTCATGGTACCCGTAAAATTGACTGCTTCGCAGGCTAAAAACTGGACCTCTTCGGGAGCCTTTCGGACTGTTTTAACACAACGCTTCAGGTCGCGCGTAATACGTAAAAGAAAGCCAGTCACCTGGCCAAAAGAAGCCAAAGCTGCGACGATTGCGACTGGTTCAGCCATGACTTACGATATGTTTGCAGCACTGCAGCACGTCCCGGTTGAAGCGATCGAAGCTGCCGGGTGTGGTAGAGCGCCCCTCAAGCGATATTTACAGGCTATCGAGAATGTTTCCATCCGGTTCCATCTTCAGAATCGATCCTCTCATTTCAGTGTCGACAGAGCCTCGCAATGTGCCTTGAGTGCGGGATGGAGTAGAGGTATGTTCATTGATTCGATGGGTGTCACCTCCCCCGCAGCTATGGTTCTAATCCTGTCAATGAGGTTGCAGCCTGCATATAACGCGAGCCGCCCATTCGCGATCTCCCACCTCGCATACACGTCGCTACCAATCACCTCATACTGTGGCTGCCAATTGGATTCGTAGCGCTCTCGACTTGTTCGGTGAAAACTTCGATATGATTTGTCTACGTTTCGTCCCGCAGTATGCCAAGTAAAGTGGCCCACGAATAGCCAAAGAGTTTGAATGTCGCCTGGCTTGCGAGACTCGAAGTCATTTGCGCGTATCGCTCAACACGTCTTAATGGTACACCCATAGATAATATCTCATCCCCGTGTGGTGGGTTCCCGATATGGGCCGGGATTGGGACTGGAGGTTAGATCGGGACAAGGCTAGGAGGGAAGAATTCATCTCCAAGAGACACTCTAAGTGGTCAAGCGAGCAGCAACCTACGGTACCAGGAACCGAACACAGAGATCGATAGCTACATCGGTGACAGCGCTCTTGCTCGCATCGGCCCTCTGTCCTTGACGCATGGCGCAGTCGTGCTTCGTGTTACACCCCTAGATCCAAGGCATGGTGCGGCTATGATCCGTCATCCAGACCGGCTCCCCACAGCGTGGGAAGGCTTTTGATTACACAAGTACAAGCTTTTCTCCTTCGACTACCTACCCGAGTATGAGACTATACGCTCTGAATTCTTGAATCTCAACAGGATTCCAGGTATCTCTTGAGACCCAAGCCACTTGACAGAAGCAGAGAAGAGTCCGCAAGGACTGCCACCAGCATCGAGAATTTGATATGATTCCAGGAGCAATCGCTGTTGTTATCTGTCCTTACTATTGAACGACATCGATACGGTGGGCTCCCCAACCATCTGGCAACGCGCGCGACTGGCACAACGATGCTCAAAGACAGTCGATGGTGAGGCTGGAGTTAAGTAATCCGACTTCGAACTACTTAACTGACGTATCTTCGTGCTTGTCTCATAATACACCTGAAATGAAACAAGCGAGCAGAGGCTTAGTAAAGGTAGGAAACTCATGCTTCGTATGCCCAGCCTCAGACGGGTGCGCGGGGTACTACTAAGCCAGGTCGACACTGGAAGTTTTAGGAGAGGTCGACGTCATAAACATTTCTCGTCGAATTGGACCGGGTGTCAGACGCGAGGGAAAGAGGTCGTTCTCGGTTTCCCATATCGAAAGGGTCTTTTTCGTCGCTGGATAACTTGGGAGGGCCCGCGTTACTGACTATATTTAACTAGAAGTCAGTTGATGAACGAGTTGAAAAGAGACGTAGGCTGTAACTACAATGGTGTCTTCCTAAGCTTTTTGTAAATAAACTGGCATCCAGATACTTGTCAAAGGTCGATCTTTACGAGAAATATGTGTTGTATGCGACAAGTTGCTGAGGTTTTACTCGTTCGATCTTGCAACTGGGACTCCATTCTGAGACGGAGACAAGCGTGACTCGTGAATCCTACACATGCGTCAAATGTTTACCCCTCGGCTAGACATCAACGATCAGATCAGGGAGACTAGGTCTTTCTAGTGATCCCCGATCTGCTGCATTGGAAGGAAATGATCTGCTCAGCTGGTGTTTGCGTAGTACCGGATCGAACGTGAGGCAGCCGACGATTACACGACGCTGGCCTCATCATCATCTTGATCCAAATGTCCGTTTTATGCAGTCTTCCATTTGACCCACGTGGTCAAGTTTAGACAGTCGACCGGCTCGAGACATCGAGCATGGCGGTGCAGTGCCTAATGACTCCGTCCAAGAAGGTAGTTGGATGAGGTCGGCACTTCCATAGTATGGACCCCTTTTCTCCGCACACCATCGGGGCTGACCGTCAGACTTCTAGCAGGCGGGGAGACAGGGAATCCTTGATCCAGGATATACAGGGCTTATGTATGATGACGATTTCCACCCGTGTACCCCCAATGAGACACCCCAGCGTAGCTCAGGCTGTCGTTGAAGAGTCCAGGCCTGTACTACCGCTATTCACGACAACAGGAGTGATGGAAGTTGCAGTAGCTTTGGGGTCGCCGCCTCGACGGCGTCGACTGAGGCCACTCAACTGAGAACCGTAGTGGTGTGAGACAAGAAGAGCTCAGGGAAATGCCATCTCTACGTCCACTGTCGTACCCGGGCATACTGTCCTGGTGTACCTACCTTAGCCACGGGTGATACGGTCACTCTTGCGCGAGTCAGCCCAGATGAGGAGTTACATGATCTAGATTTGGGTCATGATACACATGATAGGAGTATGAGGGGGGTAAATAGATGTCATTGGCGACGAGAATCTGAGCCGCAGCAGCGGCGACATCTCGCGAGATCTAGACGACTCTTTCTGCGCAACCTGGGAGCTGTCGCTCGAGGTCGTGGCCTGTGTCAAATATGAGATGCAACGGTAAACTCTCGGGGCCTCACAGGGTCCAGTGATACCCCTGGCTTAGAGTAGTCAGACGTGAACTCAAACCACTCTATCGGAGTTGGCAAACAGACGACTGGAGTCTCTGACCGAACTGACTTCGCACCGGTATTGGGTGTGTACGACAGCTCGGCTACCACTCCTCCAATGCTCATGATGTAGGCGCCGAGCAAGACTCTCAACGTCATTTGACGCAAACTGGAATCTTGGTCTCATCAAGAAAACGCGACTTCCATGTCGCTTCGCGTGATCTCCGTACAGTACGATAAACAACAACGTGCTCCAGGAAGTCCAAAGCGCGCACTAAGAAATGACGTTAGCGGTAGCTCCATCGCCGGCGACTTTTCCGTGCACCAGAGATCAGCAAATCAACGGTTTTGGCGGGCCTCATGCAATTGATCCCCCAATCATGCGGCCTGGCAAAAGCCCTCCGAGCCGCAGGCGTTGACGATCTGGAGGCTCTGAGTGGCCCACTGAGGAGAAGATCCTGGTTGTCGAAAGGGAAAAAATTGCCCTGAAACAAGTTTCTAGCCACACCAACCGACCCTCCTTCATGCCCTATGAAGCCCGCCACAGGCGATGCTGTCTCGGTCCCTGTCAGCCCAGTCCTGTGGGAAGCGTGTATCGTCTCGGTATGAGATCATGGGCGCTCATTACGTCACATTCTGTGGCTTGAGAGATCGAGAGCATCTGGGATCGCGAAGTGTGGAAGCCTTTCGAGAGTCCTCGTCAACATATAAGTCGAGACCCTCGCCAGGTTTGAAGGTAGGCTTCTTGTTCAGCAGACAACAATCACACTGAACTCCCATTATCCGCCCGCCAAAACAAAGAATCATTACATCCCTCTCATAAATTCACAACGAACTATATCCAAACACACAAATCAACTCTCCAAATCATCCACAATGTCGAACAACCAGCAAGGCGGCGGTCTCCTTGGCGGTGTCGTCGGAGGTCTCGACAATGTTCTCACTGGCGGTGACAAGGCTCAAGGCCAAGGCGGTCTGCTCGGCGGCGTGACTGGCGCCGTAGGCAACACAACACAAGGCCTCGGCCAGGGCCTCAACGACACCACTAAGGGCGTGGGCAGCGCTGTCGGCCAAACCGCAGGCGGTGCTGGCAAGGCTGTCGGAGGCGTTACTCAAGGCGTTGGCAATACCGCTGGTGGCCTCGGCAACTCAGTTGGAGGTGCTGTCGGAGGACAGGGTGGCCAGGGTGGCCAGAAGCAAGACGGTGGCGCCTTTGGAAAGTATGGCGCTTTCTAAGATTATGTTTTTCGGTAATGGGTTGAGCAAATCTGACGATGGATCATATTTACCTACGAGATATGAGATGTACGAATAATATAACAGGAACTGGTCGTGGCGGTTATACACTTAATTAAAACACAAAATATCTACATTAAAATTTACGGAATGAGCACTTCGGTTTGAAATTCATTTGTGAAATGAGGATTAATATCAGCGTTTGACATACCAAATATATGAATATTAGCTTGTCACCGGATGCAATTACTTCTGAGTCTTGAGTTATTCAATGTAGAACTTTCGTGAAATATTGCTGCTAGTATCATAGGCAAAGAGGCAAAACCAAAGACTGTTAGCAAACACTGGTGTATGTAATGTAAATAATGATTGTGAGTATCATCTTTCATGATTTGGGGTCGACACCGTTGTAATAGCTTGACTGTAACTATTGACCTAAAAGTATTGACATTATACCGTTGTGGCTACTGTTGGGTGTGATGGCTTGCGGTGGGCACCTACTTACCTAGGTACATAGGTACTCAAGTGGCTTGAGACTGGCGGGGTTCTTATTAGGTTAGGTAAGTACTGGACGGTACTGGACGGTAGGTACTTTAAGTAGTTTGCAAAGCACTGAGGGTTACCTACCTACCTGTCATTCGCGATTTACGCATGTGTCAATGAAGCAGCCCGATTATCAATCATGGCCACCAATGGTGAACAAGAGGACTCGTACGTCGACTATGATACCTTCCTCGACCCTGCTTTCAAACCGGCCACCTTTGCCAACAATCTGGTCCTCGCCACGAACAATGAGAATGACACCCCACTCGATCTTTCGACACCGCTCTCCAAAGTCCTCTTCGACACCCAAGAAATCGACTCTCACATCCATCTCCTAACCACTCGTTCGGCAGTTCCACTGCTCACGCATACCCGAGATCAAACCGACGCAAGCGGGAGGATCATATCGGAGATCGACAGCCAGGTCAAAAGCCTGAACGACAGCTACAAACAGCTAGAGAGAGAGGTCATACAGAAGCATGCCGAGGCCGACGAGGTGCGCCTCGTCGCTTCGCGACTATGGGAGACTTTAAGGCTCGGCAGGTCGGTGGGTCGCTGCTTGCAATTAGGTCGGCAGCTTGAAGTCCAGCACTCGGAAATCTCCAGTATGGCAGGAGGCAGTAAGAAAGAGGATCACCGAGCTTTGGTACGCTGCGCAAATACCATAATGTCATTGCGAGAAATTCTCGAACGAAGGGCGCCCGGCGAGGAAGGCCATGGACTCGAGAAAGTCGATGTGATTCGTACCTTACAAGAGAGTATCATTGGTCCAGTCGAGCGATCCGTACGAACTGCATCGGAACAGATTATACGGGAATTCTCGATCGGGTCGGCGTCTGGGACTGCTACGTTTGCGCAAAGCGAAGAGACAAAAGCACGGACAGTATCCGCGGCCACCACGTTATACCTCATCTCGCCCACCACTAGCACGAAACTTGACAAATGGACTCCCCAATTGCTGTTGCAGGCATTGGAGGTTTACCTACGCAATAACTTACAGAGCTCCATCGCATCTCTCGCCCGATCACTGGCGACACTGCCCTCCCTCGATCGCACGCTCGCAGAAGTATCTGCACGTTGCCAGAACATTATCGCCCTCGAGATCATCCTCGACACGACGAAAGCACCACCGCATCCGCTACTGCCGGCCGGGAAACAAGGATCGGAGAAGCACAATCTGTTGCAGCCACTGCTAGCACATCTCGAAACAGGATCTCTCGCGTCCTACTTCTGGCGGACCATGGCCAGCAGCTTGGCCACTCGAGTGCAGGAGATCATCAATCGGGGTGGTGTGTCAGCTCGAACACTAAGGACGAACAAGAATGGCGTAGGCGAAGCAATACGCGAGTGTGTTATACATGGGAGCCAACCGCCCAGCGCCGTTGCAACCGCCAAGGGCCGTGTGGCCAAAGAACTCGAAAAGGGTGGTGCATGGGATAGAGAGGTGGCCGTGATGGTAGGGAGCGTCGTAGGACCACTCGGCCGATGAGGTATCATTGCGCGCCGGAGATCAACGGTGTTTGCGCGTGGACGTGACACAGCCGCGACGCTGCAACACGCAGTCTAAACCAGTACCACTATCGTCATGAATACCCTTGCAGCGGAAGTCGCTGGAGGTTGATAGCTGGCATATGAAGAGGAATCAAGGCGGCTATATGTACCAGCTGTCCTTCTACACCGATGCCATGCAATATGGGACAATATGGTGGCAGCTACATGCTACGCAGCACTATACCACAGATGAGTTGATGTTGGGGAATAATAAGAGCCGACCTTGTGCCACGCCTCATCCAAAACATGCTCGAATGGGCCGATTGGCGTTGTCCGCACAACCAAATTATTGGATGCGGGCAGATGTTAATCAGTTGTCAAGCACGTAGCTACTGATACCTTTAGTTGGGTAGTATATTCAGTCAACAAAAATAGGATTGCTTGGGAGTAGTGCGAGGCTCGACAAAGTTCTAATATACCTCCTAAAGTTGCCTTGAACCTATAAAAGGCAGATCGGGCACTTCATCCTCATTAGCTAATGTGACCGTGTAAGGCTGCAGCTTAAAAGCGAACTTTCAGCAAACACGGAAGCCAGTTGTCTTTGTGGCTCTCCAAGCTCAGTTTGCGTGACAGCGGGCGAGCTTGGGGCAGCAGTCTTAGAGCGACATGGATGCCTCGGCTGCCGTGGATGCTTAGATCAGGTAAGCATGGTGTTTCCAAAGGTTGTGGGACTGTGTGACAAGTGTATTATGCAAGATGGCACGGATGTAAGGATTTACCTACATACATACCTACCTAGGGTTCAGTACCTAGGTACAGTACCGAAGGTGATACGCATCGCAAAGTGAAGGAAACCAGACAGTAAAGAGGTAGGCAGGCAGTTGGAACAATAGAGGGGTTATGAGGGGCAGCAAGCCGAGATCAAGATTGCCTGTAGCAGTCCTACCGCCTTACCATACCTTTATTTGGGCCCTAACATACCTACTTAACTTATAAGTCGGTACGACACATAGGTATACCTAAGGAGCCAATCTGCCAACTCCGGAGATAGGTCACCAGTGCAGTAGATAGGAGCTATGTACTACCTAGTATCTTGGATGCCCAGGCAGACGGTACTCCTGCAACTACCATGGAAGCCAATCACGCGAAAGGCGGAAGAGCGGAGTCGTGAAGAGGTATGCGTACCTTAGGTAGGTACATATGTAGTTTGGTGTATGCGTGCCTGACTGACTACGTGCTCATCTCAGACCCTTATTAGGTACTGTACCATTCGGACGGAGACGAAATGGCAGTCGAGATCGAGATAAGAGACTAGGCTAGAACTCGGCCGTCTCGTGTCAGGACCCAGGAGCTGTTGTCAGTGGAGACTGGAGAGCTGCCATTCCAAGATTGTGTACCTGACCGATTATTCTGCGGTATTCTCTCGGCGCTATTGGCAGTCCCAGGCAGTCCCATAGGATGGCATCTTTCCCCCTTTTGCTTGGGTCCCCATTGTTAGTGATTGCATACTTTTCAAGTACCGTGGAAGAGAGTCGAGACCGTCAAACCTTGTTCACCGTCTCTGCCTCATCCACTTCAGCTACCTCCCACCTACATATGTATGTATCTTGACCTGCACCTTGGCACCTAACCTACCTAGCCACTACTAGTTGTCGTTGGCCCTGTTTGACAGATTGGTGTTGTCTTTTTCTCTACATCTCTACCACCGACTTCATCCTATCTCCTCTCTTGCCTCCGTTTTGCGCCTGACGATAGCTTCGTCCTCCGCAGTTGTGGTGTCAGCTCCCTCGTAATATACCCCTCCGGCATCGCTCACACGGCTATCGGCTGCCCAATCCTTGTAATTTCTACTCGGCCTTTCGTTACATCCGCTACGTCATTCTTTGTTCAGGTACGTTGAGCCTCTCTGCCCGCCATGATGGTTCATGGTTTTTTCCAATCTTTCCCCTGTGCTATCCCATCCTAATTTCTATTTACGGCGTCACCACTGGATCACATCATTGGGTCGGTGGCCTACACGCGCGCTGATCCCTCGAGTGAGGCTAGCCAGCACCATGAAAAGCACGAGACTATGCGAGCCAGGGCACAGCAGCATGGCGGTTTCACGACTGTCATCTCTGCAAATCCTCATATTTGCTCCAGCGCGGGCGGCAGCGTCATGGGCATGACTGTCAATCTCTGCCCATCAGCTTAGATTAGGTCTACTTATCCATCTTTCTTCATGCCGACTTCCTTTTTCCCCACTGCCTGATATCCATAACCCAATGCCGTCGAGCTGTCAATATCTGTGCATCGTCTGATATCCTGCTACCTCGTCAAACAACCTTGGGCCATAAAACCTCAGCTGTCGCCGCATATCCGGAGCGAACCGTCAGCCCGTCTGAGCCAAGTCCAGAAGTCTGGGAAGCAGAACCACAGCTCGCGACTTACGGCATATATCATTGGCTGGTGCTCTGTTCGCTGCTTTCAGGAGCAAAACCTCCCGTTTGCATATCCACGATCCCCGCGGTAGCATCAATTTATCTCCAGTTGCCCCACCATTCCAGGAACAAACATCGCGGGACTCTGACATTTATTTGTTGCCGTCCCTTACTCATCCCATTCCCTCCTGGCATGCTGGAAATGATTTGAAGGCCATTCTTTTCCTCTTATCACTTTTACCAACTGGAATCCCTTTCAATTCGTCCATTACACCCACCGGTCCCTTGGTGCCTTGCCGCTCTTTGCTTGCTGCTCTTGAGTAGCCTTTATTGTTGAGAAACTTGTCTTGCTTTTACTATCTCTTGCTTGTGATCTTCCTCTGTGTCGTCCAATTTGAAGAAAAGCTCGCAAGTCGCTCCGACTTACTAAACGACAATGGCAGACAGTCAACTACCGAAGGGCACTCGAGCCCACGCCATTGTCCACGAAGCCGAAGACACCTCTCGGTCTCTCAGAGACCCTCTCGACCAACATTCGAGCCCTCGTTCAGAAGATATATATACGCCTGATCTACCGCCCCACGAGCGCATATCCATTACCAACGTTCCTGTGACGCCAGGCATCAATCTCTCTACATACCACACCTCACGACCAGGCTCGAAGGACGCAGAACATCAGAACCCGGGTTATTTCACACAGAATCCAGGGACGCGCGATTCCGACGACGCACACCACGCACAAGCTGTGTCCTCTGCTGGTCCTGCTGAAGCCAATCCACCGTCCCCCACAGATTTAATCAGGGGCGCTATGTCTGGCCAGGAGGTGTTGCGCCGGATGAGCCTTTCGACGAGAGGTCGACGGGAATCCATTTCCGACATTAAAAACGCTGCCCCCGATCTAGCTCTATCTGGAAATATTATATCGGCCACCTTTACGACGCCGCATGCGTTCAAGTACCACAAGAATGGCGAGTGGGTAAGTCGGGCCTGCGAGATCTTGTTTTCTCCGTAGGTAGACTAATAGCAGCAGGAAATGGGTAACCGTCATGGCCAATCCGCCCTTTTCGACGCTTTTGCCTACCTGTCGTCCGATGATGCCCCTTGGAATCACACCGTGATCGCTTGGACGGGCGAGATCGAATCACCCTTCGACCCTCTGTCACCTCCAGATACCCCTCCTGATACGACGACTATTCCTGGCCTTAATCACCTCTCCGCCCCGATACCAGTCAATGGCGAAATGCCCCCCACGCCTCCGGACGTTGATGGTCTGTGGATTCCCCAAGAACACCAGAAGCAGCTTGAATACCAGCTGGCGCATGATAAGCGCGTAAGGACAATACCGGTTTGGTTGGCAGATGACGACGAAGTCAGTGATCAGGGTATTACGTTGAACGAGCAAGGACGCTGGAGACGTTATGCGGAGCACAACTTATATCCCCTATTCCACTACAAACAGCATGAGCCTACCGACGGCCGGTCCGAGCGCATCGAATGGGCGAACTACTATCGAACGAACCTCAAATTCGCCAACAAAATTATCGAAACCTACAAACCGGGAGATATTGTCGTTATTCATGACTACTACCTTTGTCTGCTTCCCAGCATGCTACGGCAGAGAGTGCCTCATATGAACATCTCGTTCTTCCTACACTGTCCATTCCCAAGTAGCGAGTTCCTTCGCTGCCTGCCTCGAAGAAAGGAGATACTAGAAGGCTTACTTGGATCAAATCTTGTGGGCTTCCAGTCTTACAGCTACTCCCGTCACTTCGCTAGTTGTTGCACGCGTATTCTCAACTATCCCTCTGACAATGTGGGTGTCGACGCTTACGGGACTCGTGTCGAGGTCGGTGTGTTTCCTATCGGAATTGATGCCATCAGGGTTGAGAAGATGGCATGGTCCAAGGAGGTAACAGAAAAGTATGAAGCCCTGAAAAAGCTTTACAAGGGCAAAGCGATCATTGTGGGCCGTGACCGCCTGGACAGTGTCCGTGGTGTGGCCCAGAAGCTTATGGCCTTTGAGAGGTTCCTCGAGCTTTACCCCGAATGGAGGGAAAAGGTTGTCCTGATTCAGGTGACTTCACCCACCAGTATTGAGGAGGAACGCGAAGACCAGGAAAGCAAGATCGCAAGCCGGGTAAGTGAGCTCGTGATGAAAATCAACGGCGCCTATGGCAGTCTCGGCTTTTCACCCGTCCAGCATTATCCACAGTACCTGGCGCCTGATGAGTACTTCGCTTTGTTGCGTGCTGCCGACATCGGCTTGATTACTTCGGTCCGCGACGGTATGAACACCACCAGTCTCGAATACGTTGTATGCCAGCGGGATGGACACGGTCCTCTTATCCTCTCGGAGTTCAGTGGTACAGCGGGCAGCTTGCGCGATGCCATTCACATCAATCCATGGGACCTTAGCGATGTCGCGAAGCAAATCAACGAGGCACTTACGATGACCCCCGAGTACCGTTCATCAATGCAGACGAATCTCTACAACCACGTTACGTCACAGAACGTCCAGAGCTGGATAGCCAAGTTTCTGAGAAAGCTCGTTGGCACCCTTGCAGCTAGCCACAATGAACATTCGACACCAGTGCTGAATCGTACTGCTATGTTCCAGCAATATAATGCGGCACGAAAGCGTCTTTTCATGTTCGACTACGATGGGACTCTCACACCCATCGTCAAAGATCCACAATCAGCCATTCCGTCTGTCAGGGTGATTCAGACTCTCCAATCACTAGCTTCAGATCACCGCAATGCTGTTTGGATTATCTCGGGTCGCGATCAAGACTTCTTACAGCAACACCTGGGACATATCTCTGAGCTGGGTTTTAGTGCTGAGCATGGAAGCTTTATGAGACATCCAGGCGAGAGCACATGGGAGAACCTGGCAGAGACGTTCGATATGGCCTGGCAAGCTGAAGTCGTGGATATTTTCCAGAAGTATACAGATCGCGTGCCTGGTACGTCTAACATCATGAGCTCCCGAGAATTCATTGAAGCTGATTGTATCCAGGCTCTTTCATCGAGCGCAAGCGCTGTGCACTAACCTGGCACTATCGCCAAGCAGATCCGGAGCAGGGCCTGCATGCCTCCCTCGCAGCCCACAAAGAACTGGAAGCCACAGTTACGAAGAAATGGGACGTGGACGTCATGAAAGGCAAAGCCAACCTTGAGGTCCGCCCCACTTTTATCAACAAGGGTGAAATTGCCAAAAGGCTTGTCCACTCATACAACTCAGACATCACCACCGTAGCTGGTGACTCTGTTCCCGATCTGCAGGGTGATGAACTGGAGAAGGGCAGGGTCGAGTTTGTACTCTGCGTCGGTGACGACTTCACCGACGAGGACATGTTCCGAGCTCTCAACGGCCTTAGCGGCAGTGCCAAAGACAATGACAAAGAGGTAGCGCTCGATATCGACCACGTCTTTACCGTCTCTGTGGGTGGTAGTAAAAAGGTCACGCTCGCCAAGTGGCATCTCCTGGAACCCGAGGATGTAGTTGAGGGTGTAGCATTGCTCGCGGGCGCAGGGTCCTCGGGTGAGAAAGGCGAACAGCTAAGCGAGGTGAATTTGGCAGAAGTGGCCGCAGCAGAGGGCAAGGTGCCCATGTGAGGGATATGAACCAAAAACAAAGGTTCCGGGATGGCTTTTCATCGGTACAGCAAGTTAGACAGCGTGGCGCTTGGGGAGTGCTTGTTATACGTCAATGTTATCGGCATCTCGATGACAAAATGCCGGAATTGAGGGTAGAGGCAGCATATTTAGACACGGTGCTTTAGCTGAGGGGTTAAATTGGAGGCATGGACTGTTGGGGTGTTGCGTGCTACTGTCATTGCTATAGAAACCAGACCACGGGCGGCTTTTTGGATCGAGTCATGATGGGGGTGTTCTGTTTGGTTTTCTTGGCTCCTTATTGCTTTAATAGACTTACGAAGAATATACAAGTTATCCAATCCTCTAGATGCTCACACTTAGCGAACATCGTTTCTATTTGTGGCATGGACTTTAGTTTGTACTGAGGAAAGTCGTCCATCACATGTATATTAACTACAAAGTGACGAGCCAAGGTCTCCGAATGATCGATGCCACATTGATAAATATACTTTAGCTTACGTATACCTCAATGTATAGATATGATGTACTCAATCAAGACCCGGTGCTTAATAGATTACTTGGGATCATCTAAGGACATCAAAATTGCGATGGCATACACTACATGTATCGTAGTCTATGTCTATCTGGCACGGCAATGGCAGAGGCACTATCTGACATTTAATCAGTGGCTCATATACAGCGAATTTTGATCTTAACGTATCTTCACTCAATAAATACCGAACGGCGAAGATTTCATTACAGCTCGTGTGATAATGCCCAGATTTCTAGTCGCTGGCGGCTGTGAATTGAGATCGAGAAATACACGACTTGATAGACATGGGACAGAAACGTGAATGAGATACGTACTAGAAGGGGAGACGAGAGGTAGCGGGACGATAACGCGAAGATATAAGTACCCAAAAATTATCATGGCAACGCTATGCGCCCGTGCCAGTTGCGTCGGCACGATGTCGCAGGGGCGGGCTGAAAGAGTCGTGTATACGGTAGCCAAGGCGTCGGTCAAGCCAGGACGGAGTTTATGGCATTGGGGACCCTGCCCTGATGCGATGCAGGAGTCATTCAGTGGTCTCTTGGAACTGCTCATGTGTGAGAGGAAGATGGGGAGCACTTGTGTGGCCGGGCCTTGTGAGAGTAAAATGTCGATAGATATTTAAGAGGTAGGATTCGAGATAACGATCTGATCATAAACCCCATGTATATTCGAGGCCTTTTACATGTCTGGTGGGTTATATCCAATGTGCCATGGCTCGGTGGTGAGTGGTAGTGATGGTGTGTGGAAGGCGAGCAGGGTGCGTGTCGTGATAGATCAATAGTACTTACTGCTTTAAAGGGTACTACTCACGTATCTCTGGGGTAGGTATTATATCAGAGATAGACATTGTGATGTGACTATCCCCTGAGCAAGTAGTGGTAGGAGACGGAGGATAAGCCTATGGTATCTGGTGGGAGGAAGTGAAATGAAGGAGGCTGGACAGACCAATGCACTTCCGGTACAGGCATTGAACAATGACGCAGACGCGAGGATAAGAAGAAAGTCGACCGTCAGGGAAATATCGCGTAAATACAATTTTGAGTCTAGATATGTGATTTGGTAGCCATCAAGTACATCCATGCAATCACCTGGCAACGGCGTCAATGGTCTCAGGTGGATGTTTAAGGTAGTGTTCCTGCTTGAAGTAGACTCGTAAATCAGTAAAAGGGTACCGAAAACCCAGAAGCTTCAGGACTTTCAATAATTCATCTGTAAAACTTTTTTTCCGACGCCCAAGATTTCTTCGGATTACATCTCTTCCATACGCGGCTGGTTTCCATGGGCATCACCACCAATATGTTCCTGACTCAGGGTCCTCGCCGTCACTCAGCAAATCTCCGTACACTCCAGTCAATATCAATCTGACTTGGCGCAATGGATTGTTCCACCGCAATGGCCTCATAGCCATCTATGGCATGATCACGTGCTGGTGCTGCTGTACGATTTACCTGGATCATTCATCTGATACCATATTCTTCACAAGGCCTGCATACACCAGAAAGTCTGCACGTTCCTTAACTCACTAAAATAAACAGTGAAACCTCAAAATCTTCGCCCTTTTCAGTGGGCAAGTTCATTCGGCAAGCTGCGCACTTGCCATCACCCTGCAACTAGCACATAGGTACCAAGGAGGGAAATAGCGGTCGCAATACAGCAGCAGAGACTACCAGCATGGCATAGGCATAGAGAACGCGCTCTTCCGTCCACGTCGACGTGCCGATGGGCTCAGATATTTGGGGGCAGCTTGGAACCCGGCTGGTAACGTTACCAAGGGCATGCTGTCGCAGAACACGCGTGCGCTTAGGAAACGACGAGGTGCTCGCTATGGTTGGACTAGCGCAGTCAAACGAGCAGATGAAGTTAAAAAAAAAAAAAAAAAAAAAAAAAAAAAAAAAAAAAGGCAATTTGATAGACGCGACGGGGGCGACCACAGGGGTCATGGGGACCTGGTCGTTGACTTACTGCGCTCTACCCAGGAGAAGCATATGTCCTCACGTCGATGGTGGTCTCTTAAATTCTGGACGGTAAAAACGGCTTGGAGGCCACGCTGATGCCGAGAGGTTGGGGGCCGTCATACGGACTGTGTGATCAACACTGTGGAGCCCTGAGCTCCTGAGGAGCGGTCGTTATCCTGCGCAGAAAGAAGATTGCGAGTTACCTTTGACTTGGCCGTCGTGAACGGCCATTTTAGACAAAAGCTACGGTCAGATTACTGATACGAGTCTACTGGCTTGGTAACATGTCGTGGAGTCAGCTCACGCCATGCAAGGGGTTAAGGTATTTACAGTGAATACTACATACTGTTCGGGGATCCCAAAGAGAAGAGCGTATGGTCTTGTAGCTGTATGCAGCACACCCTCTTGTCCTGCTTGGCGACATGGTGTGCTAGCAATGTTGTATTCTCGCACAGGGGCTCAAGATTTCGACGAGGTGGACGAATGAAAACCCCCCTCGAAGCGCTTGCTCCCATGCTCATTTCCAGAGCTCTAGGTAGTCGTAACAATCCTCGACGGGTCTTCGCAAATCCGTGATGAAGCGTGTACGTAGGAAAACCAGTCAAGCGCCTCGTGAAGACCAGGGAAGGATTGATCTTCCAGGTGGCTGGCGATCAGTCATGGGGAGGCATGTCCCGATCTTCTGGAACAATAACAGTCGCCCGCAACGCTTGTGTACATAGATCTATGAAGATCAGCGAAGTTACTGACGCACGATTATTGACTAAAGACGGGGAAGGATTCCTTCGTCTCGCGAGGTGTTTCCTGATGCTTCCCCGATGCTCCGGGTGAAGCGGTGAGACAGACAAGGTCTGCTCACGAGGTTGACGACAGGGGGGATCGGGCAGTAAGAGAACGTCATTATGGCAATAAGTGTATTATCTACGTTTGGAGCTCAGATCGGCAAGCTGGAAAAGAAACCCATCCCGGCGAGACAGACAGGGTCTGGGCTTCGAGAAGCATCATGGAAGGATTCCATTCGCCGTTGCGCCTTACGCGCTTGTGGGTGTCAGGAAGGGTTGATGGACTCGGAAGTGTGCAAGGCCCCAGGCTGGGATGGAGACTCACCAGGATGAGTCCCGCTGGACTGGAGACTGGGCTGACGAGGACATGGGTGCCACGTTGTGTCCCTGCGTCGGCTTCCACACTATCTGCTGACAGGCAAGACAGGGCGTAGGTACCTACCTATGTGTGTCTTAGTAGAGTCACCTCTTACCCCCAAGGCTATCTCCTTCGGGGCCGAGACCGTCGACCCGCGGATGCTGCACTTCTCGGCGTTGTATCCATAGCGCAAAAGGTTAGGTATTGTTTCGAACTTGATTGGCTAGTATGATAGCCCAAGTCAAGTCGTCTTGACTTGGCTATCTAGAGCTTGCTACAAGGCACAATCCAATAATATCTGGAGACCAGGAGACCTTCGTGGTCGGGCGCGAACGACTGCGTATCGAGGTGTAGACAGATCAACCGGGTTCGAAGACCTGAGGACGTCCACTTAAACCAGGTGAAAAACGGGTACGAAATGTGCGCGGCTCGCAATGTCACCTTCTGGAAGGGTAAAGAACAAAGTTCCATCAGGCACAAGATCATCTTGAGCGCTCAAGACACGGCGATGCCGACTAAAGCCTGCTTCCCAGCCTGATGATCGTCTGGGTATTTGACAGGAGCAAAACGATTTTGAGGGTGGAGGAGGTGGTCCAATCATGTCATGCAACTGAAGGAGGACTGAACCTCAGCTTGGAGCCAGGCTTCCTCGACCTGAGCAAATCGATCACCAGCGAACATCTACCTAAATCTTTTCGCCTCAAGGTTCCTTCACTGGCGACGATCGCACGGTTTCCACGTGCTGCTGACTTGCGTTGACGAGGGACGCGAACAGACTTGAACTATAGGACTTGACGACCGGGAAAAAGGCTTCCAGAGTTACCCAGAGGCCGAGATAGCATCGCGAATTTTCTATCATTCGCAGAATGACTAGAGCACTTTAGTGCCAGCACTGTAGTATCTGGAGCATTTCTTCTCAGGCCCTCATTGTCACCCCCAGCTGCAAATGCACAGTACTTCGCGGCAATGTGAGCCCGTAGGACTTCGAACCTTGAAAGCGACCGTCCAATCTCTGAGGATGGCAAGCACACGTAATCTTTGTGCTCCATGATAACCTGCTGTGCCGCACGAGAGCAATGAATTCCTTTATCCCAAACTTGGGGTCGGGCCAATGGGGATATTGAACGGTGCCCTGGCAACGTCACGATACCCTCGGAATCGGACCGTGTACGTGGCAGCACAGCCGAAATGTCACTTCAGAATAATCTCGGAATATTACCGATGCTTCTTCGATGCAACAGAGCTAATGCACTCCAAAGGACGGTGCAATCTCAACGATGGTTCAGAGAGTAGGAGCTCTTATTTCTCGAGGTTGCGTCGTTTTTTGCAGGACTGGCACAGAAAAAAGCAAAAAGTTGCAAGGGTGCCTGTGTGAGCGCCAATCGGTGTCCCCGGGAAGCTGTTGATAGGTAGCAACCAGCAAAACATTCCTTGAAATTGTGCTGCATCTGCCTGTCCTTATTGCACATGCTCGCATGGACCTGAGACAACCCTGTGAGGGAGGAAGAAAAAAAAGCAACGACGAGAAATGGCAGGGGTTTCTTACACTTCCAAGGTTGATCCTCATCTTTATTGAAGGTTTTTTTTTTTTTTCTTTTCTGGTGTCCGTCACAAAACTCGGGGGCCATGTCGAACCCTTATCGGGACTTGCAGGCCAACGCCTTTCCCGCCGATCCATGCAGCGCTGGTGGCCCAGTCGTCTCATGTTCGCGTATGAGCTGTCGAAGGCTATCTCGTGATTGATGAATCGTAATGGTGTAGATTCCACCCCAACGGACTACAAGGATGGTATCGCGAACGCTCTTGTCCTCCTCGGCCGACAGGCCCGAACAGAAGAAACCGTAGCTGTAAAGGGCTTAGGCTTGTGGCCATGGCGATCCATACAGAGACCTCAAGTCCTAACAGCTGGCCCCAGGGCGGCATCCCGTAGATCTATGAGATTGAGCGTTGCTTGGGTCGCACGTGGCACAGGGTAGCGGTGTCGTATGAGGCTGTGTCTGCGGGGAATTAGCTGGAGAGGGGAGGATCTGCCAATACTGCCAAGTGCTGTGCTATGTCACACTCATAGGGCTCGCGGAGTCGGAAGTATTGGTTCAGATGTTGCACTCCGTCCATCTCACAATGATACTTGTGCAATTCACCGGGATGCTTGCGTATATCTGAAAGCTCCTAATAGGACGTTCTCGTCATGGAAGATCGCTGAAGGAATGATGCCCTAACCTCTAATATTATACATCCATCTTTCTATCATAAAGTAATCATCATACCCCCATCCCTCGACATCAAAGTAGTACAGTCTGTCGCATGTGTATCGAAATAAAGCCCCGGGAATGCCGTAGTACAAGTCAATCCAGGCTCACCAGGTAAAGCTCTTGGGTAGGAGTCTATTTTGAGTCTTTTGACGCCTGCCTATTCCCTTTTAAAGTTTCTTCCCTATCCTGTGCCCTCAGTCGTAAATGCCATTGACTCGTCTATATCAAAGTGTTGTTACAAGGTGAATCCAATAAATATCGATACCTATCCAGGTCGATCCAAGGGACTACTGGCTCTTGCTATTGCCGCCATTCTCTGTGGTGAGACTGGATTTGGAAAATCGATCAGAAAAGCTAGCGATGCTGGCTTCTACATGTGCCGAATGACTGTATGGTGTTTGGCTTAGAGCTCGGGTCGTAAAGTCTTCGCGTCCATCGTAACGCAAGTACGAATCCAATAGAGCACTTTCATTCGAAGTACGGGGAGGTTTCATGTTCCTATTGTCAGTTTTTAGTTGGACATTCTGTATGCCTGAAGTGCCGTAGGGTAGTCTGCTTACGGATTTGATGGAGCCGAACCGGCATTCGCATCGACAGACGATGGGCCAGCCATTTCGAATATCTTGAAGGAGGAGATCAGATTCAGGAGACGGAGGAAGGTGAATCCGTGTGTCCAGATCGATGTTCTGGTGCAAGAACGAGTGACAAGCCTTAGATAGGGTTGTAGAACGAGGCGCAGGTATGATGGTGTGAGCCAGAGGCACCGAGATGAATGCATAGAAGATATAGAGGACGTTGATACGTAGATCGAATGAAAGGAAATAGGAAATCTATAGATGCTAACAAGAGCAAGGGGAAGACGAAAGCGAAGGTGATGCCTGACTGATATATACCTAGCAGAGAAGAGGAGGGACTTCACCTATTAAGGCCCCGACTATCGATGCCCATGACTATATCTGGCCCACAAAGCTTCCTCGGTTGACTGAAACTGACACAGGGATATATTCCGTCGTCATAGTATTGACTGAGCTGCAGAGATACTAGGGGTAGACTGGACCAACCCGTCTCGACATGCCCTAGGCACATATCGAGAACAGGTCGAGCATAGGGTCATCGGAACATGTCAACCAGTACCAGGAAGTACCGCGGGCTCTTGGAACGCCAGCATCGAACTACACACAGCTCGACATGTCTGCGTTTATTCTGCCAATATCCCGGTCGATAGTGTAAGCATCCAGGAGCGTTGCTGAGAGGCTGTGACATGGGTGACTACCGGCGTGCCGACCCACAAGCGGATTTGTCTGGTATAGAGGACATCCCAGGCCCTGGGCGTAGATGCGTAAAGCGGATTACTACCAGGAAGGCAAGAGTACATGGGGTTGTGTCATAGCACGAGTATCTCAGATCCAGGGCAAGCTCGTTGAAGTCTCCAGGAACAAGGCTACGGGTGGGATCAGCGGCACTTGGAGGGTGTGGAACTGGTTGACTTTGCCCAAAAAGAACAGGAGGGGGGTTTCCCTAAGCGGACTAGTAGAACAAGGACCAAATATTATGGTGTCCAGCTTGACGGCGTCGGCCAATGTCTCTCTGCTCAGCCTTACTGTCTCCAGCTACCGGTGCCCATGTAGTTGATGCTACGTTGGCGGGGTTCGGGGCATACGGCACGGTTCGTCTACCCGTTTGATCATCTTACATTGACGTCGACCATTGCCTTTCTCTTTCCAGGCCGAGGACTTCTCGAATATGGATTGACTCTCAATATTCAACATTGACACATGCTAGTTGCTCGTATTCAGAGGCGGCACGTCAATCGTTGAGCCAGTAGCGTTCGGGGGCCATTGGGACAGCTGAGCTCGGAGTCGTCAGTTTTGTTGAGAGCCTAAGACATGAAACAGAGATTATCATGGCCCGCAGGAGTACGGCCTTCGCGCTCCCCTACCTAGAGAAATAAAATTTTCCCAATTGATATAGACCATTTCATCGGCAGACTAAAAAGTATGGCAGGCAACATTTACCATTCCTTTGGGGAAATAGATTGTGACCCCCTGAAACACAGCACGAGATGAACTGCATACTTGAGGCTACCACATGACAGTGATTTTTTTCGGTGGCGCCTGTTGGCGCTGGTGACATACTGGGATTCGGGTCAGGTGTCTGAACATATGAGACCCTGTGCAGATAGGCTGCATAATCCCCTGCGACCTTTCTGCAGCTTACAGGTGCAGCAATCTTAAAGGCAATGTGCCCAGAATCACTCATCCCCGCTTCTCATTTTCTCTTGAGTTTGGCCCCCGAGCAGCCATGAGATTCCGAAAGCCCTGGGATCATTTCAGTGCTGAAGTGTACTAGCTTTACAATGAAAGATGGCTGAAAGACTACGGACCAGCACTGCAAAAAATGCAGCTCAATTGGCTGTATAGATTCACTGGCCAGTCACGTAAAATCCTACGCGATAACACTCACTCGGCTAGCAGGGCGACCCAATTGGGATCGAGGACAAATTTGCCCTCTGACCGGTTCCGATAGAGCATCAAGAAATGCTATCAACGGGCCACGCGTACTATGAAGGCGGTCAGAAGGCAATGAAGCTGCAAGGTATAGTAACAAGTATAAAATTTTTTGCAACTACTTACATCGTCGGGCCTGATCAGTAGATGGCCGATGCCTCACGATATCGAGTGGCAGTCTTGAACCAAAACGTGTGATAATGGTCAGGGCTTCACACCGCGTTTTTGGCTCTAGACCAACGACCACCTCTCAGCGCCTTCTGAGCAGCATGACTGATGCCAATAACCTCTTTCATACTATCGCGCTATATCGGGGTACTGTAGAAGATATGAGCATTGTGAGGTACAGCAACTTAAGAGGCAAGGCAGTCAGTAATGGCCAATCAACGACCCCCAGTATCGCACCAAATACCCTGCACAATCCTGTAACTGTACAATTCATCATTGAGTATTCGGCTTTTAGAACGCGGGAAGTATAGCGAATCAATTTGTTTTCTTGGGGACTTCTAGAGCAGTTCCTAGCCTATCGCTTGTGTTGGCTCCCACCGGCGACAGGAGACTGCATGCTGGTCAGAGGCCACGCAATTGCCGAAGAGCTCAACCTCCATAGGATTGACGATCCTTTCTCGTATTCAGGTCTCGGGTACTCAATGATTTTTAAGTAAGCGGATCATATTTCGACTATGACTGTTCGCTATTAGGCTTGTCAGGAGCCTAAACTGTACGTAGAGTTCCGTTTCACCGCCAAAAATGCGAGGCTCCAGAGTTGCCTAATATCGCCCTCTATAGTCTTGTCAGTTCTTGGCCATGTACCACCATGGATGAAATACGTACCAACAGGGCTCTGTCCTTCAGCTGGTGGAAGAGAGCCAAGGGGTGTATACTGGAAATGTCCGTCTTTGTATATCCAGCTCCACACTTCAGAGCTAAGGTGATCACGATTCCGGTCAATAAGCGACCAGAGATGGTTATAGGCTTCCAGAATCTTCGTGTATAGGGGCTGATCAGTGCAGAAATCCAGAATTTCACCCGAACACCGCGCCAACTGCTTCTCCAGCCCGGCGGCCATCATCGCAAGTTGCCAACTCCACACCACTGTTCCGTGGTATGAGCTACTCGTGAAATCGCTGATCTTTGCCGAATCTCCTGCGTATGCAGGGTTTGCGACAAAGAGCCCGACAGAGCTCGAAAGGCCGAGCGGGAAAGGTCGTAGTATGTTGTCGGTGACTTGAGAGAGGAAGCTGGAGAGCTGAGTCTGATTGGTGGGACGGAGGAGGAAAAGGCGGAAACAGTCATCTGTATTCATGACTTTCACTACTGGTTTTAGAGCCTCGCCACCAAGCGCTAGACCATGGAACGACACGGGTGACGTCAGATTGGTCGTGTCAACTTCGCCTGAGAAATTACTAGCAGTGGCGTAGGAGTCGACTAACTCCCGAGCTTCTGTTGCCGGTATGTTGACTTCAAAGAAGGACAGCGTAGTATCTTCCCAGAATGCCGCTCGCTTAGTCGCACTCTGTGCCCAGTCGGGGTGATCCGGGAATAATCCATTGCTTGATAAAGAGGCGATGGCTTTCAAGGCAGCCGGGACCAGGGCTGTGTTAACATCGTATGGGACACGACCTCCACCTAGTCCAGATTCGCTGTCACGCCATTGTCCGACAGTCTGCCCCTGCTTCAAGTGAATAAGATCCTTTTTGAGGGATGATTTTTCGAAGCCTTCCGTTATCCGCATGATTTTTTCTGCAGTCGCAAGTACTAATTGGGCGTAGGTGTGTCCTTCATTTTCAGCAATTACCGAGGCATTCGATGCCAAAAAGTCGTCGCGTCGACGCCGACCAACGGCAGATTGAACCAAGTACTCCTCTAAAGCAATAGGAAGGAATAAATCGGTATCGATCATCTTGTAATCACACCGGGGATCCGTACTGTCGATGCCCTGCTGTTGGTTGAGATATGTCGCATAATCTCCGATTGTTTCCTCATGGCACACGCTCCCATCACCTAAATCAACACGCTCAACGGCAGCGCCAAGGATAGCCTCGACTTCTCCGCCTTTACCCTCGCTCAGGACGGAACGAAGTAGTAGAAGCGTGATAAGGCTGTCACGCCCAAAGTAGGTAAGAAATCTCCACCCACCCGCCAGTACTTTAGAACTGTAAGAGAAAAAGGACAGTGATTTTACATCGTCTGGTTTCTGGGTTATCAATTCTTGCGATTCTGAGTTGAGCACTTCGTCGTTGCTCAGTTGTTGAAGTTGCGGGTAGTTGGACCAGGCATTCCACGTGTATCTTCCCGCTTCAAAGTGAGGCCGGCCATCGTGAAGTTTGATTCTTTGGTTGACAGTGCTCTCGAAAGTCACGAAAGTCTCAGTGATCCCATCGAGCCATTTACGATGCAGCTGAACCCCGCCGCTGGGCAGTTGCGTCGTTACAATGCCATCCTGAATCTTTGGGACAACCGTTCCTCCGCCCTCTACATAATCCCGTATACTTCTGATGCTCCCAAGGATCGATAAATCAATGACTGCCGATGAGTTCAGGAAGATGTACCCTCGCACTCCGGCTGGGAGCGTGCTGAGCGAGCGATTGGCGCCACTGAAGGTCTCAAGGGATAGGCTTAGGCTGCCATCGACACCGTTCTCCGGTGAGAAATAATTGACAAGACCGCTGTTACCAGCTGGCCATGCAACGAGAAGTCTTGGTTTGTTGATGCTGGGGTCGCTGTCATCTAGTGGGCTGGTAACAACAACTTGACTGGAACTGCTGCAATCCGATATAAAATGATTCTCATATGGCGGGTCATCCAGACGAAGGTAGCTCATGGGGCATCCTGCGGTTGGAGGCGTGGTTTTGAAAGAAGAGCCAGGCCGCTTCACTAACTTTCCTTCAGCACAGCTGTGTGTGCGTAGCGAATAGCAATCGTCTCCGCACCTCAGTGTTCGTTCTCTATCAACAATAGGACAGAGAAATTTGCCTTCGTAGCAGGTGTGGCTGTCAACGGCATATTTCGAGCTTCCGCAGGGGAGCAGACCCGTTTCGTCGACGTCTCCAGCCCTGAAAACAAAGAAAATCACCATCATTGTCCCCAATGTTCCCATCAGCAAAAGGTTTCTCTTGGACAAGCATGAGTCCCATAACGTTGCCTTCTGGTCGCGGGCTTTCTGGAAGATAGGCCGTTGGACGTGGGGTTCCGCCGCCTCTCTCGTTCCGCTGTCTTGCAGCGGGATGCTCAGAGGGTCATCCTCCAGAAGGCCCTGGTCATCTCCATTCTCTTCATTACGCCGATGATCATTGCGGTGACCTCGACTATCGCCCCAAAATCGCCCGACAATGGGCAATCTGTGAAGTGAGATCTGACTGCTCAAAGGCGCCATGGAGTCGATTCAGATAGCTTCAATGAAGGAACTCGACGTTCACACCATTGGGTCGCCTTCCGGAGTTCAGTTGACTCCGGATGAAAGGGTGAAACAAGGGCGCTGTCGAGATAGCACTAATATGGCAAAAGGTCCTATGTCAATCATGGGGAGATTGAGACTCCACGTCAAAATAAAGTCGTGGAAGTGATTACAATGGCAGAATCTCAAAGCGAAGGCTGATGTTGAAAATGAGATTGGAGATTTATCGAACAGGCGTCTATACATGTGGTCGTTTGAAACAATCCTCCGGGATAGCAATGAGCCCCACCACGGCCTGGCTTCAGCCACAGTACCTTCAGGGGCTCAATGCCGCGCTGTGCACAACACTGCTCATCTCAATCCGGGACCGCAAGCCACGAATGCCGATCAGCTGTCGTCATCCTCGCCCCTGAGTGTTTCAAACTGAAAGTGAGATTGATACTAAATTTATCTGGGATATCCCGAGTATTTCGCTACATCAATACCATCCGACAGGTACCGAGATCTTGGGACTCAGGGGTGTTCACATGATTTCGCGTTCTTCAGGTACCCGGAGGACGATGTTGATTGAGGCTTTGATGACCACAGTATGGTCTTTCATACCGAGTTCCATATCGATCCTCACCACGTGCCAGGTATCACCAATGCTGAACGGGAGCCCAACACTCAAAGGGACGACACTTTGAAATGAATGTTTTGCCTTTGTAATGTCTGGAATATCCCTTGTGCTCAACCCATTTTCATCGTGAAGTGGAATTCTCCCAGAACTATCAACGTCGCATATTATCCCGAATGCCTGGATTGAACGGTCCCAAGTCAGTATAATCGCCAAGGTCTCAGTGGAGGAACCGGGTCGACTCCTATAAAGGAGGTTCGCCTGGATTCCTAAATCTTATTTCGGGATTGTAATGAAGCCTTGTTGGCCGGAGCTCCACGATATGTTCGAAGACGCAGTAGCTCGAAACACGTCCGACTCTGATATGAATTCATTCAAGATAATCCTACTAATCCGGGATATTCTGTGAGCCGCTGGAAGGCGAATGGTCTGGCGAATATACATGTGCGTAAAGATGGGATCAGAGAGACCAGAGACACAAGGATCTGCTAATTGGGGCGTTGCATCGAGAACTGGAAACAAACAAGCGGGATCTTAAGGTCCAATCCATAATCGATGCGATTCGACTCGAGCGTATTGGTTCAGACAAAGCTTCTTCGAAAATATGCCTACTACTTTTCCCTCAGGTCCGGGTTCCCGACAGTTGAGTAATCCAATGTAAATATCGGAATCTTCAAAATATCGATGCAAAGCAATCAGTGGCGGTGTCAACGATGGTCTTTGTTTGTCACCGAAAAAGGCACATCGACTGCAAAGGAATCTCTCGAAACAATGTTGCTAGAGTTGAGAAACGCAACGGGACTGGTCGCGAACAATCCGTAGTATGAAGCAAAGGTACTGTGGGAATGTTTCCAAGCAAATAACGATTGGTCGTCAGAACCTTTCATTATTTCCTCTTCGAGGCGGATGAAGGCTCTCTCGCCACCCCCGCCATACAACATCGGCATGCTGACATCGAACAGCCCCAGAAGGCAGTAGGCCATATCCTCCGGCCTGGTTGTCTCTCTTTGGGAAGCCCAGCTCATTATTTGAGCAATGCTGGAAGGGCTTGGGTCACAGGTTGTGAGCACGTCGCGCCCGATGCCAAGAAGCCTCGATAACCGACCGTTCCACTCGTGTTTGGTGAATAAATAAAGCCAATCTTATGAGAAGAAAGTCACATCGGAGGGCGCGACCAATTCTTGCAACGTCCAACCTCTCCGAATCCATCGGCAGTTCTTGACCGCGTCGAACATTCGGTTGTTACGGTCAATAAACTCGCTGAGTGTGTCAGATTTTTGTGAGAAGCCAGAAACGTTGGCAGAAACGTCGGAAAGGTGGACACAACAGTACTCTGCGTTTCGATACCATCGGTACATGGAATTTATAGCTTCTGATAGCTCAGAGGAGCTGTTCTTATTGATACAGCATGTATCAACCCAGACGTGGTGCGACTTTCGTTGCTGACGTAGGTTCCGACGGGCCACGATGCGAGCAAATCCTTGGATTTTCTTGTAGCCCTCCTTCATTCTTGTCGAAGCAAGGGGTCCGAGCATTTCATCATATGTGACTTCATCGTCTCCCCACGTATGAGATAGAATGGCATACGATGGAATTTCACTCCGGGAAGTTTTCCAACTTCGGCGTATCTATATTAAGGAGCCGCATCGTTCGTTGTAGCTTTTTCGTTGCTAATGCACATTCCTTTGACAGCCGTTGAGAACAGATATGCCGTGAAGCCTCGACGTAGCTGAGGTGCGGAGGGGAAACAATTGCACCTGACCCGGCCGACAAGTATGCAGCCGACAATGCAGCCGAACCCAAAAATAACCACTGATTGGCAGAAATGTCAAGTCCTGCTTGGACTCATCTCAACTGGGCTACATCTTACAGTTTATCTGCTTTCGTTATCAGCTCCGACAGCTTCTCGAAGCCTTGCCAAGCGACCTTCCATCCAGGCCTTCTGCCACACTTCTATTTTACCCCCGAGAACGATACATGTCCCAGGCTCAAGCAATATCGTACCTCTTGCAATGACTGCGTTCCGCTTCAACATGAGCTTCTCGCCTATGTTGAGCGTCCCAACGCCAATCTTCTCAATGCGCTTGAGCTCGAGCCCGTAAAACTTTTGGCCCTTGCAGTCTTGCAAGACGAGGCGGTGTGTATATGATCTGGATCCAGTGTTGGTAGCTCCAGCGCTGTTCTGACCTCTTGGTCCAGTCCTTCCGGCCGCAGTGAACTGTGTCGACGCAGCATCTCCCACGCCATCGTCGTCCTCGTTACCAGTCGGAAGACGGATGATCTCTCTGCCCCGTGTCTGTTCACCACGAGCAATAGCTTCAAGCTCCTCGATCTGTTCCCATTTGCTCTTTGACAGATTATCAATGTCCAAGACCTGGACCGGTATGTCTCGGGTCAGCTTCACATCTTGGACTTCTGGATTAGTGATGTTGGGTGGGAACGCCGGAAATGGAGGCTCAAGGAGTGCTGGATTGGTCAAATCTGCTGCTAGAAGACGCATTTTGACAGTCGCAATCAGAGCTGGCAGAGGAGGAAGCGGATTTCGACTCGGCATAGCACTCTGAATCCAGGCAATTGAGGGTGTAGGTAAGCCTTGGCTTTGGAGTGCTGCACGAATTTGTATTGTCACGTCCATAGCGAGCAGATATCTGGGAAACTGGTCTCAGAGAATTCTGAGCTGGTCATGGCTTTCCAAGCGAAATCGATGCTTCTAGTCGAATCCCTTGAGCTTCATCTATTTCTCACGCTGGATGAGTAAGGTGGATAACAGACGTTGCAGACGAGCCCGGAAGCTGCGACTAGCTAGCGCAAGGATTCATTTGAGGGACCTGGTGTGCGTCCCTGACGATCCCCTTAGTGGGGTTCTACAGCTCGCGCCACGGTGGCTTGAAAGGCCTAAAGCCCCTGTAAGCAAGGCCTGTAAGCTGTTGACTGAAGCCCATCATCGTCAGTGCGTGTCGAGTTCAACCTCATAGTGAATTCAGGTGATTTGACACTTCTACAGTTTGATGAATTGAACGCTACGAAGACTGACATTACGAGTCCCCTCTCGTACTCTTCATCCATATATGTTCCGAATAACTGGAAGTCTTCCTGTATCTCGCAAGGTCTCCCTACAAAATGTCCACTATAGCTTCTCCGCGCGACCCAGGTGCGCCATTCCCGCGGCGCATGAATTCGCTGACTACACCGACCTCCTCGACCCGTCCCTCGCTCGACACGTCTCGGTCGCCCGCTACGTCTCCAAACCCACAATCTTCATCTATGTTCCCGAGTCCTAATGCCGGGGTCAGTACAAAGCGCAATCGTGCTGCCCTGCGCGAGTACTACAATCTGCGGAAAGGGCTCCCGGGAACCTCCACTCCACCGGCCGTCGAGGTGACGGATCCCGACGGGGAGACCGGCGCTTATGATCACTCTGAAGTCCCACCAAGCGAGATGGATAAAGATGGATTCGACGCAGATGCTTATGTCAAAAAGGCACTACATGAAAGTGGGATGGAGGAACTGCTGCGGTTGTATACTCGGGTGCTTGGCGAAACGAGGGCTCTGGATGCCGAGAAGAAGGCACTAGTGTACGACAACTACAGTAAATTGATATCTGCTACGGAGACTATACGTAAGGTAAGTACCAGTGGACTAGATCCTCGGAGCTTGGGCCTGGACGAGACTTGCTGCTCCTTGATGAACCTCCCTAACAACTGGCAGATGCGCACCAATATGGATCCTCTGAACCCGATGGCCTCGACGCTCGACCCAGCTATTGCACAAATCTATTCGCAGGCCTCTGCGATAAGAGATTCGCTACGAAAAACCATTCCGCCACCGGACGAGTCCAAGAATATGGCAGACAGTACTGCCCAAACGAAAATGCGTACAAAGAAAATGGCATTGCAGGTTCTGAATGCGCCAGATAAGATACGGCTACTTGTGGCTGAAGGCCGGCTGGAAGATGCGAGACAAGCATGGAAGATGCCGCGCAAGCTTCTTGTTTTATGGAAAGAGAAGGGCGTGGGTGGTACTGACGTGGACGATTGTATAGCTGACGGCGACGCCGCAGTCCGTGGCGAGCCCGGTCCAGGTAATTGGCGCGAGATTGAGCCTCGGGATGCTGAAGACTGAGGCACACGCGATTTCCCTAGCCAGTGTCTCTGACCTCGCCTACAGTAAAGGTCCTCAAATCCTTTCTTTCCGGCCTATGGGTCATGCGCCAACCAAACGACCATTCACATTGGCTGATACTTCAGATGAATATGGCTAGTTGTGTTACATAACTTGCCGAATTGACTGAATAGCCTTGTGCCGTCCCTGGTAGTGCGCCTTATGATAGGTCTCGAACATCGATGATCTCAAAGGGATCTCTGTCGGCACTGCTTACGATAACCTGAGTCTTCCCATCTAGCTGCTTCTCGAGCATTGGCTTCAACCTTTGGTCCAGGTATTTCCGTTCCGAATTGCTGTGGAAGACAGTCACGACAATCTGTCCCAGCTGCGTGTGTCGAAGAGCATCATGATGCGACATCTCTCCGGTAACGAGGACCTGAGCATCCGTGTTCTTGAGAACACTCGATCCAGAACCCGCACAGACAGCGATCTTGGAAATAGCCTGGGTCTTTGTGATATCTTTGAGCGAAGGAGGCAAGGCTACCATCATGTATTTCTGACCGCCAATGCCAGCTGAAAAGCGTTTGAGCAGAGTCTGTAAGGTGATGGACTCGGCAAGCTCGAACATTCGCCCGTAGCCCGTTCCCTGATGACCATCTGGCACAGGTTTCGTGATGGGCTCGACAACTGTGCGTTGGACTTGGGTATCATCAGCGAGGATTATGTCGCACAACCAATCGTTGAGCCCCCCGTTCGCCGCGTCCATGGCGGTATGAGGACAATACACAGCAATGCGCGCAGCTATCAAACGCAGGAGCTGCGCCTGCATCGGGTCTTTGGTTGTCAAGGATTTGAGTGGTCTGAAAATGATAGGATCTGCATTGCCTTTTAGCAAGAGGCCTCGTTCTTCTTTGACGAGATGGAGGCTAAGATATCATACGGTAGCAGACAATCATGTCAACCCCCTTTTGCATAGCCTCGTCTACAACTGCTCCAGTCAAATCGTTTGTGAGAAGTACAGCATGGGCTGAACCATCAGGTTTTGATGCCCCATCTGGTGCTTGTCCTAGTAGCACTATATCGCGGTCAGCGAACAGAGTAATACGAGATATATTGGCACTGATGACGAGCTTCTCACATCCTGTATTATCCCAGGCACTGTCTGCTAGCTCGGGCGGAAACCTGTTGATTTCAAGTTAGTATGAAAAAATGTGTAATGAGACAAATGGTTCCATACAGCGTCTGCATGGCCTTAACCACCGAGTCCGTAAAACTATGGACTGCCATAGTCTGGAATTTTCGGAATCCGAGGGGTTGTGTCTTTGGAGGTCCAAGACTCGTCCGGGAACTGACTATTGAAGTATGAAAACGAGTGAGACTAGACAATGATCTCGAGACAGCAGTCACAGAGAGTAGTTTGTATCCAGAGGAAGAGATCGTAGAAGGCTGAAGCTTTTTCGGTCGTAAAGCCAACATATCCCTATAGAGAACAATGCCTACCTAGCCCTTACAACACCAATATGCTGCATGTACCTGCGAATTGTGGAGGAGTTCCCTGCTTCGTGCCTGGTGATGAAATGTCGGGCCAGCTTGCGCCACATAAGTACTTTGTGGGTTTCTTCAGCCACAGCCTGTATGGTAAGGATGCCTTAGGTAGGTTACCTATTGCACATGTCTCCTAACAGACAATGTATTATGTACAACCTGGTAAAAGCATGAAACAGCTTTTAATATATTACGAAGTTTAATGAAGTAAACCGAAAATTTTCCGAGAATATTCACTTGTTGCCATTACAAGACCATTTGGGCGGCTCTAGTGAAAGAAGGTCATCATCATGTAAGTATCAAAGGACTAACCCATGGATCCGAAATCTGACATAGCTCTTATCGATAAGCGATCGCACTCTGAAAGTTGCGTATCGTCGGCATCATCCCTTCGCAGCGATCGCGGGGCACACGAGCTCACCACTGCTGTAAACCTCACAGGCTCTACGAACACCCTACCCAGACCTGTCCCTAAGCCCCTATACCCAGAACCTCGTAGACTGATTTCAGTACCACGCCCATCAACGCCAGCCCCAATAATCGCCCATATCCCTCCCCGTGCGCCACTATGGCCGAGCCCACGATAACAGAGGCATCGCTCAAGACAGCGCTGGCAGAGCGTCTAAATGCCGTGCACGTCGAAGTCACAGACATGAGCGGTACGCGTCCTACCACTCATACCCGCCCTCATTCATTCCTCTAAACACCTCTCCCCTCCCCTCCCCCTTCTTCCTCTCCTCCAAACCGTCAAACCCATCAGCTAACCCGTCCCAGGCGGCTGCGGCCAGTCTTTCACCTCCCTGATTGTCTCGCCTACCTTCGCGGGCCTCAACTCCCTGAAGCGCCACCGCGCCGTCAACGCCGCCTTGCGCGACGAGATCGCCGCCATCCACGCCTGGAGCGCCAAGTGCCAGACCCCCGAGGAGTGGGAGCGCGCCCGGAGTCAAGGCAACGGCGCTGCTGAGAAGCCGCCGCTGGACGGCACAACGGACGGCAAGGTTGACGGGACGAAAGCGTAGTGTGTATAGACAGAGACAAGAAATTCGACTGTGTCAAGACATGTGTTTGGAAATAATTCAGCATGCCAACAAATAATTCAGTAAGAAAACAAGCATCGTTGGGTCTACTAGGCCGAGGCTGGGAGACAGCCTTCGTACCTCTCTACACGACGACAAGCAGACATAGGCACGCTGTATCATCAAGATCATCTGGAACCTCGCGTGGAAGGGATGCGAGTGTGAGCATCAAAATATCGCTTGCTCTACTACGCCTACACAGATATGTACGCCAAGTCAAGCTTTTGGCCCAAAGCAGGGCTATGGCCGATCACTTGCCCATCCTCTAGCCATACTCCGACACTCAAACGCATTTCATAGCAATGCATTTCCGATATCATATACCTCATCTGCAGCATTATGCCTTTTGTAGCCTCCCAGATCCTATGAACAAGACATCTTCACCTTCCTTAATATCTATTTGGGCCAGTCTGATACTGGTATTAACATCAGAGATCCAAAAGACCCTTGTGCCAACCCTCTTGTTTTTTCTGCCCCCGCATCCGCCGTTGGCTACTGGGAATGTTGTTCTTATTCTACCAGCCCTTGGGCTCGACCTCGCGGTTACTGGTTACACTTCGCTTAGAATAGACCCAGCAGGTCGTCATTCGCATTGTTCGTTTTCTGCTGTTGCGGTTCCGGAGTATGACCCAGCTGAATACCCGCTGGTGGTGGCTGGCTAGATCCGCCAAGATCTAATCCGGCAAAACCACTCATGATATCATTAGTGCTACCACCAGCTGCTCCGTTGCTCTGCGGAGCTGCCGGCGCATCAAATAAGCCCATCATATCCGCCATTCCACCCGAAGCAGTCGCACCACTTGCCGGACTTGCCACGCGCTCTGGCGTTGCAGTCGCAGAGTTCTGCTCCAAGGACGCTGGCGCGCCGCCGTCGAAGTCGATATCCAGAAGGTTTTCGATATTGTTCTGCTGAGAAGCACCGCCACTCCGTGAAGATGCCACAGAGGCTGCAATGGGATTCTCGGCGGCGTTCTGCCGCTGTTCTTGAATAGCCGCCCTCTGGATCTCGTCCGCACCGAACCGCCCCTTGCCGACAAACGACTCAGGTGGCTTGTGGTATACCGATGCGAGTGTAGAAAGCTCAGCAAGGAGTGATTCGAGCAATGCAGGCGGCAAGCTGGTCATTGTCGTCGAAATAGCTGGCTTTTGAGACAAGACGATGCTCTGCGATATGTAAGCGCTGTACTAAAGACGATGAACGTTTGTAAGTCCATACCTTTGCGACTTCCAAATCCCCCGACAGTAGACGCCAGTATACGTAAGCTCGATCGCGTATGTCTGGATTATCATTTTCCGCCGTTGCAGCCTGGAGTACTTTTTGAACCAAACCTTGATTGTTGCTAGGCTTTTTCAGGAACAGTTTGACCACTGCGGTCAGAATCTGCAATTGTGTCTGAGTGAACTCCTCCATGAAAACGTCCACAAAACTCCCAAGAATCTCATCCGCATTGTTGATCTTCTCAGCATACTCTCCTACGATCCAGATCAAGGATCCTCTCGCGTTAGGCTCATCCAAGTCATCGATGTGATTACAAAGAGTTGGAATGACCCCTTCGTATCCGGGGTATTTGCGTAAGATGTCCTTTATGACCACGATCACCTCTTGGACAACATAATTTACTTTTGTGGCGATGAGATCTAACAGCGCATTGACGCACTTCTCGCTCGCGCCCTCGATCTTAATGGCGACTTGGCCAATGGCTTTGACAGCCCTTCGAACGAAATCCATGTCCACCTCAAGAGCATACTCTTTCAATTCGGCCAGTAATTGCTCGTAATTCTTCTCGTTCGCAATTCGGACCATGATTTCGAGCTTCTGCATTTTGACGTATGGAGGGTCATTGTACTTGCAGAAAAACACCCTGAGTTCTTTGCTGAGGATGTCGGGCTTGGCTTGTAGGAGAAGATCAATATTTCGGAGAGCGACATATTGAACTTCGGGGGCCGATGCAATAAGCGTCACTGTACAGACTTGTTAGCCCAGTCTGATTACGAGGTTGAGTGGGCTTACCTAGGGGTGGCGCCATCTTCTTCAAATACTGCCTCACTAGATCAGGATTAACCAGCTTCATGTGAATGAACACAACTTTGACGGCAGCGAGTACGACGCTGGGGTTGACATGTTGAAACTGAGGTGCCACCCGCTCGCAAATGTGCTCTGATTCCTTAACATCTTGAGGAGGGTAGTCGGCCAGTGTGGACAGGATCGTAACTCTTCCCCATTCTGTACATTCATTCAAGGCCATCAACAGCTTTTTCAGAGTAGTGGCCGATATTACGAGGGCTCGGGTCTCGGGTGCCGTCTCGGTAATCTCGGCCAAGGCCTGCACGGAGTTGGCCACAACCATGGGATTTGGATCGCCAATCAATTCCTGTAATGTCTCAAGGAAGCCATTCTCGATGCACATGGTCGGGTTAAGGTCAAAGAGCTTCGCAACGCAAATGGCCGCCGTCTTGCGCACGTAAGGCGATTCGTCTCGCAGTGTCTTGCGCAATGGCTCCTCCATATAGTCCACCATTTTGTCTACTCGAATACAACCCATGGTCCGAATAGCAAGTGCTCGTATAAGCGGGTTGGGGTCCTCTGAGTCTTGGGCAAAAGTATTGACGGCAAGGATACATAGATCAGGATGCGACTTTGCGTAGTTCCTAGGCTCTCAGTCAGTTCAATTGCCACTTAAGAGACACAAGTGTTTACAAGAGACTGCGAATATGGTCTCTCGTAGTCGCACAAGTTCCGGGCGGGCTTACATTAAATAGAGATAGACAAGCTTCTTCTGGTCGAGATCTCCAGTCGCAATGTTTTTCAGTACGTCGGGGAACAACTGCGACACGTCCTTCCCTAGTGTCATGGCCATGATAGTCTTTTGGATGCTCTCTTTGCGCTCCCAGGCATACTGTGACACGAGACCAGCCCGCAACTCGAACGTCTCACCCTTCCTAGGCACGGCGAAGGCGCCACGGATGCGATTTACCGCCATCTTGTCGTTCGAGACTGGTGTATTGTATAGTTGAGTGCTTCTGCTATTTGGTAGTTGGTCTATTGCCGTTGGGTGGAGGGGCAGCGGTCAGGAGGATATAGATGGATTGGACGGGGGTAAGAGGAGTCGAAGGGGGCCCTCCCAGGGCTAATGTGAGCTCATTCGACGAGGTGCTCGTGATACGGTTCAATAGGGCAGTGTCAACTGCTTCGCGAGCGTGAATATCGAGCTTGTTCTGGCAGCCTCAAGTTGACAAGATGACAATGTGGTGTAGTGACGGGAATGCCCCTTCATTCATCAAGTCGAGCTAAGCCAAGCCAAGTCGAGGGTGGAATTTCAGCCAGGCTACACGAGTGCCCTGCAGGAAGTGACGAATCGCTAAACAGTGCCGCTGTCCATCCTAAGCCACAGTTGCGGCTAGGGAACCTCAGTAGGGGCCGAGAGGTATCTACTAGGGGGTGCCTACCTCCCGCTCACAAGTGGGTCAAGAGACCGTGGCCGGTTGGCCTTTTGTAGCAGTTGCAATGCCTGGTCCAAGCCCCCACAACTTCATGTACCTCCCTACCTACCTATATCTCTCTTCAATACCTACATACCTTGCAGAAATGGCGAAGAGCTATCAGCCATAACTATGCCCGTTATCTTCACTTAAGGGGAGCCTCTCTATGGAAGGGCATACATAGCCACCATTTATCTATTCTCATTACCAGGCTGTATGAAGCCCTAAGCAACACACATGGTATGGCCATACTCCAACTCATGTAGAAAACAACACACTTATATTCTTTCTCGACAGGCCAGCTTCCCTAACTTACGGCGTCTCTTCATAGATGCTAGATCCGACGATGAGGAGCGGGAGGTTTCACGCAGAGCTGTAAGTTTGACTGAAATATTATGACATGATTATTTTGCGGAAGCTAATGAATACACCGTAGTTTTACAATGCTGTCTGGTTTATGGGCTCCGTGGCAGTGTTTAGCCTCGTCGCGCAGCGGATGAATGCCAGCAAATAGGGGTAGAAATTGGACTTGCGTCGTATTAGACATACGCCCGCCACTAAGCCGAGGAGATGCCACTGAACTAATACTGTTTGTTTCGGGATTGTGAACTGTGCAAATGTAGCTATCTCAATATCTGTACGCAGCGGGAGGCTCTTTGAACAGTCAGATGATGCCCTAATCAGATTCACTGTCGTCACCCAAGAATGCCAGATCTGCCATTCTCTTCGAAACTCGGGAGTTCGCCTTGGTTTCGGGTTCCTCGTCATCATCTTCGTCATTCTCAGTTTTGACTTCGTCGTCGTCGGACTCTTCCTTCAATGACTTCTTTACGCCTCTGGATCGAGAGGCACGGTGTCCGCGCCCTTCAAGCCCCCAGAGTTCATTCATCTCGTTAACGGCTTCCAGCTCGCCCATTAGCTCTCTTTTCTCCTTGATCTCTCTGGCTTTGGCTTCGGAGAACCGTCCGTCCATGCCTACGTCCCGGAGCATGTTTCTAAGATGTCGAATTTTGTCTCTACTGCCATCACACTTCTTTAGCTCAATACCCCAGATTTTACGCACTCCACACTTGACAAGTTGGCCCTGAAGCTTTTTGATCTCAGCCTCATCCCCGGTCACTTCCTTTACCGCGGAACCCTTGGCCTTCTTTGGCGCTCCTTTCGCGGCCGGCTCCTTAGATTTTCGGCCCTTTCTCTTTGGCGGCCCGTCGTCTATCAGTGAAGACAATTCTGAGTCCGAGTCATCTGCTATAGATGGTTTTGTTTCTTCAATGGCTCCTTTGATGTCTCCGTCCGAGTCCTCGCCCTTCGTAAGTATGTGATTCGGTTTTGCTTCCTCTTCGACCTTGGGTTTTGTATCAGCCCCGTCCTCATCGGCCTCTTTCTTCGTATCAGTCAAGTCATCGTCGCTGTCGGGCTCGACCTTGGTGCGTTTCGCGGTGCGCTTTTTGTTAGGGTCTGCACGTTTGCGCTTTTGTCCAGATGAAGACTGCTTGAAGTTGCTGGATTCCTGATCTTCGTCCTCAACTCTAGCTTTCTTCAATTTACGAACGTTCCCCCTCTTCTTCTTTTTGGGTTCTTCCTCGGAGTCAGCAAGATCGCTCAGATCAGACTCGGACTCTTCTTTTTTGGCTTTGCCCTTCGTGGCTACCTTCTTTGGTTTGCGTTTCTTAGGTTCGTCCTCAGAGATGTCGAGCTCGCTCAGCTCTGAGTCGGAATCTTCCTTTCTGGAAGCTTTCTTGTCCCCCTTGCTTTTCCCTTTCTTGGGCGCATCGTCGGTTGTGTCGGCCAGCTCGCTTAGTTCTGACTCGGATTCTTCCTTCTTCGGTTTCGCCTTAGCTTTTTTTGCAGGGGCGGGGGGTTTCTTCAGGCGTTTGGGCGCGGGGAATGACTCCTCAGACGATTGTCTCTTTATGCCATTCTTGGACGCATCTGCGGGCTCTTGCACAGCCTCGTCTTCTCCGGATTCGAGTTTCTCCTGTGTAAATCTGTGATCAGCACCATGGCGGCAAATGCACGCGCCGCAACTTACATATAGCTCCCTTATGACTGTCTTACTCCGGGCATTCCAATCTTCTTGCTTCAAAAAGTTTCCCTCTAAGTCAAGTTTTTGTTCGGCAATCTTGCGGATTTGGTTGACGACTATAGCGGGGTCCTTTCGGTACTCTTCGCGCACGACTTCCTGCAGAGTCTCGACGATGGTGTCATCGGATGGCGGCGCCATCACGAGAGACGAGGCAATTTGGATTCAACAAGTTTGAGACAAAAAAACAGATGTGAATATGGTTGTGTGTGCAGTTGATTGATCAATTGACGTCGATTAGTACCACAATCGCGAGTCGCATCTGGGCGTGTTAGTCGGCGCGTCAGTTCGCGTGTGGGGAAGCATCGATGGGCTGGGCTGAATGATCGATGAGCTCTTGCAGGCTTGAATTAAACCGGCCCTGAGGTGGAGCACGGTGGCTGGAGCGTTGGTGCACGGCCCACCTGCCTCAGTCCTCAGTCCTACCTACCTGGTATGCAGGTATTGGTAGATACGTACTTACTTGTTGCGGTATGGAGTACGATAGAGTGACTAAGGTTGACTGCATCACCTCCTGGGTCAAACTACACTCTACCTAATGGATACCTCTCATCAGATTAGGGGGTAATAGGTGAATTTGTACTGATCGAAGCAGTCACGATATTCTGCTTAATGATAGTCCACGCCGTAGGGTCGGTTTTGTTGTTTTTCTTATCCTTGACATAGAAGTATCTGTTCGGAAGTTTTGTCCTCATTATCCCAATATTTTTTGGGCAAGCTATGCGAGCTAACCTTCCGCAGCTGGGTACCGAGTACAAGCCAACGCTAACCACCAAGACTCTTACTCCGAGAATGGCTAGATATATGCTCACCTCGTGCAGAGTCGTGGTCTAGATGCATCGTCTATGCTTGAATTCTCCTCTTGAAAGGTCTGCCACCCAACGCCAGAGCAATGTGTTTTGTGAAGTCCCAACAACGTTTCTGTCGCCTCAAATTCAGAACTCGGGAGGATCGAGCCAGTCAGCCGCAGCCTCGATCTTGGCCGTGATATCATCAAGCTGTCAATCGGTTGTCAGCAGCCAGGTTTCCTACCGTTCAGAATCAAAACTCACATGGTCCTCGTGGAATATCGAAAAGTGATGACCCTCAATGTCCACGACCTGCTTGATGAAGCTGGCCCTCTCCTTTGTGTACTCATCCCAGCCCAGCATCCTGAACTCTCGCGTATAGTCGACAAAACTTTTGCCATTCTCCTTCTTCTCGCCGCCAACCTCGTTCTCTTGGTCATCGTTTTCCACCTTCCCGTTCTCCTCCTTGTGCACCACCAGTTCCTTGGCTCGCATCAGGATTGTCGGGGGTACCGCGTCCTCACAACCCTTCCAGGTCGGTAGCGGCCACTTCATCACCATCATGCGCGCATGCGTCATGTTAAGCGCGACCTTCTCTTTGAGCTTCATCTCCTTGAGCTCCGACTCACTCTTCTGCACCGGGCCTTTCTCCGGGTCTGGCATGTCGCGGAACTCGCTGAGCTTCTTGGGGTAGATGCTGTCGATCCACACCATACCTATGACTGTAATATCGCGCGCGCCGTCGCGGCCTTTCGCCTGTTTGCGCGCGGCCAGCTGATGCGCAACTTCGAGAGACAGCAGCCCGCCAAGTGACCAGCCCCCTAGCAAGATCTCGCTGCCACGCGGGACCACGCTTTCGATCAGCGAGATGTAATGCGCGGCCATTTCTGGGATGCCGCCATCCCAGTAGCCCCCCGCATCCAGGTGCGCGTTCTGAATCCCGTAGAGACTTCGGTTGATAGGGTTCAGGCAGTGGTAGCTGAAAGTCGTGCCACCGCCGTCGTGAAGTAGAATAAGAGGCGCACGTGGCTTGCTGAGGTAGGACGCATCTGGTCCTTCGTAAATGAGTTGTGGGTTGTCCATTGTGTCAATGTTTGTGTGTACTGCAACGAAACGGATATTGTATAGAGCGTGGCGCTCTGTGTGCTGCGCCGCGGCAAGTAGTAACGAAAAGAGGAGGGGCTTCCGTGAGGTTTGTGACAGTTGTGTTCCTGTGTCGCGCGAGGTTCAAGATGTCTCAGGCGGCCGTGATTGTATCTCGCTTTGCCAAAATGGCGATGCCTCGTCTTGCGGTGCCCAAATGACGTTGCATGTGATTTTGCAGCGCTGGCAGCCAGATAAGAGTGTTTCCAGGCAAGGTGCTTGTAGTTGACAGGATGTCTACCCGAGCTGCAGTAAGCTGCAAGACACCTGCATAAAGTACGAAAGAGCTACCCAATCGTCCCGAGCCTCAGCTGCGTGGTGATTCACAACATTGTAATCAAATCAACATCGATGTATTGCTGATTGCTGTGAGCCAGAATAGTATCTGAATCTAGGCTAGCAACCAAATAAGGTGAGATTCTAGTGAATGTTTACCCGAAGGCCTATTGGACTGGTCGAGTGCGAATGGGCTATCTAGCAGGTGTGCAGGTATCTACCAACATGGGATGAAATACTGCCCGGTCGACTGATCGAAACGAATCGACTAGAACGACAATCCCCAAATGCTCAGCTACTCAAATAATGTACCACCTCTGACCTACCCAGTATACGGCTTGCGGTTGCACTGCGTGACCTCCAGCTAACGAGCTCCAGGAAAGGTTCCACAAGAAGTGGCAGGAGCGGCTCACGGGGCTCGTGGGGGCTGCTGCAGGCGACGCAGAATACAACTGTAAATGGTTAAGCGTGTTGAATCGCCGCTGCTTAATCAGCTGCCCTGAACTGTACATGTATCACGGCTTTACTCAGACTGTAGGTGCTAAAAATCCGTGAAAGGTAATTATTTCTCGTTCAGCTCTTGTGGATGCATTTCAAGTTGCTCATGGAATTTGACCTCACTTCCATGCTTCATATCTGAGTTTGCAGCGTTGATATCTCCATTCGTCTCACTTGTGTCGAACTTGAATGCACCACCTGTCTACCAGTACCTACCTACCTAGCTACACGTCCTTCGATACCAACGCATATACTTGATCAAGGTAGTGGGAGAAATACGTTATAGAATATGGTAGGAGTCCCGAGGTCAAAAGGGTGTCTCACCTGCCGCAGAAAGAAAATTAAGGTAGCAAGCCCAGGAGAATCCAGCCTCTGGTATACCAGCAGTTCCGTATTTTATACTGATACAAGTGCGTCCAGTGTGATGAGCAGAGGCCTATATGCAGCCAGTGTCGTAAGGGTGTAAGAGTCTGTGAAGGATATGACCGGCCTGCGATTTTCCTCAATAAGTCGGCTGATAACTATGCCAGTGACCGACAGGTCTCCAGCAGAGGCGGCTTCCATTTGAAGAACAACTCTGTTGAAGATGACCAATGGCTTGATAGAACTAAGCCGCAGATAAGCATTACCTTGACCTGCGCCAAAATCTCTAGCTCTCGGGTCAATAAGCCAGTCCGTAAGGGACAAATGATCAGCAGTTCGAAAGCTCTAACTGTGGCTGGGCTGAGCCATCCTCCCGCCCCTCGCTGCCTGGCATCGCAGACATGGTCTCTCGACCAAGTACTCTCTGACTTCCTTGACAACTGTCTTCCTCCTTCGGCCTCCCAAGAAGTACCGCTATCATGGATGCGCGACCTAGTTCCCATGAAGAAAGAAGTCAATGCTCTACCATTGGCTATGTCTGCTCTAGCCTTCGGTTGGGCAGGTCACGTCAATAGTCAGCCCAAGTTAATCGATCAAGGATTACAGATGTATCATTCGGCAGTTCAATCCCTACGTGAAGAAATATATGTCTGCTCGCCGCTGCAGAGGCTTGCCACCGTGGCCACATTCATGGTGTATGAGCTTTGTGAGTTTGGCATGAATGCTAACAAAGGCTGGCAATATCATATGGCAGGCATTTCTGCCTCCCTACGGGCAATTGGGCCTGCTCGGATCTCCAATGAGCCATTCTTGCAAATATATGCATTTTGTAGATTCCTACATGTAAGGCCTTCCATCCCGTCTCATTCGTGCTGTGACAAAGCTAATCGCAATGGCTTAGATCCTGAAGGGCCTTGGCCTGCGGCGACGAGTATGTGCCGGATCCGAGATGTGGACGCGCATTCCTTGGAGAAACAGAACCAAGAACACTTTTCAGCAGTTTTATGATCTCTCAGCTCAGACTTCGGCGCTGCTAGAGCACGCTGACGCCCTGGAGAGACCAGTAACCAGCCTCTTCTCCGACACCACAGCATCCTCACGGCCCAGGGAGGTGTTGGAACAGCTCGTTGATCTCATACGTGGACTGAGACGATGGGAGAAGAACAGTCGGATACCTCTCATTAATGGTCCCCTGTCTCTTTCTGATAATTTCCAAGAAGCCCAAGACCTTTACGCCAAAATGGATCTTCGCGGGTATCCCTGTAAGGTCCAGGATCAGACCTCATCAACTTTCGACGCACTTCAAGGCACGCGACTTATGCACATGTATTGGACAGTACTTCTCGTTATACACATGACGCTACTAGAAAACTGGCATCTTCGTTTGTTGCTCAACGGGATAAAGAGCACGTCTATTTCTGCAATCAATCATCGTAATGTTGGGGGATCCGAGTTGCCGACAATTATCGTTGTCGAGCAAGAGGCGCACGAGCTTGCGAACCAAATCTTCCTATACGGGAGTGTTTGCTCACAAAATCTGTGGCAAAGCTTCGGGCCTATTACCAGCATATTCAGCTTGGAGACGGCAATCCGGTGGTATGAGAAGCATGGCTCGGCGGAGGGTCGTGGCCGGGGTCCAGAAGAGCAATGCCGCATGCTTCTTGCCGCAATCAAGTCGCGGTCGGAGGAATCACCAATCTCGCAAACCTTCCAGGCGCAGACTTTTGAAAGACATGTTCTTTCCAATCCCTGGTGCTAAAAATGTCCAATACCTCTGACATTACGGTTGCTTGCCGAAAGCGGTTCGGGTACCGCATTTACGTGGATCTCAGCAGACAGCTTCTCTACTCGCCACATCTCAGCTGACAAAGTGCTTATCACTGGCCACGAGTATTCGCTGTTCAACCGGTCCAAAATACTCCGTATACTGAATTTCGATTCACCGATGCCGGCGACCGACGGAAACGCGTCCTACAACAAGCGGTAAGTCGGTCATAAAGATACCAACGTCACACCATATAGAGACTCTCTAGGTGCTTCACACACCTTGTAGATACCTGCTATATAGAGGCTGCATGCGCTTACACATTGCATCTGACATAATGTCAAGTGTAAGGGGCTCTACGTGGATACTGGATCATCTATCCAACCAATCGCTGGAAACCCGCTGGTCCTAGCAAAATGGTCGGCATGTCTGAGTCCAGCCTACCCGTATGGCTGCCAGATAAAATACGGCACTATTGATTTCCATTACACTGACACTCATGTTGGTTGGACTGAGGCCTGGGTTTCGAGTGAAATGTTATATCGCACAACATCAATACTTCTCCCACTGGTAACCTCCTTGCTTTAGGACAGTTACATACGAGCGGCGATATTTCCAATTAAAATGTCGCTTATGCTCACGACGGATAACAATCAATAACAATGGAATCATAGTCTTGTCTTGCGGAGCAAATATGGTCATGAGCCCCAATACTGAGCAAATGGATGCCAAAGGACCGCCACTTGTGCATTAGTCTCAAAGGCAGTGCTGTCATCACTCCATTATGAATGGGATATCTCCACTGTCTCTAGATCTTTGCTAGAGGCTACTGTGCTCTGGCTCGTAGGGACCTAATTTTCACCAATACGATCACATCTGCACGATGCGTGGTACACTCAGTCCCACAGGCATCTACTTCATTGCTGGGTTACTGATTTGCGGCTCTTCTTCAGAAGCTGCACTTCCTGCGAAGCGAACTGTACGTCACTTTGAGCTGTCACTGACCTGGGAAAAGGATGTGCCAGACGGGTATCAAAGATACCTATTCAAAGTCAATGGCCAGTTCCCAAGCCCAACCGTGGAGGCAAATCAAGGCGACGATGTGGTTGCTCTCGTTCGTAATAATTCCCCTTATAATACCACGATTCATTGTCGCGGTATGATCAATGCAAGTGTGAAACATAAGTATATGTATGCTAATATTCAGAAGGTATCGAGATGAAGGATACTCCCTGGTCTGATGGCGTGCCTGGCATCAGTCAAAATGATATCCAGCCCAACTGCACATTCACCTACGAATGGAAAGCGACTCAACACGGTTCATACTTCTATCATGCTCATTCAGACAGTCTAATTAGTGATGGCTTATACGGTGGCATCGTCACCCATCCAGACCCGAACACGTCGACGCCGTATAACATAATCACGAATAATCATGTCTCTCTTCGTGCCATCCAGCAAGCTGAAAGCGCACGGATGCCCCTGATCCTTTCCGATTGGCGCCACATAACCTCGTCTACGGATTGGGCAATATCTCAGCAATCGAGAATCGAGCACATATGTTTCGATTCAATCCTTGTCAACGGGAAGGGCAATGTCAACTGCGTGCCGTAAGAGAATCAAGCAGATCTGATGACAGATGTCCAGAAGAACCTCTTGGAGGCCGTGCCGGGCGCGAAGCTGACAGACAAATCGTGAGTCGTCATTGAACGCAATAGCCACGGACGCCAATTGACCTCTTCTTAAGCTGTGTGCCCCCCGAAGTTCTTGTTGCTGCATTCACAAGCCCTAGCGCTCTTCCAGTCAATCTGAGTGCGATTTCACATAATGTGTTCTACGGCTGTCATGAGGCCCAAGGTACACATACCGTTATCGAAGTCAAATAAAAGGCAGACGAACAAGAGAAATGGATCAGTCAGTTCTACATCTCCTTGTAATTATCGTGTTGTCAGGTAACTGACGGATAAGCTGCAGTGCTAGATCTCATTGGGACCTTCTCCCTCCACACTGTCCAGGTGTCAATCGACGAGCTCACCGTATGGGTTATCGCCGCTGATGGTAACTTCATCGAGCCCTCGGCGGTCAATTCTTTACTTATCGCCAATGGTCAGCGGACCATTCTGGTCAAATTGGACTTACCAAAGCGCTACACCATCCGTGTCTCGGCTATCACTGATCCTCAGATCCTTTACGGCACGACCGTCTTTGATTTCCAAATGAATGCTGTAATCCAGTCACAAGACCCTTCGATTCCCTGGATCAATGAACGTGGTTCTAACCTGACCGCGGAAGTCGCGTATTTCGGCCCTATCATGGCAAAGCCCTACCCGCCTCCGACGACGAACATGTCCGCTGGAGCAGATGCTACGTATAAGTTTAACCTGGCCATCGACGGCAACAATAATCACTGGGCTTTGAACACGACGTCTCAGCCCGTGACCCTTGACGATGGAATGCCGATGCTATTCCATCCGGAGCCAGGGCCAAGGGACAACCATACTGTTACTGTACCGTTCTTGGGTGCGTGGGTAGACTGCATATTCCTCGTACCCAGGGGGCATCCGCCGCACCCAATCCATACGCACGGTCGACACTTCTACGTTCTGGGCGTGGGCTCATGTCCAGGAGGCTGTACAGTCGAGACGCGACATAGCGAGCTTATTCAATCTGGATAACCCGCCGCTACGTGACACGTATCCCACGCCTCCAACGATAGATGACCAGGGATGGTTGGTGGTGAGGAGACCGAGTGATAACGCTGGGGTGTGGATGCTCCATTGTCATAGTGAGCGCAACCCTACTTTTATGGGATTGTTTTATACGACTCAGGCAGCTTTCTGTTCTTTACTAACTGTGCTGAATCTAGTCCAAAGCCATATTCAGGGCGGCATGAGCTTGGTTATTCAGGATGCGGTTGAGGAGTTGCCGGTACTGCCTGATTCATATCGTGATTGGACATGTGATAGATGACCATGCCTTGTGCAAGGTAGACTGCCGCGAGATCAGCACATTTTGTTGCAGTCTGTCACTGCATTTTGGTTGTTGTTTCGACAAGTCTGCCCATTACGATCCTGCAGGCGACTGACTGCCAAGGCCTTTGACAAAATACGGCTGCCTTGATCTCGCATGATCGACCTGAGAGACTACGTCAAGGCCTGTATGTAAGACTAGGGGTGGTAATAATGGCGACGAGACGGCGAGCTGGATACCTGGCTACTAGAAAATTGAAGATGATGGCTAGTTAAGACGTAGCGATGGCTGGCGAAGGACCCGGGCTGGTTGTCTGTCGATGTTCTGCAGCTCGGAGGGCCGACCTGAGCGCTTTCTTGCAAGTTATCTCGAAAAGGGCTCGTTTCACGTCGAGTCCATCCCTTCTCCAATAATACGAACCAAGGTGCTTATCAACCAACATTCTCCACTAATCGACTTTGGTGTTATCTTCCCCGTGACATTCCGTGTCGGTCGCAAACCATCCCGCGTTGCCCCGTTCAGGAATGTCGCGCACACAGATTCAAAGTCATTTGAGTGTTCAGCCCAACAGCTAAAGTTTTTCCGGAATAGTTCGAGATAAGCGAGTTGCACATGATGTTCTCACTAATTTGCCTAGTTGACTAGTAGAATGAATGATCGTTTGCTCCTTTACATGGGTTAGCTGTGCAGCCGTTTGAGAGGGAGATCCTGCCTTCGGCTCCCGACATCTTGGGGGAGATCATGATATCACACTTGGCAGGAAACGAAGGACATCTCCATTTGTTACTATTTCCTGGTGTCGCCAAGCATCAAGTACCGGTAGATCCTCTGACAGCCATCGTGTTTTGATCCACGAGTCTCCTCCTCTCATGTTCGGAGCCCAGCTGGTTGCGGAGTGATGGGACACGATAGGCTCATCACTCCTCATTCCAAACACGCTCGCTGGATCTCTTTCACCGAGAGGGTCCGATAAATTCTGGACTCAATCTTTGCGAATTCTGGGCCTGCCTGGGCAGCTGAAGCACGCTGGCATGGTGCCAGGGACTCTAAAAGGAGTCTCGTCAACAAGCGAGGCGACTCTGGCTCCTTGGCTGGTTTTACAAGACGCAGATCCGTGGTCTGAGCAGAGTGCCAATTATAGACCGAGACGAGCTTCGCATTGCGCCGTGGGTACTGTCAGGCACGAAATCATCAGACGAACATTCAAAACGATCAAGCGGCAGTATTTCGTTTCGCGCATAAACAACCCGTGAAAGCGGAATTGACAGGCTTGACAGTTGTCGTTTCAGCCGCTTCCCTGAATGGCCTATCGCAGAAGAGCGCTGGCAGGCAAGACATGCCAGGATCTGCCTGACGTCAAGGGTCGTCCAATCAACACTGCAACCTGGGGGCTCAATCGCGCGCTCTCTCTTGGGTGTGGGCCAGCTCCCAGACGTTGCGAGTCGCAGCCCTGCGGAGGACCCTTGGGCTTTCTCGCAGCCGCAATAATCTGCTCTCACATCTTCTATGTGCCAAAAGCAAGAAACACCGAGAAAATCTCAATTGGAGCGAGCCAGTTGGGTGAGTTACTGTGAGCCCTCTGCTTACTCTCTTGAGGTCTAGTATGTGTGAATTGCTTCAATGTTGGGTAGAGTTTGCCAAACTTCAAGCGCTGCACCACGCATTAGCGACGCATTTAGGGTCGCCAAGTGACCGTTGATCGACAATTGATCTACCATCTTTGGGATTTGCTCTGGAATTGACAGTGGATTTGGCGATCGTATAACTTTCGCGCGCCCTCCAACCTACCAGCCAGCCGATCGCTCCACTGGTCTCCGGAAACCTGGGACGGTCCGGTTTGAGAGAAGCGGTCACAACCAACCACCAGCAGAAAACCGGCTCTGCTATCTCAATTACCGCATGTTCTCCAATTTTCCTCCACGAAATAGACATAAGGTTATTGGTATCTAGATCTTGACGCATTGCCCGTTTGACCCGTGGAGAACCAAGGCTTCCAGCTCGACCCAATGCCTGTTCCCCGGGGCACCCCGATTTCGTTTCCCCGTTACTGAAGCGCGGGTGAGCCGCTTCCTTCACTGACTGATACACAGGATCAGACCTGATATGCGTAGTAAGAAGGATCTGGGCCTTGTCCTGTGAATGTGCTGCTGGCGAACAATGCGAGGCCTCTGAGTTCATATATTAGAATCACCTACAACTGCCGCTCCCAGATATAGCTAGATTTCCGGCTTTCTATATCGAACAGTCCTTACCTGCCTTACTATTCAGACTTCGTTTCTTAGCAAGAGTATCGGGTTCAGCTCTGTGAGACGACCCATCTGCTTCAATTTTGTAATAGACAAGCTGCGCTCGTTATTATATCACTCATCTTCCATTACCACTTCCAACCTTGGGCCCTTCTATTTTCTTCAGAATACCGCCAAAATGCAAGTCTTCAGCACCATCGTCCTCGCTCTTGCTACAGCTGCCTCGCTCGTTGCCGCAGCACCCCAAGCTGCCGCAGCCAGTAGTGCCGCAGCTGCCTCCAGCTCCGCTGCCGCTGTTAACCGTCGGGCCGGTATGTTTGAACCCACTCATCTCTAATATCCCCGGATGGTGCTAATGTTCCTCAAGTCGCTTCAAGCGCCGCCGCGGCCGCAAGCTCCGGCGCTGTCGATGCCCGAGCCGTTCCCCGTATGATCGATGGTATGTCCAACTTAGACGCCTCAAGCCCATTACGAAGCAACACCTGTAACTGACTCAAACATCACAGCTTTCGACATGTCTGCTCGTGCCTTGGACGCAAAGGCTATCAAGCGAGCTGCCAACGCTACTGGCGACAACTAGAAAGCTCGTACTCTGGTGATAGGGGTGACGGGGTTGATGGGGAAGGCTAGCTCGGATACAGCAGAAATCCGTGATACTTGAAAGACTAATTCGGATGGGAGGTATTGTGGATTACGGATGACCTCTGTCACGGGTATTCGCGGGTACGGATCAAGATATTGCGGCACGGTTGGATCTCGAGTGCTTATACGGAGTTATAGAGTCGGAAACAGGCTGGTCGAGACGACCTCACTGGCTAGAAGCGAGCCCCTAGAGCGTGGCTGTATTATAGTAATGAATGAAAAGCTCCCAGGAGCCAAAATTGAAGCAACGTAACTGGCTTACTGCATCAACCAGCTTTCTGTTCATCTCCTGGATACCTTAGTGACACACTGCGACTCGATTTGGACCCAAATATGCTCGCGAATGATTCGTAGATAGCAAGTGCGTCTACAAATCTTCCAGACTGCCATCGTCGCGCGAGATCAGGCGCTGCCAAAGGACATTGTCAAATACCACAATATGACAGCTATGTCAAAGTCACTTTCAATGTTGACCTTCTTATACTTGCTTGAGACTACCTAAAGACCCCAATCAGCCTGGAATACGTGGACATTGTTACACATCCTTACATCCTTACATTGTAGCATCGGCAAATTGTTCACATGCTATGAGTATACGTCGAGGAAGTGCGATCGCTTCGATTCAGTTCGAAATCATCCTGCCCCTAGGGTGGACCTCTATCAAAGTAGAGTCGGCAGGATAATCCAAAGCGACGAGTCGAGATACTTGTTGGTTCTAGGCTGGATGATCCGTTCGTGAGGGCTCCGAATTCGACATGTTACTACTTGCGCGCTCAAACGCTAGGGAAACGAGGGATTGGATCTTCTTCACTTTATTTCTCATAGATAAGAAAGTGAAGGTAGAATTTCTGCTAAAGTGTCACGATATTTATGAGCTATGTATACTTCAGAAGCACAATGACTAGTATCGATGGTTGGATCTTCCTGAGGCACCTCAACAGGAGTGTTCCCGTCGATGAACCAGCTTGGTAGACCTCCGATCGACCACTGTAAACTCTGCAGAAGGATGTGTTCGCATTCGAGATATGATGGCAATGAACTCTATTGCGATGGTGGTGGCCGCTGGCATACGGATCAGTCTGATCCCGTGGTCAGTAAAAGACATGAGAAGAACCCGCAGATATCGCGATTCGCTCTTCGGAGCTTGTGCGCTTGATCTTAATGCTGGAAGTCGATATACAGGTCCATCTCATACCAACCTCACATCTACGTATATATAGCTGTCTAGTCCCCTAGATACACTGCTGCCCTCAGAGGGCGATTTACCTGACGAGGCTTTATCACACTCAACGCAGCACTATATCACATCACTTAGTATACAATAGTAAGATGGCATTATCGCTTATAATACCTCGACGGCTTTTAAATAACAAAAATCATGGCAACGATTCTGGGCAGGGCCGCCTTGATGGCGTATTGCTCGTGAAGCAGCCACCGCGAGGTACCAAACTCCGGCAGGCATACAAGATGGCAGAAGCAAGACGTGAAGGTGTCTATTCATATAACCACTGGTATGTTTTGATACGCTGTTCCGACCGAGAGGGTTTTGTTGCGACGACCCACGGGTGATCTTCAGAAGCCATGGAGGTTTTGCAGTCTAGACAAGCACTCCAGATCTCAGAGCATTCTTACAGACTGAAGCTTGATAAGTATGCGAAGGGAGTTTATGCAGAACGACTATCACGCGCGTGTTCTAGGAAGAGGGTGTGGCACAGAACAGCTCATCTCCACTACAGTTGTATGTTTAAGGAGGTATACGAAGAGCGTTTGAGAAAGACCGGATACATAGCCTCGAAAAAGGACCAAGATCAATGCGCATCGAGCTGGTCTTCGTTCGAGGATAAAACTGATCTCAGAACATCCCCATCGTGACAGTCTTCCCGCTGGCTGCAGCTGACACGAAGAAAGAACGGTTTAGGAAGAGCAGTAGAAGAGTGCAAAGTTTACATCTAAGCATTCATAATAGGGGACATGATATCCGAGTCAAAGCAGCTTATTGGGCACCCTGTGGCCACATAGTATCTCATAGAGGGAGTCATGAAGTTGATATTCAACGGATGGGAGAGCATAGAAGAGTCAGGCTGCGCAGGGCGAGTGACATGCCGCCCTTTGTTACTGTCTAACCTGATTGTGCGCGTTTGGAAGATATAGTCGCACCATACTCCTGCAACCTTGCTGTTGTTCGCGCCCAGAGCTATACGCAAGGTACAAGGCACATTTCCAGGTTCTGATATCACTCACTGGCAACCCAAGTGGCCTCATGGGATGGCGCTTTTTGCTAGCATGTTTGAGCACTAATCACCTGGCGATAACTTCCCCTAAAGTCCATTCGCTGTAATTATCGGAACACAGAGGCAGACGAGTACGCGATGCAACCATCAACCTACACGTCAACGAATAATGCTGCACAATCGCTATTAGGTGCCTGGTCGGGAAGCCAAGGGAACATGAGTCCACATGGTAGACTTCATATCCAATCCTGAAGTTATCCTTCGACCTCGGTGTGTGTAAGAGGTAGGCGAAGTGTCCAACGGGAAACGAAAGATCAGGGTGCGCATAAGCGTAACTCGTGCAATTGACGTCGGGCAGAAACGCGCCGACGAGGTAAACGGTACCAGAGAGAGACGGCTCCAGTCCTCACCTATCTATACAACCAACATAGACATATGTAGTCTGAAGCGCGGTTGATGCAGCAGAGATATCCAAGCAGAACGAACCTTGGCGCGTGGTCGTCCGTCATACACCGAGGAGCATCCTGGGTTGTTGATCAGTATTCTTCATGACAGCCAAGGTGCTCAGTTGGTTCTGAACCGAAACCTCGCCCATTCTGAAGCGGCCTGACTCGAGATGCAGACGCATCGCGTATCTTTCGCACTCAACCTCCAAACCCAGTCATGACCCTTCCGTGATTCGAGCGCTGACCCACGCGTTGACCCAAGCCCACGCGAGCTCCCTCCACATCTTAGTGCATATTCAAGTAGCTGGTTACAGATCTAGCGGAAGATCTCACTCTAGCAGGGCAATAGTGTTCCAGCTGGTGTCGACCAGCCTAAGCCCGGCGCCCTCCATAGCGCCGCGTAGCAGTGCTAGGTAAATTTGTGGTACGGCCTAACAGCGGGATCGATTCGATTCAGGGGGGTTCCCGATGCCATGATGAAAATCTAAAAGGACAACAGGAGGTCTTATTATTCTACTCTTGGTACGAATAGAGCCGTAGAAGCAAAGGACAGACAACCGGCGTCCAGACATGCAGTGATCATTGCAGTCTAGAGAGATGTTTAGGTACATACATGACAGTGGACGGCTGAGCACAGCATCCGCGGCCCGCATCAGCTTAGGCCTTCCATCACTGGCCTGGGCAGAGTTCTCCCCAGTTTAATTGGCAATCTCTCCGCCAACAAGATTTGGATTGGGGCGTTTTTTGCTCTCCGTTGCTTGACCAGAATACTTGAAGTCTCGTTCTTTTCCATGAGGCGAACTGAAGTGTAGAAGGGATCTTATCACTGCACTGAAACTACGTAGCTCCATGCAGAGTCCAGGTACTACATGCTGTACATGTGTCGAGACCTGCATGAAAGCAAGTCAAACGATGCGAAGCAAGCGTGAAGCACGACAAGATTCCAAGGTGCAATCGAAAGTCATGAATAAAGCGACGATCCCAGCGTCCAGCACGTGGTGGCAGGGGTTGACCCTTTCGCCCGCGAGGTCTCGAAGCCGGAGAAGGTTGGCTCGTTGGGCAACGGTTGTCGATCCTCTCGACTAGGTAGTTACTATGTATGTATGTATGTAGTTACACACTACATACCTCGACTCGACTCTGATCAGTGCCACACTGCAGAGAATGGTTGGTCCATGCGGGCAAAGACCCGAGACAGCATCACCTCTTTCTGGAACAGGCACTGCCACCGCGTTTCTGGAATATCAGTTCATCTGTTGGGTTTGATTTCCTCAGCATCAATCTGTCCGGTTTCTGAATGATCTCTTACGCTTCCAAAATGTGGTCCATGAGCTACTTGACATCCAGCCCGCACGACGAAAGCCAGGGAGTCTATTGCGAAGGACGACCAGCCTCATCATACCTTAGGGCCCCAGACTGCAGAGTTCTCGAGTCTGCAGAGTTCTCGAGTCTCCACGAGATGTTCGCGACTGCTCTCGAGTCTCGACGCTTGGTCTCTTGCCACCGTATGGGGTTGGTGCACTTGGTTGGTGCCAGAGGACTGGACAGGACTGGATTAGACAAGAATCGGCAAGAGTTGGCGCTCGCCCGACCGATCAGTGGAATATGTAAATGCATGACAACTGCCCTGAAACGTGGCCGGCCAGAGTCGGCCCCTGCATGGCGTGGGTCTTGGGCAGGCATGATTAGGATGGATGTGGGAAAGCGGCCATGCAGCTTCATGCACCAAGACAGGCCATCATGCTCTGGTCGCAATCACGACAGGGCACTGGACAGGGCAGAGCAGGGCAGAGGCAGGGGAGCTGTCTTGCTCTCTGATCGCTATCGAGGCCACCAGCAAGGACACAGCAAGGATGCCACAGACTGAGCACAGGCACTAACTGTTCAGTACGGACCTGCACTACCACCATCGCCGTCGTCTTCCAGGCTTTGCCCACCTATGTATTGCTAGTTACAGTAGACGGTATCTTGGCTGCTTAGGAGGGAAATCAGAGCGTGCTTGCTGCATCGAGGTTAAGCGATCAGATCACCACAAGATACCAACCTACTTAAGGTATGTAAAGATGTGTGTGTTGATCAGACAGAAACTTCTATGATAACCACGTAAGTATCGAGTCTTATGAAAAGGGGGTGGTGGCACCCAAAGCGCTCGCTATCCATACCTGTCGTTGACTCGCGGAATACCTGCTCAGATACATGTGCTAGGTACTATGTAAGGTAGTATGTAGTACGGTAGTAGCACATCTTCCACGAATCCACCATCGAAGCAGTTCTTTGGTGGGCTCTAGCACTCCAGCAGCAGCAGACAGCTCGAGAACAGAACCCTCGCTCTGGATTTCTACTGAAACCTTTCCATTGCTAGTGATAGTACTACGACCCTAAGAGGTACTACTACCTAGTGTGCATTACCACCAATGCTCGTAAAGTCACCATGCTTTGGGCTGGTGATGCTCTGTTATCTCCACACCACCCTTTCCCTCCCATACCCGAGGCCGACGAACAGCCAACCACAGGCATCCCCTCATGTTCTCTCCCGTTGCGCCTCAGTGATAATCTCTCCTCCCCTGTCCTCAAATAATCCATGGCTCTCCATATGACCTTCCCTGCATCCCTCCCTCCCTTCTCGATTGCTTAATAGATCCAGCCTCCGCGTTCCAGAACTCTTCGTCGGCTGGTTGAAGATTTTAATACACATCCGGAGAACCCAATACTGTTCACGTTTCGTTCCTTTCATATAACTGATAGACTATCGACCCTAATTGACCTGCCACTATACATTCGACTCGTCGGCGCATACCCTCTTTAACCACATCAAAACGTCGCTCGTGTGAGACATTTCAAGAAATAGACAATTTACAAGAGTCACTCTGTCGACATCCCCACGTACCTGCCCAAGGCACGTTTAAGATTCTCATTACCGCAGGCCGAGACATATCCGCCTCGCAGATAGATTTCGCATTCGAAGGTGGCCGTTTAGACTTCGGCCAACGCACACGACTACGTCGGATACACGACACCGCGCAATAACCCTCCGGGTTTTCAAGGCTATTTAGAAGGCAGCCTAGACACCCACTCTGATCTGACGGATTTACCTGATTGCCTATCCATCCAACATGCCGGGCTTTTTTGAGAAGATCCAAGCCAAGCTCGAGCTCTATCGACTGGAGCAGCGCTACACGCGCAACCGCCACCGGCGCTCGACGTTCATCAGCAACGCCATGTATGTCGATGGGGAATACGTCTACCAGACCCCAACGTCCACTGGCTCCTCGGCCAACAGCTCGGCTGCCACATCCCCCGTAGACGAGGGCCGCAGGAGCTTCGACGCCCCGGCCGCACCATCATATCAGCCCACGCCGGAGGCCTCGCCAAAGAAGAAGCGCTCGAACCGTCGACTCTCCGCCATGCCCGGCTTCGGGTCGCTTGCGCACAAGAAGAGCCAGCCCGACTGGAGGCAGAACGGCGTCTTCGCGGAAGAGACGCGGTGAGGAAAGAGCACCACGCGCGCCTGCCAGAAGACGATGAAGAAGGATGAACAACATACAACGGAGTTTGGGGAGGATCACAAATTATACCACGCATAAAGGACTTACCTTTGGATAAACACAGCCTTCAGGATTGTGGGGGGAAAACATGGGGGTGTTGAGTCACGAACCATGCTTTTATACCGACCGAGCCTCCTCGAGAGCTCTTACGACTGTCACTCTAAGACCATTTTTCTTATCTACTTCTTGCTTGTCTCCTGTTACGACGACGATGCCATTCATACCCGGATCACCTAGATGGGTGACTCTTCACAGAGAGATGTCTGGAAGCGACGCCAGGTCCTCAACGGAACGGGGGGGGGGGGGGGGAAGCAAAGTGTATTCAGCACGTTGGAGGCCGACAAAAGGCCTCGTGCAAGCTTTCGCTGTACATATTATCATTATCATGATTCAGATAATACAATCCGATCACAGTTCCCAATGTTTTTATTTGCTACTATTCGCCATGGCTTGTCCTGTCCGTAGTGTGAGTGGCTAACATATTTGTAGCAAGGGTGCGAGCAAGGCACGCGCTCAGATGGCACAGCAGATACCGAATGGACGCCTTCCAGGTGGGCATGCTACTTGTGTCGTGGTACTGCAGCTTGTGGCTGTCACTTTGCCGTGGTGTCACATTGTACTGGCGGCAAGGCGTCCATAGGTACTCACCTTTCTACCCAAATGTGCATGGCAATATCCCTCGTGTTTAGGTGTTACAGTGTGCTACTGATGACTTCATGGCTTCCTGCTTCAGGACATCCATGAGCCCTACGACCAACGCCAGGCGGGAGCTACGCGGATCCGATAGGTATTACCAACATCGAACGACATAATGATGTCACGCCAATCGGATCGTGCCCTCGGAATCTTACTTTTTTCTGGGCTTCGGCTGGAGAGGTCATTCGAAGCAAGGGGTATTGGGAAAGTGATCAGCTGTCAGTAACTTCGAGCAACACCATTGCCTACCCTCGAGACAGTGGATTACCAGCAAGAGGTGCTTCTGTTATATCTGTTTGCGCGATTCCACGCGGTCATGGTCAAAAATCTATGGCATAGACCAACTCAGCCCTTGCTTGTTGTCTTGAAGGACACCCTTCGCTCCCAGGAATGCGACAATGCAGCGATCGGCACCAAGATGTCAGGGACACATCTAAGTCAGATCCGATCTAGAGGCATGGGTGGTATCCCTGTTTCGAGGTTCTTCAAGAGATGCCAGTCATGATCTGCAGAGCGAGGGCTATTCTGCCGCAGTAGGTAAGGGAGGAAACAAACGTGAAGATTCCCACCAGTATGGTGTTACAGACGCAGGGAGTCAAGATTAGCATTTCAGAATTACCAAGTTCAGCCGAGAACACCAAACGCGATGAACGTATCCTCCCCCTTAACCCCATGTTATCACATGAACATCAACCGCTCGCTACCTTCCCGATAGCCCCGAGCTCTCGTATCTTCTCAGCTAGACTCACACTTGTCGTGTACGCCTTTCGCTTCCTGTTATCATCACCATGCGCAGCATGCTCGCGATTCCACTCGAGCAGCTCCAGCGTCATCCCCTGGAGCGTCGTCAGCGCACCCTCGTACCCCAGGCCACCTTCCGACACCGGCCGCGAGATCTCCGCGTTGGTGCCGACGAGGTGCGTGCAGATGCTGAAGATGCCGGGCTTCAGGTGCCTGATGTCGCCGCGCAGGGGCGGCAGCCACGACGGCGCCCGGTGCTGCAGCTCGGCGTACAGCTCGGCGGCGTGCGCGAGCAGGAGGACGAGGGCGGGCGGGACGCGCACCGTGGTGAAGGGGTGCACGGAGAGCGACCTGATGCAGGCATACAGGTCGCGGTAGCGGATCGGCGGGTTCGGGTCCGTCACGACGAACGGCCTGCCCGAGACCTTGGCCACGCCTTCCCGCCCGGACGACGACGGTCGCGCGACGAGCGCGGCTTCGTGGTGCAGGTGCGCAATCGCGACGTTGGCGCCGTGCACGAAGCTCTGCACGATGTGCGGGACCCAGGTCGGCAGGACGGCGCGTGACAGGGGGTCGCCGACCGTGTTGTCGGTCGGGTTGCCGTAGACGCCGTTGGCGGGCCGGATGCAGCCCGTCCGCATCGCGTCGCCGTCCGCGGCGCAGACCAGGCGTTCAGCCGCGGCCTTGCTGGCGGGATAGTTGCCGAAGTAGCCCTCGCGCTTCCGCAGCGGCTCGCTGAAGTCGCGGGTGTCCAGGATCTGGAAGAAGTTCCGAGGCTCACGCGCCCAGGGCCACACGAAGGCCCCCACGGGCTTGATGGCGATGGAAGCCGAGGAGGTGCTGCTGAAGATGTCGGCGCCTGCATCTGTGGCGGCCTCCAGCACGAGCTTTGTCCCGTGGACGTTGACGGACTCGGGGAAAGAGTATTGATGATGCGAGCGCTCTGATGCGAGGATGACGGCAGCGGTGTGGAAGACGGTTAACGGGAGCTGTGCCACACTTGGGTCCCAGGTCTTGGAAAAGGCCGAGTCAACTGAGTACTTGGACGTAATGTCGGTTCTCACAAAGTCCACCTTGGTGGCTGAGCCTCGTTGCATATCTGGACGTTCGGATCGTCGGATATCTAGGACCCGAATGGCAGCGGGCGGGGTGCCGCGAGCAAGTAGTTGGAGAACAATGAAGCCACCCACGAGTCCTGCGCCATGTGAGAAGAAGGTGGCGTTCGAGGAGATGAGGTCGCGTACCTGAGCCTCCCGTGACAATGTATCGCCGATCCAACTTGGGCGGAAGTCTGTCTGTATAATCTATGGGTTCTCGATCCAGCTTTTCATAGGTATCACGGAGTCGAGCTGGAGTCCACGGAGGGCCCGGCAGTCTCCGGACCTCATCCGGAACCCGGGACAATAACTGATTTACTCGAAAAAGATATACAATAACCAGGAAGAAAAGAGCCAATGTGGCTGCAGGAGACCAATCAAGTCCAGACATGGTGCGAGGAGATCACCCACGGATTTCTATACTCATGACACCTGCTTCTGAGAAGGTGCTCATAAATTCCAGACGGCAAGACACGACCAATGGAGTGGTGAGGAGAGGCTCACGTCTGGACGTTTAGTGTGGGGTACAGTGATGATGCTTACAAAATCAAGTTCGAAGTCCGGGGCTCTGTGCGGCTAAGAGGAATCCAAAGTGTGCAATGGAGTGGAAGGGTCTCATCAAACAAACAGACTAGATATTGCTACTAAATTCTGCTTCAACCGGAAAATAATGACTGCTGAGAAGATACAATAAAGAATTGGCTTCAACCACCGTATAAGACATGCGTAGAGAGGGTCATTTTTCTGTCTGCCCCTCGTCTCATTGCTGGGTTCCGGCCGAGTTCGCAGGTCGCGAGCTTACGGCCCTATAAATTGATAGATTTTCGTCTCCAACATCACGCAGTCAAGCATCAATGGCAGCCACATTATGTCGCGTGGAATACTTAGGGCAATGACGGCATCTGAATGTTTTCGATCTTCAAAACTCCTTGGCTAAGTACTCAAGCTGAAAGAAGGTGACCGGCAACTGCCGAGGTAGAAACTCTTCTACTTGAGTTGGATGACTTCGAGTCATATGACACTCACTGCATGTTTCTATCTTGCTTTTTGTGTTTCCACGCTCTTACAAAAGGAAACGAGATTACCGAGTGCCACGGCTACTGCAATTGGGCAGTCGCCTACCTAGTTGCTTCAATTTGCGCAAAAAGGGCATATGTCTATCGAGAGCGCCATGTGCATGCTCCAGGCCGCGTTTGTGGTCTGATGCGCTCATTGGCTTATATTCGTGCTCTAAATGGCCTGTTCCGCACCCTCATCATTCATAAAGGGGGAATCTAGACTTGACATGGCATTACTAGTCATAGACTAGCAATTCCATGGCGGCCCGATCTACTCCCGCTTCTCGATACTCCCTTGATTTTGAATCTCCTCTGGCTCAAACACATGGTTTCGACGCTCACATTCGTTCTTGATGCCAGTCGTCACTATGATCCTGCATTGGGAAGGTCTACGGCAGCTTGTTTTTTTTTCTTTTCTACCGTAGAGCCGCCTTGGGCAGGTCGCCGGCTGACACCTTGTCCTCTTCACCTCGCTTCTTGTAGCCTCCCTTGATCATGCGTTCTGACGCAGACCATTACCCGAATGCGGTCACCGCTCTTCGCCACAACATTTTCTAGCAGGACTACCCGCGTGGTTTTGAGGAATATCTTGCCTTGGCGTCCTCTGCCCGGGATCTGCTAATCTATGTCGTCTCGGAACGTCTGTTGTGATTTCCGTCTTTGGTAGCTACCTACTCAAGCAACTGGAAGAACACAGATCTCCGCCCTTGGCGGGTAGCCAAGTCCAGAGACCCCTCCCCAACTGATCTTGTGGTATCTGACGTGGCTCGAGAACACAAAGATCAATTCTCCACTCCTTCGCAACAAGCCAACTCACAGCGAGGTACAGGCACCATGGGAAAGGAAGAAGGAAAGCCGAAGAGCTTACGAATCATGTTTTGAAGAGTGTTCAAGAGTATTATCGAAGCAGACATGGCCAATTATACGTGTCATAAACCAGGAAGCCACTACCTCATCCCAAACAGCTTCTAGTCAAGCGAATGCCGCTCCCAGTGCGACCGCTGGAATAGGCAACTCGAGATTGGCAGGGCTGAAAGCAAGGCGGCAGAGCGGCTCTGCTGTGGAGCGGGAAAGCTTGGTTCAGAGGCAGTGTTTGTCTGAATAGGCATGTCGTAGACCAGCTGAGCTTGGCGGCGACTCTCGAAATGCACATGTCGGGTAATCGGAAGCTCTCGAGTAGATATCGTTTACGTTGCGGAGCACTTTTATTCATCCCTGTGGAGTGTTTGAAGCCTGAGTTGGAAATACGCACATGGGTGCGCCTCCCGTCACTGAATTAAGTAGCTATGTGTCGTTGAAATCAAATCCATTTACGACAGAATTTAATCGTATGTGACTAATGCACAGGGGGCGCTTCTCATATCAGCCCATCGACCATTGCCTGCTGTATCCAGTCGCATCTGTAATTCCTCACAGCATCAATCGTCGTGTTGAAGCCAGAGTCTGTCAGTTCCAGCACCGTGGACTCATCGCCGTACTCGGGGAATTCGGGAAGCCCGTCCTCGTTCGGGTTCCCCGTCCGTGCGAACTGCACAATGTAGTCCTGGTGCTCCTCGGCCAGCTCGGCGCTGATCACAGACGACGTATCCCCGTTGTAGAACGTGTAGGACAGATCCGCCGCATGGTATCCAGTTCCTACACCGAAGATGTAATTATGCGTCACGTTTCCGAATGCCACGCCCAGGTACCCGGTGATGCAAGAAAAGCTGACCTCGGTGCCGATTTGTACCGCGCGGGCGAATTCGGTCGTCCACGGATACGTGCCGTCCAGGACGTCGGGCCAGATGTCCGTGAGCATGGTGTTGACCGTAGCCTCAGAAGCCTCGGGGAAGTTCTGCTCCACCAACTGGCGGACATCACTGGCAGTACTGATGTCCGTTGGCGTGAAAGGGACGGACTCATTAGATGTGTGGCTTATAAGGAGCTGTTTCACTGTCAGCCGCCTATGTCGGACTTATCTGGACATTACCATCTCACCTTCACATCGTGGTTGAACGCGCCTTCTTGCAGTAGGACCTGGGGCAGCTTTGGCACGAAAGTTCCGTCAGGACCCGGCCCGAAATTGAAACTACCGGTGTTCGCCGGGTACACAACAGCCTGATTGACGCTCTTGAGAGTAGCGCTACTCAGCTGCTTCAGGTCCATGACACAGTTCACCGTGGTGTTCGTCTCCGCGCTTGCCGCCTCCGTCGTCATCTGAAAGACCTCCTCAAAATCAATGTTGATCTGAAAGGCAGGCGATTGTGGAATAGCCTGAGCGAAGGGAGCCGGAACCAAGCCTCCAAATGCTGTGATCTGGTGCACGATGGATGAAGCACCGGCGCTCTCGCCCATGACCGTGACCCGGCTGGGCGCGCCTCCAAATCGTGCAATGTAGTTCTGCACCCAGTCGAGCGCCATGCGCTGGTCGTAAAGTCCAAGATTTGGCACGAGCCCTTCGGCGCCAGCTAACCAGCCAAACAGACCCAATCGGTAGTTGATCGTAACGACGATGGCCGGGTCACCTCCATCGGCCTGCGACCGTGCGATCAGTCCCGCCGGGTTGCCGTCCGAGTTCTTGGAGCCGAAGGTGAAGCCACCGCCGTGAATGTAGACGATAACGGGGGCTTCGGCGCTGGAGCCCTTTTCAAACACGCTCACGGGAACGCGCACGTCGAGGAGCAGGCATGCCTCCGTCTGGCCGGCGGCGTTAACGAGGGCCTTTAGTTGGTCTAGGTAAGACAGGCCCGTTCCGCTCTGATACAGGCCGATGATCCATCCCGGATAGGCCTGGTAGCAGATTTTGTCACGACCACCATTGGTGACGACAGAGCTGTTGCCTACGATGGGCTGGGGAAGGGCGAAACGGAGGTTATCAACTGGTTGTTGGGCGTAAGGGATGTTGCTGAAAGTATAGTAGTCGCCAGTTGCCTGTTTCTCCATGTTAGTCGTTTGGCTATCTCCGCATCGCCTCTCCCATGTGGCTTGCCAGCTCAGCAATCCTCTTCACCCTGTCCATTCACAGACGATGCATAGGCACCTGGCTTCTGGGTTCCAAGTATTCTCAGACCTGAAAATGGGAGCGGCAAAGCATGGGGTTAATACGCACATTCAGTGTTCCCGTGTGAATCTCATAACCTAGGTTGACACTGGGCGTGTCATCCTTCTTGATGACCGCTGCAAAGACATCACCGGCGCACAGCAACAGCACAAGGCAAGCGGCGACAAGTCTTTCCAACCCCATACTTGTTTTTTCTGTCCAAATAGCGTGGCGGCGTGCCGTGGACGCTATGAATCAGGTAGCAATCGGCCTCTCAGCTGTGAGCGGTAGCCGATTCGATTCCGAGAGTTTGGTACAAATACTCACATCCCGTCCCAGCATCGTGGGTTGGGTATAAACAACGACGGGGGGAGTACCGGTTATTAAATTACCAGCACATCTAGTTCCCACGCACTAGAGTAGCGTATTAGGACGCTACGGAGAATTCTTTGACCTCCCACATCCTTCTAGGATCAGAATTGAGCCATCAAGGCAAATTGCAGTACAGGCAGATTCGTAGCACGGGACATGCTGTTCCCTGGGCACCCCTACTGTCTTGATTGTCTATTACGCAGATGACCTCTGTCGAACTCCGTCGTGGTATGTAGATCGCCGGTTTGTTGAGGTAGGCCCAGAAGTACACGGACGTAGTTACCGCGGAGCGTTATCTCAAAGGGAACAGCCACGCCGGTGGACCCCAGTCGAGCGGATTCGCGCAGTGCTTTCGCAGGGGAACCGCTTCGAGCTCGAGCCTTGACGACGGCCACATCACATTTCCAGAATGTATCACCGGGTCGGGCTGATTGCGGAAGCCGAATCGAAGCCTAGCGGGTGCTAGACCATTAGCCTACTGCCATATCAACAGGACTCGCTGGAATGCGACAACCCGCAATTGTAATTGCAGATGAAAAGGGTCGACCGATACCCAGTCGGGTACGACCCTCAAGAGAGGCAGCCGCTGGCAGGTCTCATCGAAAAGCTTGTCTATCCGGACGGGAGTTGCCATGAGGTGGCGCTAGAGGTGCGCGGCGACTCGCCTCACGTGGAAGGTCAGTCGACGAGGTATGCGTCGCATAGGTTGCGTTCTTGTTACCAGCCAAATGTGGCGGCTTGGCTACATAGGTAGCTGCTCGAACGGTCACATTTGAGACCTATGAGATTCACGAACCAAGATCCCTATGTGTATGAGATCTACATAGGTTTTATGGTTCGCCGCCTTTAGCTACTTGCCGGTGTCTAGCAACTCAAAAACCACCCACCTAGTCATCTAACCAGCGCGGTATTAGCCGTGTCGCGTGGTTGACTTGGTATGTACTGCATCCAGTACAGTAGACTGCGTGCGGACGGGCCTCTGGGTGTGACGTGCCAGAACCGCATAGGCCACAGTAATCCCCGTAATCACAAGATTGGTTACTGGAATTTAACCCCGCCAGCAATTCGTAGACAATGTAACCCGAGCAAGGCTTGCGTACCTCCTGCGAGGGAGATCATGTCAACGTAAGACCAGAGTAAGACCTGCCGTTTGCCGCAGCTGAAGAATGAGACGAACTCGCCAAAATGGGGCGTATCTTGCATCTAGATACCGCATATCAGACGAGATGGAAATTTCCGCCAGCGAATCATGCGGGAAGGAACTGCAAGTGACGCTGTCTCAACACGGAATGCCAATCCTCAATAGCAGCTGCGGCCGCAACGCACGATCTGGGCACCGCGCTAGCAGCTTGCAAGCCCAGCAAAGCCACGGTAGATATTCTATTACATATTCAAGAGTGCATGGATGCGTCCGGACACTCAGCGCACGGGGTATGGCCGCAGTGTGCTCGGTGGTGCTCAGCGCGGGGACCTCGGCGCTGAAATCATCTGACGCCGAGCAACTGATGGAGCAATGGGTCATTGAGGTAATATGCAGCTCACGTATTTATCCAAGGGGCCAAAAACCTTTCTGTTTGGCGAATTTGACGTGAAGCGCACCAATGGGCATAAAAGTTCAAAATTTTTACTGCTATACTCGGAAGCATCTCTGCTGCACAGCATTGAAGCATCGAGCTTGGTCCCAGGATGGAATCTACTCAAGTATGAATGCCGAAGGGAATGCCATAGTGTGGTCTTTTTAGACCACGCTTGAGCCGGCAGACCGAAACGATTCCTCGGTTCATTGCCCCGGGCATGAATGGATTCAAAGTTGGGTATCTTTGTTTCTGTTTACGTCCCAGGTCTATTGCTGCCTGGATCTGGTTTGTCCTTGTCTACACCGCTACCGACAACCTCTCCAATTTCCGACCCATCAGAGGCGAATAGAGTTTCTTGCGCTGGTAGCAGTCAGTCAGCAACCTGGCGATATTCTCATCAATGAATGATATGGCAAGACTCACTACTCCAGAGTTCCGAATAAAGCCCCCCTCGGTCGATGAGCTCCTTATGCGTACCCTGTTCGGCAACGCTCCCTTCTTTCAGCACAATGATCAAATCAGCGTCATAGATCGTCCGTAAACGATGGGCGACGAAGACACTCGTCCTATTCTTCTCACGGAGAATACTGTTGATGTTGTGCATGAGCGCCTGCTCGGTATGTGTGTCGAGCGCACTCGTAGCTTCGTCAAAGAAGAGTAACTGGGGATCCTTCAGCAACAAACGCGAGACCGCAAGACGTTGCTTTTCACCCCCGCTAATCATCATACCCCTTTCGCCAACTTTGGTGTCATATCCAGATGGCCAGCTGGATATAATGTCGTGAATTCGAGCACGCTGTGCTGCTGCGATGACCTCCGAATCTGAAGCTGTCATGTTGCCATACTTGATGTTGTGTTCGACGGTGTCATTGAAAAGAGGGGTATCTTGCGGTACGACACCAATTGACCTTCTTAGAGAATCTAATGTCACCTGGCGGACGTCCTGGTCATCGATCAGGATGCGGCCTGTCTCCACGTCGTAGGAGCGGAAGAGTAGTCGTAGAAGGGTGGACTTTCCACAGCCACTTGGACCGACGATGGCCACTTTCTTGCCCGCTGGGATAGTCATTGTGAGGTCACGTAGGATTGGGCGTTCTTTGTTGTAGCCAAAGGTGACGTTTTCGAACTTGATCTGGCCCCCTCGTTCAAGCTGAAGGACTTTGGCATCAGGAGCTTCCTTGATCGATACATTGACTTTTTCTAAGTTGAACAGGGTCTCCATATCCAGTAGAGATTGTCGAAGTTCGCGATAGACTGAACCGAGGAAGTTCAGTGGCACAGAAAGTTGGAAAACCAGCTGATTGACCATTACCAAGTCACCTACAGTCAGGGAACCAGCAGCAACACCGTTTGCGGCTAGGTACATCATCGCCGTCAGGGCACTGGAAAAGATAATGTTTTGGCCGCTGTTGAGAAGTGCCAAAGATGTAGCTACCTTGATGGAACTCTTTTCATAGTCTCGAAGAGCTTTGTCATATCTGTTTACCTCGAACTTCTCGTTGTTGAAGTACTTGACAGCTTCGTAGTTGATGAGGGAGTCTACTGCCACAGTTGAGGCTTTGTTGTCTGCTGCGTTTGCTTGGCGTCGAAACTTGGTTCGCCAAGCGGTCGTCCAAATGGTGAAGGCGGTATAGCCAGACATGGTCAGCAAAGTTATGCCAGCAAAACCTGCGCCGTATTGCCATGTCAAGATGCCACAGACCATGCCAATCTCTAGTGCGGTTGGGACAATATGGAAGACCATGCTTGTGAGCAAGAAGCTGATGCCTTTGGTACCTCTATCAATGGCCCTCGTAAGCCCACCAGTCTGTTTGGTCAAATGGAAGTTCAAATCGAGCCGCAGAAGATGGTCGAAAACGTTACAAGCCACTCTCCGAATCGCCTTTTGTGCTACGGACGCGAATACAGCATTTCGCAGCTCTTGGAAAACCGTAGCCCCTATCCTGGTTGCGCCATAGGCCAAAATCATACTCCCAGCGATCATGGTAGCAGTTCCGCCAGTCTGCCCTACATCGATATTCATAGAGTCGACGATGTTCTTGAAATAGAATGGAACCTGCACATTCAACACTTTGGCGCCCACCAAGAGGACAACTGCCAGTGAAACACGCATTTTGGTGTCCATGCTACCCTTACCGCTGGGCCAGAGGTAGTGTGCCATTTCTTTCATTATGGCCCAGTCTGCCTTCCGCTGTTCTTGCGCGTTCTTTTCGACCGGGGCCAAAGGGTCCTTCTGATTGGCTGCATTTTGCTTCTTGCCGTCGCCTTGGGCATTGTCTGATTGGGTTTTGGCATAAGAGCCAAATCTGGCAGTTGGCGAAACAGTCTTAGATGGGTATAAGCCATCGGTTGGCCTTGATTGTAGTCGCTTTGGGAGGCAATGCAAGGTCGCGAACACGCGTGTGGCAGTATTCGATGGAGAGGAAAGCCACTGGCCCAAAACTGGCCTTTTCGACCCAGCGCATGCCGGGCAAGGGGCGGATGCCCTTAGTATCGTTCGGATTACCATGTCCGTAGCGGCTACATAGAGTTGTTCATGGTGAGGATTTTCGTTTGAGGGGCGGCGTGCGATGCGAGCAAGTCGATGTTATTGAGCCGAGCCTGTAGGAAATATGGGAAATCTTGGAAGCCTCGAACAAAGAAGAGGGCGATGGATTGGTCAATAAGGTAGTTTTGGTGTCTTGGGGATTTTAGATTAAGATGAGCTAGATGAATACTGCATGGCGACAACTGGAGGTTTCACGATTGACGACGATAGGATGCGGCGTTTATCGTCAAGATTGATGTTACACGGAGGGGTTCATCTTTACTCGAGCCTACGTCAGAAGAGAGCTCCAAGCTCCCTTCCAATCCGAAGCATGGACGTCGGTCGCCATAGCTTGCCTAGGCGTGGTCATTCGGCGCAGCACAGTGTCCATCTGAGTCTGAGCAGCCCTCGCCTTTGGAACCCTGTCAAGGCCTGGATAGCAAGTGATAGCGCTGTTGAGACTTTTCAGGTGGCACCTGTAGCGGCCATTGCTGCTGTGGATTGCTAAGAGTACTGTCCATTAGCTCTTACTTATACTGTATCACGCCTAGTTACTACCGAAGGTGGTCGTGGACCTCTATTAATCCGGTTAGCGTCCATTCAAGTACCCAAAGTTGAATATCTCCGGCCGACATAAGCGCCCGTCCATTCCGTTAGAGGCCCAGTACCTAGTAGCACCTTTTCCTCTTCGATATAGGTGCATTCCAATGCTTCTCCTACCTAGCTCTTCGCTTTCCAGCCCCCTCTAGTCTTTCGGGCGCCGCTACCGCTGGAAACTTCTCGTGGCCTTGACTGATCAGTGTGAAGTTGTGTCATATTTCTGGGGTCACGAGTAGCTGCATATACCCGATATTGCTAAACTGAACCACGATAGTTGATTGACAACTCGGTAAGACTCCGGTCCAGGGAAAGTAATACTGAGAGCCCAACGTTCTGGTGCAATCTCAAATACACGGCGCGGAATCATGGCCTCGTAAGACTCATTACAAATAGTATGGGAGTAAAGGCACATATGTATGTATGTATAGCATCGCAAAGCTGTAGCTTCATGGGCACTCCCTGGGAGATCGTCCCGTAAAGCGTTGCTGGCGGTGAGATCGAAACTAGGATCTACGGCGATCTTGAAGACACCGCCTGTGTCTATAATGGGTGTCAGGGGTTTGACCCCAGGGAAGACCCGGTGCGTAACTTAAACGTGAGGTTGTCAAAGTGTCCTTATCACTGACAGGTCACCAAATCGGGGTTTATGGTGGTATGGGGTGTCGGCTGTTGAACCAGCCTCTGGTCATCGAGACTATCGCCAGCTCCCGATCAGGCTCAGTGAGATGCAGACCCCGAATGTCACAATGCCCAATTCAACCTGAACAGCAATCGTTTTCTCTGTCAAAGCGCCAGCCAAGCAGCTCATGCCTCTCTCGAGGCGTTCACGTGCAGCCGGCTATCGGAATCATGCATGAGTGGTGCTCTTTAGGTACCGCAGATGAAGAACTCGAGTCCTCAAACAGACGAACCCGAGGCGTTCAGGGGGGCAATACACCCCTTATATCTATGAACCGAACCAGTCGGAAGGGATTGGGCGCCTGCTATCAGCCTCAGGAGCTTTCCAAACGGCAACCCCTTGATGCATCGCATAGATGGGACAAATGGCGGTGACTATATGGTCAACTGTATATGGCCAGCTGAACGGGCCGAGCTCCACCGTGCCCGCCTCATCAGTCAATGCATCGGGGCCGTTTCCTGACCTTGGCGGGCTCGTGACTACACCCTGCCAGCGCACACCGTCTTGGACTGTTCCTCTCCTTGCCCTCATGTATCAGCGCCTAGTGGACCTTCACCTTGCAACGACCATTGAAAGCGTTGATAATGCATCACGGTGGAGCTGGCACAGTTGGGCAGCACCACACCAAGTGGTACATCGTCAGCATCCAGACCTGAACAAGTGGACGTGAATCCTCCGGAAGTACTCGCCTTGCCACTTGTCTGTCATCGATACAACTGACGAGGGAACCTGACCAAGGCGTTTCGGCTACCCTTAGCTCGATACCCATCACCGATCTCTCGTGAGGTCAAATACCCCCGTCTAGAACTTACTCTTTTCTCTTTCATTCCTCTCCCTCTTTCTCTCTCGTTAGAGATGGGAAATCGTGATCAAGGTACGCTCAAGAGTGACTCAGGCTATGGGGACGATGCGTCTGAGACGCCATATAGCACGTCCGATGGCCACCCCCTTGGTGAGTTTCTGTGATCATACGCATTCCTCCAAGAATCATGACGACTAACCTTGAGCGTCTAGCTTTGAAAGGGTACGATATTGGGTCGGCGTCTAGGCTGCAAGTTGGCGACGTAAGTCTGATCCCATACAAACGACCCGTACCAGAAGAGGTGAGATGTATGCTAAGTCCTGACTAGGTGTTCGAGTTTCTCTGGGCAGACGCCCCTCAGTTCGAATGGGAGTGGAAGTGTCTGGGTTACACGCGATTCATTGTGCTCCGGCATAGCGAAGAATTTCCCCACCACTGCGCCTGCATCCCCGTTTCTACAGGACCGCCGAGCAAGCACGAGTTCGCCAAACCGGGCATTGACAGCTTCCAGCAAGGCTACGTCTTCGCCAATGGCGACCCGAACCCGGGGTATGAGCAGTCCAATGGAGGCCATCGCCTGCCCTACTCTCCCGTAGGTATCGAGCTGAAGCCGGGGAAATTGCGTGTCAAGGAGGATTCCCGTGCCAACTACGCCGACATTGTCGACATCGACCACGATGCTCAGGTCATGGTTGTCGGCGATGTCGTCAAGTACTTCGACCGCGTCCGACGCAACGTGAACAAGGCCTTCATGCGCCAGATTCTGCGTAAGGCACTCGAAAAATATCAAGCGGACAAGGCAGAGAAAGCAGAGAAAGCAGAAAAGGAGGGCGGCATTCAGGTCCAGCCGCAAGAGGAGGGAAGTGAAAGCATACATCCTCCACCCCCTGAGTCCGTAGATGGCGACGGAGGTGGTGCAGATTGCAAGCAAACACCACCCACACCCATCGATACCTTTCCCGAAGTCATCGCAGAGGAGGAAGAAGAAGAAGCGGTGGCAGATCCTGATGCAGACACCCGAGCTGAGGTTGGAGGGTCGTCGCTCGGCGAGACTGCGGGCGAGTATATGACCGAGCCAGAACGCAAGGAGAAGAGACGTGAAGAGAAGACAGAAACAGAAAAGGTGGAGAAGGAGAAAACAGACAGAGTGAAGACGGAGAAGGAGAAGCGCGAAGATCGGCCCCGTCGATACAGCCGAGCACACGACCGAGCGAAGCGTTCAGACGGGTCAAGTCTGAAGCCCAAACGTGACCTCGACTACGACTTGATGTCTATGCACAATGTTGCTATGGCTGGACTCAACCGACCCTAGAGCGCGACTCATTTGACGGGTGCATCTGCATAGACATGGCGTACGGCGAAGACTTGGGACACGGAGGCATAATTCTGTTTGAAACAATACAGTTTGGCACACGATATACGATTGTTGTGAGACGAATAATGACAAATGACCCAAATTATACCTACACATGTAGAAGATTAGACAGAATCAGGGAACCAGAATTCAAAACCTGCCAGAATATGCATTGAGACATCTTTCACCAACAGTCACTTGCTATACCTGACCTCAACTGTCATCGGGTCAAATGTCATTATTGATTGATTTGGTCTTTGTGTTTGATCTTTCCTGTTTCCTCGCGAGTTCATTCCGCTTCTCGCTACCCCTTTTGTCATAAGTATTAGCACGCAAGTGTAGACACATTGAAAGCTATGTGCATAATCCATGTCTCGAGAATCCTCCGTCATTTCTATCGTAATGAGGAAGGCGGAGCAAGATATTCGTCGGCCAAGTCTAACGAGTCCAAGTGGTCGCCAGCACATTACTGCCACGGTCGAGAGTGGTGGTTCGCTGTTACAAGTCGCTACGCATCCGCACCTTTATTATCCCCAGATGATGCCACTGAGTGCAGGTACTCGCACGTCGACTTCTCTCGATCCACTACTGTCTCGCTCAGCCTCTCTCAACATAATGCCCGAGTTGGGTAGCGGCCATTCTATTGTCCGCTCGGGAGTAGAGTGCGGGCTGCCGCAGTCGACCTTCTGCACAGTGAGGACGGCGCGATTCGGCGACGCAGGTGCCTCGTGGTGCGGCAGCAAGCTTATAGCGTTGCTATGTCGTGCCTGTGTCATGGGCACTGACGTTGCTGTAAAGATTTCGATGTTTTCCGTGTATCCCGACTCAACGGAACAGATACTGCTGGCGTCAGAATCAGGTTCGGGAGGATCTTCGAATCCGCCAGGGGGGGATACGTACGACCAGCGCGGTGTTTCGGAGAGTATTTGCTCCTTGGTGCGCATATACCGCGAAGAGGGAGGTAGAGGCGGGAGAACAGAGACCTTGCTAGAGCCGTCGTGGTAGCTGTGGACGATGGCGCCGGCTTCAGCATGGCTGCCTCTGTCGGGATTGGATCCCTGACACATGTCGCTACGCTCCCGTCGACGTCGATGGTAAATATAAAATGCGAGGATGGAGATAGTCAAGAGTGTAAAGGCGCAGCCAACGCCTACCATTATCGGTATCAAGGGGGAATCCCTTGCAATATCGCGTCCGAATTTGCTTTTCACCCCGAGCGCATTCCGTGATATCGAGTTTGAGGTCATGGCATGCGAGTTCTCGAAGGTCGTCAAACCAGGGTTGAGTTTGAAGTTACAGTCCCAGAGGCCCTTACATGGTCGGCATCTCTACGTATATGCTATTCTTTGGAGTCGGGAATCACGGTTTGAATCTCTGGCGGAACCATAGAGAATGAGACAATGAGAGTGCGACACTATGTCATTCACGAAACATCATGCCTTATAGGTCGTTGAGCAAACCACCATTCTCTCTATGATAGCGAAGACTGCCAATGAGTCAAAGAGTAACAAGTTTAACAAAGCCCACTGACGTGAACATGAGAGAGGCCATGGCAGATGTCTCAGTCTAGCCGCGGCTTCTGAAGCCATTCACGATTCTCTGTGACGGGAACAAGATAGATGGCCTTATAAACTTCCGCTCTGCAGTCCTAGAGCAACACCCCAAGAGCTCAAGATAAAGCTCCACAATCCGTTGGGAAAAAAAAAGAAACATCTGCCGCTGGAGCAAAGGCGCGCACCGATGGAAACTACACCAAACCCAGACCTCAGTGTCGAGCCCATTTTGTCCCGCCGAGAAATATCAACGGAAGGTCAAGTCGCTGTGATAATGACATTCCTATCACTGTCTGTGATGGGAATCGGTATCTGCATATACAGATGGCGTTGTTGCTACCCTGTCTGGAGTGCCGGTAGGTACAGTAGATCATAAGGTAGCCTTTGTTGCTAGCCCTCTAGTGGGCTGTCATTGAACCATCTGAGTCAAGCACGTCTCGCAAACATGTGACTGTGATTGAGTTGGGGTGAACAGACAGAGGATTTCCCATGAGTCACCATCATGCACCCTCCACCAGATGTGAGAATGAGCAAGAGAGCTGTTACTAATCTGTCTCAGCCCGGAGTATGCAGCGATACCGTACACCACCTCTGACTGAAGCTGATGCCGCTTCACCATGCAAAGGATACAGACACCAAGGCTCTATGCATTACCAATCTTGTGGACTGATTGTATAATGCAGGCTCCCGATCACGCAAATCTCGTGCACTTAAGATTTACCTACGCATCAAACTCAAATCATCATGAGGCTAGGGTCTGTTAAGCATCAACAGCCTTGAGACAGCATCGACCGAATCAGCTTGCAGTTCGCGCCCGCGGGAAGCTCCGAAGGAGGCGCTGACGCAAGCGCCCACATTCCGACCAAATGAATATTCTTGCTTGAGAATCGACGCGAAACATCGTGGAGCTTGCTGTGGCTGGTGGCTTTTGTCGCTTGAATGAGACATCTCAAGGGTGTATACCTGGCAAGCCAGGGCTGACAGGGCTCAGTCGGCTCAATACCGAGATCCAGACCGCTGGCGCCCACCAGCCACTATTCTCCGCAGCCGCAACGAGACAACACGATGGTACAGTAATGTGGGCGAAGATCAAACCCGGTCGCACAGAACATGCTTAAAATAAGCCTGTCATCTGCCGATTGCCGTAATCGCCCATTGATAAGTCAGATCATTCATGCAAGTGTTGCCTGTGCTGGCCTGTCCAAACCTGTTGTCCAAATGCCTCAGATGCTCAGACGAGCTGGAAACAGGGCTTCGACAGGGGGTATCGTGACTCGTCATCACCTGTGGTTTCACCCAGCTACAAGCCCCGTCAGCGGCCCCGTCGACTGCCTCGAAACCTTCGAGAATTCCTGCGCAAGCTTGCTTAAGCTTGTTCATGTTAGCCTCAACTTAACTCGATGGCGATTCTGGGGTAACCGCAGCCGTAAAATAGGTCCGCGATATCCGAAAATCATATGGTTTGATTTTCAGGTCAGTGTCATGATGCACATGATGCACCTTGTGTTATTCTCGCACAGATGCTGGGTCACAGCTCGTGATGAGGCCTTTCGCTTCGGTTTTCACCTTGGTGAGCCATCATATCGACACTGAAGGGGAACAGAAGAGACGGAGTATAAAGATATCCAACCGCTCGCCCAAGATGTCGAGAAAAAGAATCATCACTCATCCGATTCTATCATCGACATCCTCTCTTCCCTTCTCCAGGTTGATCCTCTTATTTCATACGGCTTTGATAGCTAAACAGTTGCCGGCCAACACATCTTCATTAATTCCAACTACACGCCTAGATTCGTATTCACCTACATCTTCATCTTCACCTTCATCATGAAGTACTCCTACGTCTTCCTCGCGCTTACTGCCGCGACCGTCTACGCAGCCCCAGCTGTCCAAATCGACAGCTCTCTCGATGTCCGAGATCCTCAGTTCGGCGGTGGCTTCGGAGGCGGACAGCAGGGCGGCCAAGGAGGAGCTCCTCCGCCACAGGGTGGTCAAGGTGGAGGATTCGGCGGCCAGGGCGGCCAAGGTGGAGGATTTGGCGCCCAAGGCGGCGCACCAGGAGGTCAAGGCGGCGCACCAGGAGGACGCCCATTCAAGCGTTCGCCCCAGCGCGGCGGTCAACGCGGCGGTCAGGCCCCGCCTCCTCCCCCTCAGGGTGGTGCCGGTCGAGGGTCCCGTCTGGCGCGTGATCCTCAGTTCGGCGGACAGCAAGGCGGACAGCAAGGACAACAAGGACAACAAGCTCCTCCTCCACAACAGCAAGGAGGTCAACAACAACAGCAAAGCGGACAGCAACAGCAGCCGCAACAACAACAGCAGCAGCCGCAGCAGCAGCAGCAGCAGCAGGGAGGCCAGCAAGCTCAAGGTGGCGCGTTCGGCGGTTTCCGTCGTGATCCCCAATTCGGAGGGCAACAGGGAGGGCAACAGGGAGGGCAACAGGGCGGTCAACAGGGCGGCCAGCAAGCGCCTCCTCCACAGCAGCAAGGAGGTCAGCAACAACAACAAGGTGGTCAGCAACAACAGCAAGGCGGACAGCAACAACAGCAACAACAGCAGCAGCAGCAACAACAGCAGGGTGGACAGCAAGTCGGAGGAGCTCAGGGAGGCCAACAAGCCCAAGGTGGCGCATTCGGCGGCTTCCGTCGTGATCCCCAATTCGGAGGGCAACAGGGAGGGCAACAGGGAGGGCAACAGGGCGGTCAACAGGGCGGCCAGCAAGCGCCTCCTCCACAGCAGCAAGGAGGTCAGCAACAACAACAAGGTGGACAGCAGCCGCAGCAGCAACAGCAGCAGCAGCAGCAGCAACAACAACAACAGCAGGGTGGACAGGGTGGACAGGGTGGACAGGGTGGACGCCCATTCTAGATCTTCGTTTGAGCATTTATGATACCCGGACCAGCGTGACAGCCGAGACCTGGGGATTGCGGTTGGGCTACAAAGGCAATGACGACTTCAGCTGGAATACGTTGAAGAAGTCAGCTATATGCCCACTAAGTCTTACCTGTATAAATAGATACATAGACCCGATGAAAACAAGCCAGCTGTATTTCATCATCAATCATGAGATCCTATGATCAGTGAAATGTGTTTCAGTAGTCAGGCACCATCCCGTGGAGAGCAATAAGCTTCCTGTAGAAATATTGCAAGCCTTATGCACGAGGACCCCAAAAAAAAAACACAGGCACGCCTTCTTGGGTACCATTTCATAAGCAAACCGGCTCACCACGCTCCTTTTACCGGGTCTTTGTTCTCATTTATGATAGATTCATATAATATCATATCCATTCGGGGGTGGTGTAGGCGCCGTATTATTAATGATGTAGTTTCGGCCAACTTGACGGGCCCCTTTTGAAGACATCCTTGACTCACCCCTATTATGTCTATCCGACTTCGTATCGATATCATGAACCACTGGATTTTTGGGCGTGAACGTGGTTGGTAGTTATGTTCATATGGACAGTTGGTTAGCCCTTGTTATCGATGGTCTCCATTAAGCCTTGACCAGCTGTCCCCATCCGTAAAGCCTAAGGCACACGATCTGGACGGCAGGGTGGACAAGTGAGCTTTGCCTAGAGTTAAGGAAGCAAACCGTACAGCAAGGCGTTGTCCTGACCTAGAGGTGAGTCTCATGAGGCGCATTAGTGGCGAAAGGATGATGAGATTTTCTCCCCGCGCAGATAGCACAGACGTCTTTCATGATCTATGGTCGTGACAGAGAAACACGAAGCTATGCTGGACCCGTGACGCGCCCTGTAGGGCTATTGGTAAATCCCTCACAGAAATGATGTAGTCTGACCCATTGTTGAGGAGTGTGTGAAGGTGTCGCAGGAGTAGTGACTGACTCGAATAACTACAAGACCATAATTATGCGCGACGAGAACGACCGGAAAAGAACTTAAGCGTACGTGCCGGGATCCAACGCACTGCCTTCGCAATCGATATGCCAACTGCAGGCTGCCGATTCTGTTCATGTCTCCAGCTTCGAGGCCTGGGAGTAGTAATCTAGATGGCGTTGGCAAGATGATTGGGTCTCTCGAAGGTCTGCTCGGGTCGAACCGGACGCCGCGGCGGTCTTCCACGGGTTTCTTCGTCAATCCACTTCAGCCGAGAGCGATGTGATGTATGTATTGAGCTCACGGGTAGCACGTGAGGGCTTGATCCTCCCGAGATCCCATCTCCATACAAGACTAGGATCGGGGACAGGGACAGCGAAACGGCCCGATAGCCTCAACCATGCGTGCTAAGATTGTGTCATGTAGCATCCAGGAACCCGTTGTGAGCACCTCCTGTGAACATAGGCGTGGAGACACCAAGATCAAGACTTAACGCTGAAAGGTAAGGGGAAGTTGGGAAGTAACGGGGAGAATTTCCTCTTTGACCAGGTGAGGAGGGTAGCGGCGAATATCGACCGCTGATTCTCATACCAAGGGCGCGTGTCGACCCCATCAATCGGTATGGTCGGGACCCACGATTTCCTGACTGATTCAGCCTGCGCGTCTTGGGTGCGGTGAGGTACACGCCCTCCATTGAATCAAATAGAGGTCAACAAACTGTGGTTTACCATGCCTCGCTGGTCTATTAACCCATACCTACTCTACATTTTTGATCCGGCGTGACGGTCACGGTCTAATGACACTTTGCACGTACAATGGAAAGATAGGTAGCAGCTTTGCCAGTTGGCATAAAGCACGGTCACGATGCGGGACAGGCTCAAACAAGACCCAGGGCAAGCCAGGCTACCATCCATAGTGGTAGAGCCTGGTGCGGTTGGCAACCCACTATGACGTGCGACTCTGATGTCGAACAGCGGTTCGCACCTGTACCAGTAGGTTTGACGGCGTTGAAGTTGGAGATCAAGGCCCCATTCCCTCCTATCCTTACCCAATCCTGCCGCGGCCCACATTGGGCAATTTGGGGTTATCACAACCAACAGCTGTACATATGCGGGGGAGGGCCAAGCAAGCTGCGGAGAACCCCAAGTTTTATCATCGTCTTCCCCAAGCATGGCTCCCCGCCGCCTCCAGCTTCAGGGGGTAAAAATCAACGAGAGACGTAAGTAGCTACTACTGGGTACCCGATATGACAACGAATGGGCCTTGATTGGCTCAATTGGGGTCTTGGACTATCATTGTCGGTTTTGATATAATGCTTTGCCATGGGTAGGAGTAATACATAAAGACCGCCTCGTTCCAGTAGGTAGGTAGTCTCTGCTGTTCACGATGACCAGCGTGAACAAGCACTTTGCTCCGTCCAAGTATCGTATTCCGCAGCCTTAGGCACATCTGTCTGTGACCACCAAGATGGATATGGAAAAGGCCCATCTCGACGTTGCCGACCGCGGCACCTCGGAACACGAGGAAGCACAGGTTGACCTCAACTTGGAGGAGCTGAATTACGGGCCTCCTGGTTTCCGCGGCATCTTCTCGTCAAGCTATGTCGCTTTCTGCGCTTCCTTTGCCGCCATAGGTGGCTTGCTGTTTGGATACGAGTAAGTCGTTGCTCTACGCGAAGCTGCCTCGGACATGGTACAAGATGACTTACACTTTCCACAATCATCAGCCAGGGTGTCATCTCGGTTACGTTAACGATGACCGAGTTTCTCAACCGATTTCCCCAAGTGTCCGAAGGAGCTCCCGGCGCCGGTTTTTACAAGGGTTTGATGACGGCCATGATCACCTTGGGTGCCTTCTTCGGTGCGTTAAACCAAGGATGGCTCTCTGATACCTATTCCCGAAGACGAACTATCATGATCGCCGTCGTCATCTTCACCACCGGGTCCGCGATCCAGACGGGTGCCATTGACTATGGCATGCTGGTTGCTGGACGCTTCATTGGTGGCATTGGCATTGGAATGTGAGTAAATGGATTTGCGATGCTGCCTATTGTAATATACTGACCAGTATTCTAGTCTGAGCAGTGTCGTTCCCCTCTATATCTCCGAGATCTCCGCGCCGCAAATTCGAGGCACTCTGCTCGTGTTCGAACAACTAAGCATTGTCACTGGCATTGTCATCGCATTCTGGATCACCTACGGTACTCGAAATATTCCCTCGCATTGGTCATGGCAGCTTCCCTTCCTCCTGCAGATCCTACCTGGTCTCCTACTCGGCTTCGGCGCCATTCTGCTTCCTTACTCTCCCCGATGGCTTGCGAGCAAGGGCCGTGACGAAGAATCTCTCAAGAACCTTGCCAAGCTACGGCAATTACCTATCACAGATAACCGTGTGCAGAAGGAATGGATGGAGATTATTGCCGAGTCTAGGTTTCAGCACAAGGTGATGGCTGAGCGACACCCGAACCTCGTTGGTGGTGGCTTGGGCAACACGCTTCGCCTCGAGGTCGTGTCGTGGACTGACCTAGTGAAGAAAGGATGTTGGCGAAGAACCCAGGTTGGCGCCGGTCTCATGTTCTTCCAACAATTTGTCGGCATAAATTCTTTGATATATTACAGTCCGACCTTGTTCGAGACGATGGGCTTCGGTTTGGACATGCAACTGATCATGTCGGGTGTGCTCAACATCGCCCAGCTTGTCGCTTGTCTCTCCAGCCTATGGACCATGGATCGATATGGACGAAAAATGCTCTTGCTTTGGGGTTCTGTTGGCATGACCATTTCCCATGTGGTCATCGCTGGCTTAGTTGGCGGTTATTCGAGCAATTGGCCAGCGCACACTGCCCAAGCTGGTGTCTCTGTCGCCTTCCTCTTCATCTACATGCTTTCATACGGAGCAACCTGGGGGCCTGTTCCATGGGCGATGCCTGCTGAAATCTTCTCTTCGACTCTGCGTGCCAAAGGTGTCGCGGTATCGACCAGCTCCAATTGGATCAATAACTTCATTATCGTAAGTTCCATCCGCATCTGAACTACATACGTCGATACAGCTCTGACCTGTATATTAGGGCCTCATTACTCCTCCTCTCATCCAGTCTACTGGTTTCGGCACCTACGTCTTCTTTGCTGCCTTCTGTCTCCTCTCTTTCGTCTGGGCCTGGTTCTGTATCCCCGAAACCAAGGGTGCTACGCTAGAGCAGATGGACGAAGTCTTTAATGACCGCTCCAATACCGAAGAAGTTCACCGCAAGAACCTGATCCTCAATGACGTCGTACGAGAAAAGGCCAACACCACACGAGCGGTTGAGCCTTGAGTGGGCGGAGTACTGTAACTATAGGAGCTATTGGATTTCGCTTAACAAGTATCCTGCGGGAGCAGCAAATGCAGCACTAGTTATACCAAGAGCATCCGTATGTATATCCAAATCAGTAAATAAATTCCCGAGCAATAGCCCAATGTTTGACTTCCCGTGGCAATGTTGCGCGAAACTTTCAGGCACCATATCGTTCTGAAAAGTATCTAGATATTTTCATTCGTCCCCCTTTCTGAATGCTGGCCATTGAGGCGTCAATGACCACGGGCCCCGCCTGCCAATTGATCAGGCCAAGGATTGTTGCATTTTTCGACTCGTCATGATCGAGATCATCACCTGTCACTGACAGAGACACGAGGAGACAATCAACATGCGGATGCATCTTCTTTTCGCAGTGCTCACAAGGAGGTTCGTCACCAAAGCAGTTCATATCTATCAGTGAAATATCGAGGTACTAATTAAGCGCGTCATGGTTGTGCTGATGGAGGTTTTGGGAACACCAAGTTTTCGCTGGCTGCCAGGAAGCGCAGGCTTACGGGCAGGCGAACAGCGTAATATTAATGCATCAATGCCGCTGTCTGAATCGTGCATGACTAGTAGCGCTGGGACACTGTTTGATCTTGACCCTTAATAAGCAGAGTCGCGTACTGTACAGCACATAACTACATACTTGCCTTATGTATGAACGAATCGCAACAAAGAGCCCGTTACAGGCAATCTGCAGCTAGCGTCTTGGCGGGCTCAGCCCTGTTGAAGCGCCCCTGAGATGAACGCGACACTGCGCCACGGATCGAAATCGCAGCACACATCCAGTTTTGTCTCAGTCAGCCCTGCGTCGCGCCTGTTTCTCGGTTTTTTTCTATCTTAACATCCTAGTCTTGGAATGATGCCTGTGTACGCATTCGATGATGGATGAAGACCACAGATTCTCAATTGACGAAGCGTCGCCAGACGCGCCTCTTCTCGGCACCGAAGAGGATGGAAGTTCGAACACCAGAACGACGACGATGATGAAACGATCAGGTTCATGGTGCATGGCCGCCAAGCCAACCACGATATCCATTTTGGCATGTATCGCACTTTTCCTCTGGGTCCTGTCCGGGACAATCGTCATGGTGCCAGTGACGAGCATCGCTGAAGATATCTTCTGCAAGCACTACCACGGGGACGGCGCCAAGGCGGGAGGACACGATTGCAAGTCGGAAGACGTCCAGTCAGCCATGGCCTATGTCATCGGCTTCACCATGGCGATAAGTGGTCTGATCAGCTTGATCGTTGCATTTCCTTTCGGTGTGCTGGCAGATCGATCTCGGAAGCCAGTCTACTTCTTGGCAGCTGTTGGCCAGTTCGTGAATCTAGGCTGGGCACTGACTGTGCTGACCTGGCCGGATGTGATCCCTATTCAGCTTGCGGTGATATCGCCGCTCTTCCAACTCATTGGTGGTGGCATAATGACGGCAATATCAATTATATTCTCCATCATCGCTGACGTGCAGTCGTCAGAGAACAGGTCTGTGTACTGTTGATATTGGTGAAGCTGGGATACTAATACGTATGCAGGTCAATATGGTACTTTTTCCTGTCACTCGCCGCGCAATCTGCTGTCTTTGTTGGACCTTCATTGGGGTCAAAGCTGATGGGCGTGTGGTCACCTTGGGTGCCCATGTACCTTTCCTTGGTAACAACAGCCCTCGCTGGTCTTGTCATGCTTCCGGTGCCTGAAACAGCCAGCATCGAGAAGCAGCACGGTGCTGACCATGATGTTTTGGACGCCATCCGTGGCCATGGATGGCTGAAAGCAGCCAAAATGCGTCTGAGTCATCATATCAAGACCGTCAGATCCAAATCAATGTTCAGGAAGCGACCGGTCATTCTCGTTCTTATAACCTTCATGCTGCACGAACCCCTGGTTCTTGGTACTACCTCGACGTTTCTACAGTACTACAGCAAGCGTTTTGACAGGACTATAGAGGAAGCTGGATATATGTTGTCCATCCGAGGCGGGGTCACAGTTGTCGTCATGGGCGTGATTCTTCCGGTTCTTTCGAAAGTCCTGAGCTCGTCAGCATCGCGCATTCACCTCCCACCTTTTCGCAGAGACTTGACCCTTGCGCGGTCTTCTGCTGCATTCTCTTTCCTGGGCTTCTTGGCATTGGCCGGACCTGATGTTGGGTTCGTAATCGCTGGGCTTGTGGTTTTGACGTTGAGCAGCGGCCTGGGCCCGCTCTGTCGTTCCCTCCTTACCAACTTCGCAGAGCCCGGCGAAACGGCGCAACTATTTGCGATCGTCAGCATCATCGAGACGATTGGACAGCTTCCTGCTGGCCCCTTCCTTGCTTGGTCGTTCTCCACGGGAATGCGGCTTCGAGGTCTCTGGATCGGCCTACCCTTCTTTCTGCTGGCTGGGATCAGTTTACTCGCGATGGCTTGTCTCTGCCTTATAGACGGAAGGAGTCACACATTTGATTATCGTGCGGTGCCAGCCAATGAGCCAGATGGCGACAGCGTCAGCATCTACACACTTGAAGGGGAGGCTGAACCTCTGTAAGATCTATGCGCTTAAGTGTCACTTCATCCCACATACGATAGCTACCTTCATGTAGGAAACTCCAGGAGCCGCAAATCAAGGAACGTCAGGGCTCTCAAAATTTATCAGCAAAGCATAGCAAAGACTAGTTTCTTAGCTTTAGATCATGTCCGAAGATGAATACAACCTCCCAGAAACCGACCAATACAGCGAATACCAGAGACCATGAAATCTGCTAGCGCTACAAGCCTCAAAGGCCTTGGGCTACGTTCTCGACTCGAAAATAGGCATCGTCCAAAAAGCGGTTGCGCGGCACTGGCTCGGGAAGCGGTCTTCACTATCGTAATGGAGGCTTTCCGTACGAGCTTGCGGTCAGCTGCAAGACATACCCCAGCGTTTTGCGTCCATTACTCCGAACGAGTGTTGGACAGTCAGAATGCGTGCTTCTCGGTCCTGGTCGAGTCAGGATATGGACGACGTATACGAGAAGCTTGTCTACACTATTTATCGAGTCCAAATGTCACTTTCATCGCGATTTGCTTATATGGCGCTATTATTGCTCTAGGGAAATGCCTGGGAATGATCAGATAGGCGCACTAGATCATGAATGAAAGTTTATGAGCTATTTTATAGAGAATCAGTGGTTTGAGGGACGAGAAGTGTATTTCTGTCTGAAAAACTCCCGCAGTTTAGCCTTTCTGATCTTGATAATCGGGAAAGCGGCAGTGTATACGCTACTTTTCGGACCACATAAGGAGCTTAGAGAACCAAGGCAAGAAGCCTACTATGTGGCACGCTCTTGTTCAACTTCGACCATTACTCTAATCCTTGCCACTTCGATGTAAATTATGTCGACAACGTTGAATAGCCGGTTCTGATTGGCGGGCTTGACGACTGAATCGTCTCAAGGTCCGACGCAAGGGTCCTCGAGGTATCGGACAATAAGTTCGGCACGCTGTGGGTGCTCTCGTGTTGAGTTGCGATACGCTCGAGATGCCCGACATCGAAAACTGGCAAAGTGAAGCTCCAATGAGCCGCGACGCTCTCGTTCAACGATCTGGTCCAGATCATATCCGAAACGACCGGAGAAGAAAGAGGCCAGCGCGACGAAGTTGACAGCCGGAGGAGTTCCCGTGATCTCCAGGACCCTCGAACCACGTTTACTGAGCTGAGCAGCGACTCTGATGCGGTTCGCACAGACGCGCGCGCGCGCGCAATACCTGGCAATGTCAAGCGCGCCACTATTGACAGCGGCTTTGACAGCGAGGGTAGTCTGGCCGTCTCAACAAGTCAGCTTACAGGCCGAAGTCGTATATCTGCCCTACATTTGTGGACAGAGAGGTCAGCGAGCAAGTTTGCGGTCAGACGGAACATGAGAGGAAGAGAAACTGGAATGGATAGACATGACAATGGCGTGTCTCACCTCACACCCGAGAGCCACTGATTGGAGACTTGACACTTACCTGCGGACGATAAATGTAGGATTGGTAAATCTTCTTGCAATTGGGTATTCGGCCAAGGATCTGCGTATAAGATACATAGAAATTTAGAAGAGCTTAATGTTCAAAATGCGAGGTTATTCGCAATTGACAAATGATGTTATTTGTGCAGTCTTACATTCATCAGCAGCGATCAGCTGAAGCTGACTTCACCGCCCATCATATCCACCAGCCAGAGTGCAATTGAGTACAGATGTAGGATAACAGAAAATTGTTATCTCCAGGTCGGTCGGGTTCTCAAAGGCACGTCATTGAATGTTGCCTCAGGCAAAGTCATTACCCAAACGCTGGATTTCTCTTTGAGATAGTGAAACGAATACTACAATGTTGCGACCTGCGCCATACGTATATATACAGCATCATGATTGAAGCGGTATACAACCAAGAACTCTATCGATTCGTCTTGTCAACGAATATGCCTTTTACTCAAGCGCATCTCACCTTGAACTGGGCACTCCCACATTTACTTACGACACTTGCTGGAACATCAGTTGCATTCATAGAAGAGGCTACTACGATCAGGTCCTAGATTTGAGAGGGGAGGACTGATTATGCATTGTAAGCTTTCTAGGTAAATGGGTATTGATGTTCTACTGATATTGAATATTGATCCTTAGTATGGCTATGGCGAATATTAGGTATTGGGAGGAGGGTAAGACTGCCGGCTAGAAAAACGGGGAGGGTTTTCCTTCTTCTTCTTCTTCTTCTTACTTTCTTTTGTATTCACTACCACATTTGCTACCGATTTTACCAAATTCTAGGATGTGACTCGACAGGTTTGTCGAAAAACGATGGCAAACTGGACTGATCGACCCTCTCACATGAAAACGAGTCGTGGTCGTCATATGCGAGAAAACCCGTTCCGTCATAGCATCCAACATACTCAGCGTCTATCTCGTTTGCCTTCAATATCCCCAAGTCAACCCAGAGCACGAGCTCACCGTTCTCCATATCCCCACCCGGCGAGTACGCTTTCATGAAGTCCCGCCTGAGCTTCACGTGGACCTTGTCATGCCGGCCCATGCGCTCCATAGCCGACATATCTACCCAGAACAGGATTTGTGTCTGGCGGACGTAGTCCAGTCCGGGGAATATGGACGGGCTGTTGGTCGATTGCTGAGGAATCGTGGTCTGGTTGCTGGGACTGCTGCCATCTCCTTCCCCATCCCCATTCGTCGCATGACCGTTCGTTACGTGGCCGTTCGCACCCTTCGTTGATCCGGGTATCTTGCCGCTGGTAAAACCGTGACATGCCCGCGCCGACACCAGTCCTTGCTCAGGACCACCCCTCACGACATTCGTGATCCACTGCTTCGCCAATCCGTCAAAGTGTTGATTCCAATAATCGCGCTCGTCATCGCCCATCTTGCTATAATCCTGCCCCTCCACGACGTAGCAGATATTATCTGGAAACCTCTTCACCTGGTACCGGCCAGCCCGCACCTCTCTCGTTAGCGGCCGTGGTACCGGGTGGCTCACCAGCGGAGACGGGAACTTGTCACCCGGCGTCTCGGGCGTGAGGCGATCGCGGTACGCGCCCCAGTAGCCCACCTTCTCCGTCAGCGGGACGGGCTCGCCCACGTGGCCGAAACCCGACAGGCGCGCCACGCTGCCCGTCTCGTACATGGCGCGCGTGGCCGGGAGGCTGACAGTCTCGCGCCAGAAGCCGGCGTCGTCCGGCAGCGCGGCCCAGAAGCGCGCGACGGCGGCGCTGTCCCACCACGCCTTGAAGGTCTGGGGCGAGGCCCAGTAGCTCATCCAGATCTTGGACGGCAGGTCATTCTGCTCGTACTCCTCCACGTGGACGGCGCCGTCTCGGACCAGGGTCTCGAAGTCGCGGAGGAGGCCGAGCCTCGCGGGGCTGGGCGACTCGGCATGGTACTGGCAACCGAAGATGGAGACGGTGAAGTGGTGTTTGGTGGGAAATTTCACACGGAGCATATCGTCGGGAAGGCCACGGGACGCCCAAAAAGAAGGAAAAAAAGTAGGATTGGGGGATTGAATGGATATAACGCGATACACCGAGAGCTCCGCTTGGGTGTGGAATGCGCGTTTATATGGTTTCGTCTAGTCTCGGCAGGGCCTCGTTTTAGCGGACGTCTAAAGGGAAAAGGGCGAGAAAGCCGATGAACATGCGCCAGGCAGGCTTCAATTGCCTACTTCCGCTTCCATTGCCTACTCCATGTAGACTTATGTATTAGGCACTGTTGGCTGCACCCCAGACAACCCCTCAGCCAACTGCATCCTGCCAATGGAGTCGCCATCCATTCTCGAGGTAGGTGTTCGTGGCCAACCCTTGCCACGCTTTGTCATCAGAAGGCGTTAGATATCCCGCACCTCGGGCCGTGCTGCGGTGTCCGCTCTGCTGGGTACAAATCGCCGAGCCGAGGGGTGGTACCCTTTGTTTGCTTGCCTACTTCCTTGTTTGCTTGCCTACTTCCTTGTTTGCTTGCCTACTTCCTTGTTTGCTTGCTACTTCACCAATGTGGTCTTCTTGTTCGCTAGCCGTACGACGACCGAGATGCAAAGCGCGTCGCCAACTGCATCCAGAGGTTGTACTGGACTGCAATCGTCCGTACGTAGGAACAGGGTTACTAAGTCACATATGTAATCATGTCTCTGCTGCGCCGCTCGGTTAGAATGCATGCATCTCGCACGTGGCGTTCGTCTGAAAAAAGCAGCACGAAAGCTCCTTCGGTGAACGAAGCAGGCGCACTGACAGGCCAAGCAATGTGGCACCTCTTGATAGCGCGCGATACTTGGTGAAGGCATCCTTCGTATATATCTGAGGGATTTTGTCTGCTACCTACCTACTATGATAACTAAAAGACCCCTGCATATATGCCTTTAGCTATGCACACGGAGTATCAAGGCTCGGGCAGTGATACTAAATGCAGACGAATTCCCGACCTTGATTGGTCACATATGGTCATCACGCTACATGCGGGAACCACAGCGTCGGTGCATGACAAGAAGGGGATGAGATATAGTGTTGTTGCACTGGTACCTGCGAAGAAAGACTCAGATACGGCCAAGCGTGGTATTGGTTTAGGTACCTACTAGTCATAAACCTACCCTTTAGGTCACCTGGTACCAAAGACCTGTCTACGACGGAAAGCAACTGGGTGCGAGGTAGGAAAGCCGAAGAAGCTAGTAATGAGTAGACCACTATATAGCGTAGATGATTGTATTAGACGATGTGATATATCGATGTTTCTAAGGTCTTCCATGAACAAATGAACAACCACTAAACCATGATCGAAGTGCGATGCGAATGGCCGTGGAGGGTATTAGTCTATCTCTCGTATGTGAATCCGTAGTCCGTATCTCCAGTCATGTCCTTTTCATTTTATGCCACCTTTTACTCAAGAAGTGTGTCTTGCTTCTTTGTCCGGCCAAATCTATATCCAATTCCGTTCCATAGTATTCCTGAATTCACAATCGCTCGCTAATGGAAATGCAGTTTCGTTATTCGTCGGCAGCATCGCTAAACCAAGGATGCTCGAGTGCCTCCTCGGCCGTGATGCGCTTGCGCGGGTCGAAGTTGGTCATCTTGCCGACCAAATCCTTGAAGTCGGTATCGAGGAGGTCGCTCTTCCAAAGTGCAAAGGGGCGGCGGGGATTGTCGGCGCCGAATGTGGCCTTCATGCGCCGGAAATCGTCGCGCCAGGGGTGGCTCCGGCCAAGGTAGTCAAGGAAGCCGTCGAGGTCGTCCCAGGTAGCGAAGTGTGACATCTGACGCTCGAGAATCTCGAGCGTGGGGTCGATCTTCCCGCGTGCGTTGTCGACCATGAAGATAACGCTGCGCAGCCTCATAAAGATGAAAACAATGGCTAGCGAAAAGATGTCGGACGCCTTGCTGACGGGGCCTTGGACGTGCGCCTCGGGGCTGCGCCAGAATTGATTGCCGACTTGGAGGCCGCGAAGGGCCTGGCCAGGGGGGATATGGGTTGAATCCTCCAGGTCCGAAAGTTGAACGCGGTCGACGGTGATGCCTTCGGGCGTTTCGTGGTAGTCGACCATGATGTTGTTGGCCTTTATGTCGAGGTGCGCAATGTTCTGCTCGTGTAAAGTCGCCAAGCCTCGCAGAGTGTCGCGCAGTATTCGCTTCTGAACTGGCAGAGAAAGGTCTCTGAAGGCAAAGTTGAGGAGGTGGTCCGTCAGGTATTCGTTGACAAACATCTTCTGGTCGGGGATAGTGTCGCGCAGCGCCCGAAGATAGGGCGACTGGCTCAACTTCAACTGAAGGGGGAGGGCGTAATTATATTCATTCTCGAAGAGATTCTTCAGAACGAACATCTTCTCCTCGGCCCTGCACACGAATCCGGTCAGAAAGCGACAGTTCAATCGTGAGCAGTCAGCTTACCTGGCAAGGTAGACCTGCCGGTCCTGTCTGTCTTGTAGGACGTTTTCGATGGTGTACTCCTTGCCCGAGTAGCCTCTCAGGATGGCGCCGGGCTCTATTGAAGGAATCGACTGAGCAATTGATGGTGCACCGAAGTGCGTTGCCAAAGGAACAGCGTTGGCATTGTGTGCAGCGGCAGCTCTGAAGGCGCGCCTTGTTGTCGATAGGCCGGTCCGAGAGAGCTTGGTCAGGGGCTGAATCGCGGTGAGCGCAGGAGAAATCGCTGCAGAGCGCATCTTGATTGCTGAAGGAGAGATTCAGATGGTTGGTTTCAGCATGCCTGGTTACCGAGTCGCAACCTGTGCTCGTCGTATGATGTAGATGGGGAATAGGATGGTATCGTCAGATGGTTCTCGATAATGGCTCAGTGGTTGTCAGATTGTGAGATGATGAGTGGTGTGTGTTTGTTATGACCGAGACTGTCTCAGTCTGTGCCGTAGCACCGGCATTGATATATTGAAACCAGACTGAAGAATCTGAAATCTGACAAATTAGGCGGTTCCACTGTGGCCAAGGCCCGCTAAAGTCGCCGCACGCCAACTATCCACCACCGCGGATTGCCCACGACGCACCCGTAAAGTGCCCGTTGCCCAGTTTCGCCAGTGCCCCCACGGCCTCAAGCTCTGCTCGATCTTGCCCTAGCAGCCAAGTCATCAGTGGAGTTACAAGGGAGCCTACGGATACCACAGTGATGATGATCCTTTTCGCACATGGACCCTTATTGCAGCAGACGTTTCCGAATGGACATTATTGATGCCGCTCAGCACCACAATTTGCCCAATTTTACGAGAACGTGAAGAATCCCATCGAACAGAGTATGCCTATTCACATCAATCCTATGATGCCATCACCAGTGTTACCATCTGGTATCACAGTGTCGCTTCTCCATTCCCACCTCGTTCCAACTTGCGCTCGGTCTCTGGGCTGACGTGGCTTGTCAAGCAAGACAAGACCACACTCAGCGAGGCCTTGGCCGCATATGACAAAGCTTACAGTGCCATGAAGCGCACGACTTTTGAGCCTATTTTTGCACACCATGCTGCATTTTCCTCTGGCTAGCACGGCATCCGGTCCTATTCGTCTACTATAACGACTCTGTGTGCATAGGGCTTGACAGGGCTCACTGGCACTCTTACTGGGCGGGTGGGCCGTTGTGAACATCGTGGGTCTCATGGATCTTGTACATCTCGGCGTTTTATCGCTTTCCGTGCTACCCGCCCTGCTCGTGCAGGCTCTGACTGCTCTATTGGCTTCCTGCGAGGCACCCTATGCTGTGCTTATGCACGTCGGTCCAGTTAAGCTTATCATCGTGCCCATTACTGATAGCGAACAATGAGGGGCTCTGCGAGGTCAAGAAGTTCTGAAGGCGGTCAAGACGTCAGTGTCTCGTAAATCAGTTCCATGATTGCATTCCGTTCTGTTCCAAGCACTGTACCGGTTCGGGCTCGAGCAGGGTACGGTACTAGGGGAGAGCCAGGGTCTGGTCAGGTTGACATTCATCTAGCGAGAGCCTGGTCGATCACTACGTACGTCGATGAGCTACTTGGGCAGAATAACTGCGTAAGAAATCCTACGGAGGAAGTGTTGTGACCGAAGATTCTTGGAATGCTCATGGTAGCAGTTCCAACAATCAGCTTCTCGGACTCCCTGAACTGCGCATCGCACGATCTTCCTCGCACTAACGCTGACAACCGCGGATTACTCTTCCTACATCTATTCATGACGTACATGTAACCTCATCACTGCACAGTAACTTGATGTTCAAGGGTATGAAAAAAAGCCTCAATCTCGCAATCGGACGTGCACCGGCATGCCATCTTTGCTATGGACAGTGGAGTTGCCTACACCGTATGAGCGTTGACCTTTGACCTTGTGCGAAGGAGTAGCTCTGGCTCCTCTGCATCAACAGATTCGTTAGCATAGCATTCGACGGGCTTCTCGAGGGTAGTACTGAGGGCTCTTACTGTTTCTTGTCCCATTCGTCCCAGGCCTCTTGGAACTCGAACGTACGAGATGTCAGAACGAGCACCAGCTTGAGTTCCATGAGCGCTAGTTCCATTCCAATGCAATTCCGGGGGCCGACAGAGAAGGGCGTGTAAGCCTCCTTGGCAGGATACATCGGGTCGCCCTCGCCAGTAAGCCACCGCTCGGGCAAGAAATCGTTGGGTCGTGGCCAGTAGTCGGGATGTCGCTGGCAGCCATGCGGCGACAACCAGGCGCCAAATCCGGCCATCGGAAAAGTCATGCCATCGCGGCCCGTCAGACAGAACGACTCGTCGCATTCCCGAATGGTTGCAGCAAGCGGATGCAGTCGTAGCGTTTCCTTGCATACGCCAAGCGTGTACGGAAGCGAGTGCAGAAGGTGAGGTTGCGACGCAAGCGCCTCCGCTGCCTTTTCCGGGTCTTTACCAAAAATGGCATCGTGCTCGGCTTGTACTTTGGCAAGGCATTCCGGATGATCGATGAGTTCTTTGGTCATAAAACAAATCGTCGAGGCCGTTGTATCGTGGCCTGCAAAAAGGAAAGCCTTCAAATTCGAGATCAGCCTGTCAATGAATTCAGCGTTCGGCTTCTGCTTGGATGCGCTTGGGTCGTCCTTGTCGACGTATTTGATGGCCAAATCCACCACCGTCTTCTTCTGCACATCGTTCCCATCTGCCTGAAGTTTCTTCTGTATCTGCGGAAGCAAAATGTTTCGCAAGTCCCTGTTATTCCTAATGATGGCCGCTCGGTGCCATGGCAAACGGCCAATGGGAAGACCCCGGCTTGCATTCGCCATCATCCCCATTAATTTAATTTGATCCAGCAAGGCCACCTTCAAGCTGCTACTTTGTGAACTTGACGTCTGCTCCTGGAGACGTAAATCGCTAGACGTATACATTAGTGTCAAAAGGGGTCTCTGGGATAGATCCAATCCATTGCTTACAGCACAGCCCTGCAGATGATGTCGAAAGTCAGATTTGTCGTTCGTTCTTCAAGTTGAAAGACCGGTCCCCATTTTCCGTCTTCACCAGCTAGATCTCTCAGAATCTGAACGAAGACAGTCATCTCTTCAAGGATCTCTGGCAGCAACGTAGTAAGGTTCCGCTGACTGAAGCCAGGGTTGAATCTGGAGCGCCACGTTTTCCATACCTGCCCGTCCGTAGAAACGATATCGTTGGCGGCAGTCAACGGCTCCAAAAACTGCTTGACGATATTTGGCTTTGGCAGGCTGTTAGTCTGTGTGAACTGTGCACAGGCGGCAGGGTCCATGACCATGGCCAAAGAGTCGACAATCGGCCACATATCTATGTATACAACTGTGGGTGGATAGTTCCTGTCAGGCCAGTATCTCTTGCAGTTCTCAATGATCCATTTGTGAAAGTTGTAGATGTTGCTATCCGGCGGATTCTCAGCTCTAAAATCGGCGAAAATGGGAAGATGGCCGAAGAGCAGAGAATGAGGCAATATGGGCTCGCGGGATGTTAGCTCTCAGCGGCTGAAGACGTCCGTGATGGATTTTCTCACAATTCCCTGAGCTTTCATTGCCCTGACCCTGGATCGGGTTATATATCCGCCATAGAGGAATTTACCGACGAGAAGCAAGATGAGCGTCCCAATGCCCTTCCAGACAATTGGGCTCACGAAGTTGAGTGCCATGATGCACCTAGGGTCACTCCGCAGAGGGCACACGCGCAAGAGAGAGGATGTGAATGGGGGCTAAACAGAGATTCACCGCAGAGGCAGAGAAGCGGTAGTCATATATTGGGTTTCGGCCGGGACACAATTATATAAATACTGGGTAACTTAGCTGTCAGTCTATGGGGTGGAGACTACAAGGACGACGATTAGGCGCGCGACACCGACAGCACGGGGGTGGTTCAGCGCTGCCTTGAATGGCTATCGGCTATGGATCCCTACGGAGCTGAAAAGACGAAGGAAGAGGCTAAGACTGCTAGCACTGTCAATGCCAGCGTCTGGCCCCATCTTGGGACTTTTTTTCAATATTGAAATCGCGGAGCTGGACAAACAGCAACCATGCGCCGATGCACCTTTCGTACGGGTGAAATAGCGTGAACGACGGAAATTGATGCATAGATAAGGCTCTTGGGAGTCGCGACCTGAACTGACTTATATGCTCATGAAGGGAATCCGCTGGGATGGCACCGATTTCATTTCCGCATCCGATCCGTCGCCGTTCGCTCGTAAAGATCACGACAGGTAATCGATACGTTTTTGTGGTTCAGCCGTTGGCAGGGCGCGATGGGGCGCCAGTGGTCTAACGCCTAAAGCATTCCCCCAGGCGGTTGCATGTTACGGTAATTCACCATCGTTAAGGAATCTCCGTGAACCCTGCATAGCAAGTCGCCATCAGCAAGGTCAGCTTTCCACCAAGCGTCGTCTCAGCTTCACGAAGATTTGTTACTTTTAGCCAGCAAAATCCCCCCCGAGTCGTCTGTCCAACGTGGCTATGGTTTGCTAAGCAAGCGACATGCTACAGTAGAGCGCGAAGCATACAACTAGCCCATCAAAGACAGTCTGCCAGGTACTACAACATGATTGAACAACGCGCGGCCATTTCGACTTGAATATTCATGGATCAAATACCTGGCCAAGTCCACATGTATAAGCACGAACTGCCAACCAGAAGTCTTCCTGGAACTCTTCCGGCAGCAAGACCGTCAATTATTGGATGATCGCCTTCATCCCTCTTTCTTGTGCATGTCCAGGTTCTGGAGCAACGGCAAGTCATTATTAGCAAACAAGTATGCGCGGCTTTCGCCATTCGCGATAAGTTCACTCTGCGACCATGCTGGTACAGAGAACGTATCTCCCGTCGACCACTGAACCTCCCTCGTGTCTCCGTTGGCCAGCTTTAGGCTCGTGATGCCACAGCCCTCGACACAATGATACACAAACGAGCAGGACTCGCGCAGTGGCGGTGATCTACTTCCCGCGTCCACTCTTTCCGCGTGTCCTCCGATCGTCAGAGATAGTGCTTTTCGTGCCGGTGTAAGCTATCAGCACCATGCCCTCTCTTCTATAACTCACCGCAAAAGCGTACCTTCGTGCCCATGATCATGCCACTTCCAGCTAGGCGTCAAAATAACATGGCCCCTCTTCATCGTGATCTTCTTCCCGCTCACGGCCGTGAAGTGCCTCTCGCCCTCTATGATGAACCGCAGTGCGAACGCCGTATGTCTGTGGGCCGGCGCCGTCTCACCGGGCAGTATCAGCTGCAGCCCTGCATATATGGTATCGGTGGTACAAGGCGCTTTCATGGCCGGGTTGACCAGCATCAGGACGCGGCGCTCGGCTTCCCTGGGCTCTCACGGCGCTGACCTGCTTCTTCGAGAAGCGGCCGGACTTCAGAGTACCTCCAGCATGCGACATCCGCGCGAGGCGTAAGGACGGGGCGGCACTATGGCGCCCATGATGGTCCACAATGGCGCGAGGTTCTTCGAAGGCAGCTTGGAGAGGTAGGTGGAGTTGCCACCCGAGCCGGTGCTGGAGCTCATGGTCGATTAGAAGAGGCGGGTCGTGGACAAGGTGTTTAGGTGCTGGATTTGAACACGTTTCACGTCGCTCTCCTGTACACTGCACTTTGTAGGCGGGAGTGCTTCGGCAAAGCTGGGTGCGTATATGTTTGTCAACGTGTTGAGATTGAATGCCTTGTCATAAATGCCGAGCGTGATGTCTCCACTGACGTTAGGGAACATGTCTTTGCTGCAGAGGAGAACCGCTGTCGGACAACACCCCGCGGAACATGACTCTTCGTATTACTTGCGCGTAGAAACCATATTCATACTCTTTTCACTGTTTCTCTACAGAGATACGACCATGTCTCACTAATCCATTTTGCCTAGTGAGGAGAGACGGAAAAACAAGACCCACGATCGACGATGGTGATAACAGAAATTACATATGCGTACGGGTCGGCTACCAACGAAATGAATAGGTCAGAAGGCGCTTAGATATGGTAGACGCCGAGAGAACGATGAAAGAGCGGCGTGTAGTTGCCATATACAATACAATTGGCTTTTAGAGCTTACGTTTACATACCTACATACCTAGGTAATAGTTACCTTTTTATACCGGTTGGCGGCAGTCCTCCAGCAAGATATCCTCCGTGGGAAGCTGCTTTGCTTCATAGCCCCACGCAATGATCTTGTTACTCGTTCTCACGTTGTTGGAAATAGCATTTCGAGAGTTTCTTACAGCATCTAGTCCCCGACGCGACATTTCCTGCTGGTAATTCTGCAGATTCGCCTGGAGTGAACCCTCCTTCGTCATGTCGACTTGGCCGAGAGCATCAGCTAGATTCATGGCATCGCGAATTGCGTGCATGCCACCTTCTCCTCGAACTTCACTCATGTCAGTGCCTTGTAGTATTGTGGCTAGTCCATAGCCAGTACCAAAGCGCGAAGGGTGCTCACAGGGTGTCATGGGGTGGGCAGCGTCGCCAAGTAGGATTAGTCTCTGGGGAGCAGGGAGGTCCGCGATTTCAGCATCACGATACTGCATTTGCCCGTCCCGAATCCCCTCCTCCGGTGTCAGTTGGATAATCTCATGAAATTTGGGATCGAGCGACTGTGCCAACTTAAGGGCGTGTGTATGCTTTGCCGTCTTAGACGCGCTTTTCAGCCAGTAATCAGGCGCCTCGACTGCATCATCTTGCCAAACCAGAAACCAGTAGTAATCTCCAGACAGGTCTTCGTTGATCTTGCTCAGTCCCACGAAGAGGGAGAATCTGGCATCGGCAGGCCCCGCCACATAGCAGCTATGGCCCAGAGAAAGCTGTCGCTCCATAGCAGGGCCAGAAAGAGTCGTTTCGCCGATGATGATTGCGGACGGAACGACGTTAAGAATGTCAGCGTTAGGGCGCCCGAGGAGGTGCTCGCGTACTACAAATCATGTGAGCGCTGGCAAGATTACGAACCCCGATATCGATGTGGAAGACGATAACCGACCATTGCTTTGCACACCGTCGGCGCCCACAATGACATCTCCCGATGCGCTTGTACCATCCTCGAAGTGCAGCACAGATTTGTCTTCCCTGTCTTCCACTGAATGAAGCTTCTTTCCCCAATGAATGTTAACATTGGTCGCAAGCCATTTCCGCAACTCAAGGCGGTTGGCCCTCAAGCACGGTGTATCTGGCGTGTCCTGTACCCCCACCCGCATGCCTCGGTAGTAGAGGCATATCTGTGAGTTGAGATTGAGAGGTTTCAAGTGATGGGCACATTCCCTCAGTGATGGCATGTCCGAGGAGAATGTCGACAGGCCATCAAAGATCCTTGATGTCATGATTAGCAATGCCCCGCGATTAGTATGGGTGATCTGTGAAGAGAAGTGCTGCTGGATACGCACGAGTGCATGCCAATGGCCCATCCTTGACTTCGCGAGGCAACGTCGGTGTCTCGCTCGAAGATCTCGAAGGGTATGCCCTTTTTTCGCAGGCTTTGGGCGAGCGTCAACCCACCCAGCCCAGCACCGACGATCAGGACACGAGGTCTATTCGATTCATCCAACATCTTGATAGAGATTGAATCTCGAGAACGGCGAGCGCGATTGTGTAGTGATGTTCCCGGTGCCCCAATGGTGGAGCTGGATTTCTTGGCTTCTCAGCTCTTTTTATATGAGTATGTTGCAGCAAGCCGTGTTGGTGTCGTCAAGTCGCTTCGCGTTGAAAGTCGCTCCGTGATGTGTCCGTCGTGGCGCCTAGTCTGGCGACAAGCGGGCCGTTAGCACAGCATGGTATCGATGGGTCCATTGACGAAGCTACAAGTCGCTCCACTCCTCGTCGCGATGCCGACGCCGACGCTGACGCCGACGCCGTGCGACTGGTTCTCGGAGATCGACGTCTCCGAAGAAGCGGCTCGGCCGAGCATGATTGAGCCCTATGAGATGATGCCTCTTGATCTCGCATACATGGATTGGGGAGCCTTGCTCTGATTTGCGTTTGGGAGGGCTAGAATTGGCCTCGACGCCTCTCTTCTGTTGAGTTTATCTGATGCTGGAAATCAAGGGAGCTTTCGCCGCCAAGTTCAAGACTTCGGTGCATTAACATAGCTTGCGTACTTTGGTGGGCTGTGGTATGTTTTAAAGGTTGGGTAGAATAAAGTCAGACACCCAAGTAGTAGTTGTAGCGGTGGACCGCCACTCACCTTTCGAATGACCATTTAGCTACGAGAGGCTACCGCTGTCCATGCAACAATTTTTGAGCCCATCATCTACCGTACGAAGACTGGCAATTCTGAGGATGTAGAGTAGCGGCGAAATCAGTACCGGAAGACGTCAAGAAAGGAGAATAAAGGATGGCATATGAACTTAGGATCGCGGGCGTGCAACATACTCATGCTCTTCCCGGTAAGCACGTGGTAGCAACAGACTTCCGGACGATTCCTTTGCGAAGGCACTTCCTCTCGGGTTACTCGAGTAAGTAGTATAGTGTAGGCAGCTGCCTGGTATTCTGGTCTTGTCATGCTCTAAGCCGCTCCTTGTGCATACCTACTATCGACACGAACCCCGTGGCTACCATTCATCTGGACACTAAATCTCCACACAACGTGAACAACTCGCTATACAGTATCTCCTGTACTACGTTTTGTAGCCCTGAGGATGTCTTTCTGATTCAGAAGATTGAGAGCTAGTTGATGGAGCAAGGTACCGGCTCTGATAATCTGCTGTCACCACCACCGTTGTGCCACCACGACGATGAGTTCAAGCTGTATCCTGCAGACCGCTACATCTACGCGATACTTCTCCGCCAGAGCAGCTCAGCTGAGATCTTCTATAATTGACGTTTAATCCGAGTCCTCCATCAAACAATGATCCTTGCTGAATAGACCGTGAATGAATATATCTCCTCTGAGGCAGAGATAGTGCTGCGATTATTACTGGCGGCTCCTAGCTTGCGTGTGTGTATCTATGAATTTGGGAGTAGAAAAGGGTATCCTATAGTACAGCAGGGATGTATCAGTTGAAAGCCTAAACTCCCAAACGTATTGCGCGGCACGTCATAGTCTATGTATGAACCACCATGATCGCCCGTATTCCAGCTTGGTATTTGCCTCTTCTCGAATGTCGGATCCAGTAGGCGATCTAGCCGATCTTGTCCTCGACACTATTTTGGACATGATCCAACTCGCTGAGCTGCTCGAATTTGATTTCTCGGTAAACGTTTCAGCTAATACTTCAGCCTCATGCTTCACTTGCACTTTGTTTCGCTTGGTTTACCCTTCTCCTTTCTCTGTTGTCTCTTTCAGTTCGAATTCCTCTCATCGCTGACTGAATCTGTTCAGCCCTGGTATGCACTGCTCCCATTTGACGATCGATTTGTAGGACAATGCTCGCTACCGCCATGGTCTGAGGCTTGGTCAGAAGTGGCACAAACTCAGATGGAAGCTCCGCCATTGTTGACCGGAGACTTTCTAACACTGCGAACTCGGTTTGAGGTATCCGGCCCCATGTGGGATTCTTCCCCGGCTTTTTCTTTTTCTTGCCGTCTTTTTTCTTAGGATCATGTTCATATTCCAGCACCTCGTAGAGAAGCTTTCTCTTGAAAATGTCAGGTAGAAGAGATTCAGGTTGCGTCATGGCTAGTAGCTGGCGCTGGATGCTGAGTTCAAGGATCTTGATGCTCAGATCTACCATGTCGAGTGTGCAGGAAGAAAGGGTTAGAGAAAATTTTGCCAATGCGTCCAAGTTGGATGAGTCTCGAGCTGAACTTAGTATATGTTTGCGTCTTTGGGGCTTGAGTTTCATCGAAGTTTTCGATAAAGATCTATTGAGTGCGTTCAGAGGTACTTGCAAGCCGTCTAGCCTTTTATGCCAAAGTATGGTCCAGGGCCCAAGTTTCGCGGATTGTTTGTCTCGCGGCAGTACGCGGTGTTCCCCATGTTGGACTGCCAATAAATGCCTCGCATGCAATACCTCCTCCCAGGGCGTGAGACCCGGCTCGCGCGGTCTGGGTGGCATGGATGATCCAGTAACGTTCTCGTTGGACACGATGTCGCGGGGCGGACTGTTTACATATCTGCGAATTTGCGATCTTGCAAAGTTCGGATTTATGAGACGGAGACGGGCGGACATGGTAAGCCGGTGTGATGGATGACCTTTAAGCACGTGAAGCGTCGAGGCGTCGAGATACAGACGAAGACGATCTCTTTCACTGTCTGACGCACAGGTCGCTATGTGGCAGTCTCATTACAGGGGTGGTCTAGGCGCTTAGGTACTAATGTAGCGAGTTCTGTCTTGGCGCCGCATTTAGCTGTTTATGAGGCTGCCGGATGTTCCGCACCTGGCAAATCCTTTTTTCAACCCGACAGATGCCCGCTAACCCGACTTCGTTTGAAGCATGTAGGTATCAACAATATTGAGTAGGTGACCGGTTGTGCCGTCAGGCCGCATGTGAATACAGTCCCATGATGTCTGAGCAACTCGTCAAGCCTCTGCACCCTCCTCTGATAGACTCCAATACCTAGATCGCGTTTGATAGCAAGTCGCTCTTTCACATGGTAGATGATATGTAGGCTAACGGCGCAGGCTTCCTTGAACACACCTCCGAAGGTGTGTCAGTCAAGGGAGGTCCAGGTGATACGAAGATGACAGGCCATCAAAAGCCCCCTAGAAGAGCCATGCAGAGTAAATGCATCAATGTGACGGTGGTTCGGGGGTTCATTTAATACGACCAGCTGTAGTGGCCTCTTATTACCTATTCGTCCGGTCCGTCAATCTGAGCGGTCAGGGATACTGCTTCTAAGTGTACCACTTACCTGATAGACAATACATAGACTGACCCTCCGTCAGCTTTTGTTTGGATGTATGAAGCACAAGCCATCACCAATGCGCATCGGCATAGATTTGTGAAATAAGACGGGAGATGTAGCCTGTGGGCAACATCCGACTCCAGGCTTCGTCAGTGACCCGAGGACATGTGCAAGATTGGTCGCTGTACCTCAGCAACTCCCCTGCTTGCCATACATACTGCCGCAGGAAGTCCAATGCTTCCAAGGGGTGGGATGAGTTTGATTCCTTCGGACGAGCCAGGGCTCGGCCAAGGTGCTCAGCGGATGAATCTCCCCGGCCTCAAGCCCTGAATAATTTGTCCTTTTCAAATGCACCTTACCTACCTGAAGTCTTTCCGGGAAAGTGCCAAGAGCGACTACCGCAATCACTCATATACTACGCCTTCGACACGGACAGCGCGCGCTTACCAGATGCCGCGTCTACGCTCTGGAAGCTTGACGGATTTTTCAAGAAAAGTCCAGGTCATCAATCCAGCGACTCGTCCCAGGCGATCATGATGGAGGAGGCGGCTCGACAGCGATTGCACGATGAGAAAGGACTCGGCAGTAACGAGCCTGCGAACAACGAGTTCCAGTATATCACGGGGTGGAAGCAACCACTCACCATCGCATCGTCAGTCGAGGAGCTTACACACATTTCTCCGAGCGCATCACTGACACATCTTAAGGCTCGCGTTCGCAATATTCCTGGTGAACTTTGAGGTCACCATTGTCAGCACCGCGCTCGTCTCCATCTCGAACGACCTCCAGAACTATACCAGGACTAGCTGGGTCGTCACGGCATACCTGATCACATATTCTGGTAAGATGCATGCTTTAATGAAATCTCGATCGATAGAGAAAACTGATCAAAAATGTAGCTGGTTTGGTGATCTGGGCCAAGCTGAGTGACATCTTGGGGCGCAAACCGTCTTATATTGCGACATTGCTCCTATTCAGCACGTTCTCCGGGGGCAGCAGAGCAGCGCAAACAATGATCCAACTGTACGCGCACCATGCTCCTTGTCTTGAATCCTTATATTTGCCACCTCTCCTGCATCGATCGTAAGATTATGCTGACCGAATCGAAGCATAGTATGCCGCCCATTCCAGGGTGTTGGCGGTGGAGGCGTTTATGCTGTGGCTCTCGTCATGCTCTACGAGCTGGTGCCAAAAAGCAAGTATCCCCTCTACACGGCAATGGCCGCCCTTGCGAATGCCTTAGGTCCCATCTTCGGTGGTCTCATTGCCAGAAGCTCGGCGTGGAGATGGGTGTTTCTCCTGAAGTCAGCTCATTGCGTATTCGTGTCGCGGACTCCCACACTTACTCAATACACAGCGTGCCTTCTGGCATCATCATTGCTATTGTTGTCTTCTCGGCAGTTCCAAAGGACTTCCCATACCAAGGTCTTGAGAAAGCGAAAGAGTCGCCAAGATATCGAGAGATTGACTTCACCGGAGCACTACTCCTACTCGCTGCACTGGCACTGCTCATCGCCGGGTTTGAAGAAGCTGCTTCACGACTGGATTGGACGACGGCAGCTGCGCTCGCCCCAATTTGCGTGTCTGCGGTAGCTTGGATTGCTTTCTTCGCCAGCCAATGGTACTTTACCCGCCCCAACAGCGGAGTGCAGCCCGTCTTTCCTTGGAGGTTCTGTGAGAATCGAGAGGTCCTTGGTCTCTTCCTGTATGGACAAGCTATGACCCCGTGGATATGCAATAAGCTCACCCGTATTTCAGGAATTCATTCTTTACGGGCGCTGTCAGTATCACTTGCATTATACAGCTACCCCTCCGTTACCAGACGACCGTCGGTGCCAGTCCCCTGCAAGCCGGCATTCGACTTCTTCCGTTTGTTATGTGTGGACCGATCGGAGCCACAATCACGGCAGCACTCGCGAAAGGTCGAAAAGTAGCGCCGGTTGACATCGGTCTAGTCGGTGTGATATTCTAGATACTAGGCCTCATCTTCTTTGCCGAATGTCCCATTGATAATCCGGACTGGAAACCTCTCTGGGGCCTAGAGGTGCTAGTTGGATTGGGGATGGGACTGTGCCTGGGAATGGTGACGCTCTTGGCGCCCTTCGTTGTCGAGCAGCGAACCTGGGTAGGTTGAAGGCAACCCTATTGCATTATTTGGAAGACCTTCTGATGATTCAACACAGCCGTGGCCTCTGCAGTCGGAACACAGATGCGGTTCGTTGGAAGCGCTATTGTTGTCGCCATCGTCACCGCTGTCAGCAATGACTGGATCAAAGACGATCTGTCAGTGTTGCTCAGCCCATCACAGATCGAGGATATGTTCAGATCGACAGATACAATATACGATCTGCCGGAATCCGATCAGCCTATCGTGAGAAGTGCTTTCGTCACCAGCTTCAACTTGCAGATGCACATTGTGCTGGGATTCGCTGCGGCATCGATATTCAGCATCCTGCTAATGTGGAAGAAGAACCCCACGAAAGTTTATTAGGAAAGCCATGTGTGTATCACACCCAAGCATAACTCATGTTCATAATGAATAATACCCCGGAATCTCAGTGATGACCAGACATCGCAACATGGACATGGGTTCCTGGGCCTGCTGTGCTTTTGGCCCCAACGGTACTGTTTACATGTTGCCGATTCGATATGATACCTCCCGTATTCTTTCTTGCTCTCGAGCTGCTCGAGCATCTACCATATAATTGGTCGCAACCAAAGCGACAACGGCAACAAGTGAGGACCCCAGAAGCTCCCCATCGACGGTCGCCTTAACCACAAGAGCAGAGAAAGGGCAGTTCGGACTGTATCGGTACCGCAGGCGGTTCTCAGTGAAGTCACAGGTGCATCTGGCGCAGCTGCTGTGGACGCTCAGCGACTAGACCTTCTGGGAGCCAGCTTGACAAAAACCAGTGCAAATCGGGATGTTGGCCTGCGCCATTGGCCTTTGTCCTCTTCAGCACAGCGTACTACCGCCAGCGCAAAGGGACGCGCTGGGACGCGGGGATCCAACAGAAGCAATGCGAGTTGAACGCGGGGGCCGTCGATTGCGGCCTGGAGAGTGTCCGCCATAGCGGCTAGTTAGCGAGTCCACTACACCGATCCCTCGATCGAGCGCCTGGTTTTCGGCTTCGCCGGCGGGGGACCACTGAGCTGCAGGCCCTGGGCGAGCGATTGCTGATTGTGGTTCGTCTACAGCGCTGTCAGCGTTACGCGCCAAACATGATGATTCTCGCTTTACACTTGATGTCGTTAGCATCTCAGAATACCATGACCATGACAGGAGATCTACAGTGGGAAGACATGAAACCGGAAGAGCCCTGTGGGATGCAAGAAACTGGCGTGCGCCGTAGCGGCCGACCTGGGAGCTGGCAAAGGCATCGGAGGCACAGTAAATCACGCATTCTCCATCATCCATCATCGGTACCGGCAGCCAACCGCGGCCCATTGGATGCGGTTGTCCGGCCGGCGATTGCTGGGTAGTACGAGCGAACACACGTCAGGGCATCCATAGAAATACCATAGATAGGTATGCGTCGCGAAGATCCACAATGGCGGCTCATAACTGCCGAGAATGACGCTACCTGCTGCTTGGATCAGGGCATGGAAGTATTGCATGATAGCGCCCTTGGCCAAATGGGTTGGCACATGCCAGCCGATCATGATGCGGCCCACGTGGGCCGTATCGATCTGAAGATCTCGAAATACAGGTACGGACTCTTGCACCTCACCTGGTACCTGTGCTGGTCTTGTTGCGTAACCAGGAGTGACATTCATTGCGCACGAAAAACACTGCCCCTCATTCCATCCATCCAATCTCATAAGCCACTTGCACACCTGCAGAGTACCGAAGCAGCCTAGGCCTGTCTAGATCATTGGGTGCACGTCTGAAACAGAAACTAAGGTAGGTTTGGGCGAAAACAGGTTTACCAATATTCGGTAATCCTGTATTCGAGGTTTGGAGGCCTGATCGAGGCGTGTTCAGCTCTGGTCAAGGAGCTCGATTCGTCGCTTGCGGGTTGGCGGGGGATCAGCAACGAGTCCATGGGACGTCATCGCCTGTGTTCCACATGTCAGTGGCTGAGGTACACTTTGGAGGCACAGTCACCAAGCTTCAGGTAGGAGGTAGGAGGCATTTGGCACTTATATAAACCTGAGCCTTTCTCGAATCCTTCTACTCGCATCAAACCCTTTCCAACCGCTATCTCCATCAAGACTTCTTCAATCAAACATCTTAGATCCCGTCTTTTACATTCATCACCCTTCAATCAAAATGGATGCCCTCAAGAACAAGCTCTCCGGCGCTACCTCCGGCAGCACCACCGGCGGCAGTACCACTGGCGGCAACCAAGCCAGCACTGGTGGTAGCGGCGGCGGCATGGCCCAGAAGGGTATGTTACCTACATATCCAATTTTTCCAAGACGTCGAGAACTAATGTGCCTTATCCAGCCATCCACGCCATTGACGGTTCCCAGGGAGGTGACAAGCTGAACGACAAGCAGGAGAAACAGGCTGGCGATTTCATCGACAAGCAGTTTGGTGGTAGCAAATAGAGTATGTACCACTGAACACCAATGTTAGCTTCACGATCAAATGCTGATTGAATAATAGTGCTCGTACCATCTTTGCGCCAATGGAATTGACTCACACATGACAATATGGCGTACGTGGAGTAAAGGATACCAAGCATTAATAGTGTAGAATATCAAAATACTACATCTTCAACCATTCAGCCTACGTATCAACATCAAGCATTATCGTGTGTTGTGATCATGTTAATCAATATGTGCAAAGCAACAAAAATATATGTTAAAAAAAAAGCTGCGAGCCGAAACTTGTCGCGCAAGATAAATACTTTACACTTCCAGGGTTTGCATTCATCTTGCCGGTTATGGCCGTATCCGTGAGGGGAAAGTCATATAAGGGTACTTCCTGGCGTGCGAAGATTTTTGGCAGTGGCGCACTCGCTCGTCGGCGGAAATTTGTATGCGTAATAAGTACCTCTTGTGAAGTCCTTTGAGATGTTTCTAAACAGTTCGCAGCGACCCGCGAAGCAGAGGTACGGACTGCGAAACTCCAACCGAGGCTTCTCATCAGTAAAGAATGCACTTTTCATGAGGGTTACAACACCATCAATTTAATGTTCTCGCAGAAGTACTCGCACCCTCACAGCCTACGTTTTCCCTTCCATGCTGTCACGACCCAATGTCCCATGGCATCGACTTCAAGCCACGCACGCACGCCCAGATGGATAGTACAAGCCATCATATAGTCTAGAAGGCTGGGACAAGCAGTCATTGACGAGTTCATTTTGATACAATACGCGACTACGATATTTACTAAAGCCACCGCCGCTCACGAACTCGTCCTCTTTCATCGTGGACCACAACCTCTTTCCATACCTTTCCGTCGCGGCGACGGAGGTGCCGTGAGAGCAGCCATCACGGAGCCGCGGGCCGAAGCATTGCATGCTCACGTCGCCACTGGCATAGTGTTGCTCCGGCCGACCGATGCGCCAGCCCTATCGCCGACAAACGAGTCCCGTTGCGAAGACGTTGCAGGCACATGCAGTTACGACGACGGCGCCATGGACTCGGCGTGAAAGCAGCCAGCTTGCACAGGTGTCAATGTAAAATCAACATTACTACTCGCGCGTATTACTTGACGTTGAGAATGAAAACCCAGTTTCTAACCCCCAAAACTTCCCGAACTTCTGAATACTACTCCATGTTTACATACAGCCTGTCTTTGAGTCACTCAGGCACACCCCACCTCGGGTATTGCGCCGCTATGTTGCAGGAAATACCCTGTCAACTAGGCGAAAGCGTTCTGGCGAGGAAGTCATAGATGGGAATCATTCACGGCATGATATGTGGGAACAGAAAAGCTGGCCGGCGAGAGGCGATGAACATGGACCCGACACCATCGCGCGATGCCGATGCCGGATCGGCGTTGGATGAGCCTCCTTGGCGCGTTCTGGCCCAAATTCGCATTCTTGCTGTGCCGCTCAAAAGCAATGTCCGCAACGATGCATGTCGTGGTCCCATTGCCTACAATCATGACCTCGGATCTTCTCGGTCGTACCAATGTCAAGTCCGATCCGAGGATCAGCACTTTCACACCAGGGCTCGCTGCAGGTATCGATTGAGCAACGATCATGTAGCTCGGCTGTAGAGTCCTTCAAACGGTCTTCTTACGTACGAGGGCTTCTGTTTTTCATCTTGCCTTAGACACTGGAGAGATCTTTACTTTTGTTGCGAACCTTATAGGTAGTTATTCGATTCGGTTCGCCGCTGCTTGGTCTCTTATTACTGATACGCAGCCATGGGAGCTACCAGAGACGCCACACCTCACCTCGACCCAAATCTGCTGACTCCTATCGGCGGAACCAAGCAGAAAGATACTATAGAGACGTCGTTGTTGGCGAGTAACTCGTTCTTTTACAATTTCCAGCTTCTCTCATCATTGAGCTGCACCAATTGGTCCCATGAGTCAAGCCCGTTGCATAATTCAGCGATAGTCTTCTGACGTAGAACGATCCGTCTACTTCATTCCGCTAACCATGACTATTCGCGATGTAGGTGACCTGGGACGGCGAAAAAGATCCTCATTGTCCCCTCAATTGGTCTTTACCTCATAAATGGGGCATCATTATTCTTCTATCATGCGGTGGGCTGGTAACGTTAATGTCAGGGGCCATGCTGGCGCCAGCTTTACCCGCCATCGCGGCAGATCTCCAGACTGGCGAGGAGGAGACACAACTATTTCTTTCTGTCTTTGTTCTGGCATTCGCTTTCGGGCCCATGGTACTTGCACCTCTTGCTGAGGTGTATGGTCGTCGTCCGGTATGGATAGCCATGAGCTGCTTCTATATCCTATGGAATACCGTGGCAGGGTTCAGCCGTAGCCCGGGCCTGATGATCGCTAGTCGCATCTTGTCGGGTATCGGCGGGAGTGCTGAGTTTGCCGTGAGCAGTCCCGTTCTGTCGGACACGTTTCTACCGTCGGAACGAGGGAAGTCATTCGCAATTGCCACATTCATACCTCTCCTGGGTCCCGCGCTAGGTCCGATCATAGGAGGCGCCCTTTCGCAGACTGTTGGCTGGAGGTGGACGTTCTGGGTTCTTTCTATATTCGACACCCTCTTGGTTGTCGTTGCCATTTTCATCCTGCAGGAGACATATCACCCCCTTCTACTTAGCAGAAAGGCGGCCAACTTGCGTGAGGCTACGGGCAAATCTTATTTTGCTGAATCGGAAAGCGATCAGTCGGAGAAGCTCGTTACGAAACTCTCTCGCTCACTATCGCGACCGGCGCGATTACTCTTCACCCAGCCAATCATTCAGATCGTCGCAATATTTCTTGCCTACAATTTTGGAATACTCTATATCGTGCTATCGACATTTGCTACCCTGTGGATCGAGCGATATGGTCAAACAACGTCGGATAGCGGCTTGCAATACATCGCTATCGTGATTGGCTATACCATAGCTGCCCAGGGTGGCAGCAGAGTAATGGATTGTCTCTGGAAGCGGTTGAGCAAGAACGTCGGCGACAACCATGACGGTGCGCCCGAGTTTCGCGTCCCACTCATGATCCCGGGTGCTATACTCATCCCACTGGGTCTTCTTCTCTATGGGTGGTCTGCTGAGCGGAGATACTGCTGGATTGTCCCAGATATAGGTATCGCAATATTCGGCTGTGGTATCATTCTCAATACGCAAGCTCTGCAGGCATACGTGATGGACGCCTATCGGAAATACGTAGCTTCGGCCTCTGCGGCCTCCCAGTTCCTCCGCAGCTGTGCAGGTTTCGCTTTTCCCATCTTTGCGCCTGCGATGTACAATGCGCTAGGGTATGGATGGGGCAACAGTATACTTGCTCTGACCTTCATTGTTATAGGCTGGCCTGCGCCTTTCCTGCTCTGGAAGTACGGTGCTAAGTTGAGAGGTATGGGAAAACCCCAAGGGTGATCGGGGGTATATGAATGGCCATGCGACGTCCACTTCCAACTAGGCCGACCTCTCCTAGCGAGTACGTGCTTCGGGTATGAAGTGTATCTGGCATTTCCTTATTACCTCCTGACAAATGGATAGATCGAGGTACATCGGTACATACCCTCCAAAAAAAAGTCTTAGCAAGGTGAAAAGTGCGCGGCCAGTGCGAAAGTTTCGTTATTCTTGTGGTTTGTCTGTAGACTCTCGCCACCGAAGACTCATTGAACGGCCAGTCCATCCTACTGTAGATCCGGTAAGCATTACAAGGAAGAGAAGGTACGAAACCAACATTTGTGATAACCTTAATGTCTGTGAGATGCGCCGTTGATCAGATCGTGCCAGTCTTTTATCTACGACTTCTTCTAGGTGCCGGGATTCACTAAGACGCGACAGTCGATGAGCCCAGCTTGCGGGGGCCTTTGCCACATGACTGGGCAGTGCACGCGCGTTAGGCGTGAAGGATTCAGTCATGATTGTGTGTAATCTAACCAATCTATCGAACCCATTCGGACAAATACAAAAATATTCCCATGATAGCAGTGCCCATTGGCAGCTTCGCGAAGGCGAGCCTAGTATCCTGCTTCCATACCTTGAGTTCCGATTCATACCTAGGCCTCTTGTCTCAAGCCTCAGCCTCGGCCTCTTCCGCGAGCTTCTTCACCGTCATCGTCGCGCTCAGAAGCTTCAGCATGCTGACTTCTTTGCCAAAGGTGGCAAGGAACCAATTGCGAAGCTCCGCGGCCACCATACTGTCAATACCATACTGACTGATGGCACTGTCCGCGTCCACCTCGTCGGCGGGGATGTAGAGCAGTCGCGAAATCTTCCCCGTAATCTTCTGGAGAGACGTGCCCTCTTCGGCCGTGGTCTCCTTCCGCCCTTGCTCGGTCGTCGAGAGAATTGATGTCGCTTGGATCAGCGCCTGGAACCGGGGATCGCGGTACCAGAGCATGTCCGAGAGGGGGTATTTTTGGTCGACATGTTTTAGGCCCGCTGGCTCGATGCCCACCAGGAGGTGTCCTAGCGTTTGGGGGTCATACTTGAAGGCCGAGTCAGGCTCAGCGCCCGCCGACGCAGAGTCCAGGACACCTTGCTCGCAGTACTGCAGGAAGTCGTCCTCGTCGTTACCGTAGAAGCCGTTCCTGATCATCGCCTGCTGGTACTCGGGCATATAAGAAACGATACCAATGCCGAGCACTTGGCTCAGAGCCAAGCTGGTGCATGGTAAGCCTTGCGACCGACGGTACCGCGCAAAAGCGTCCATGAACGCGTTGGAGGCCAGGTAGTTGCTCTGGGTAGCCGTCCCGAAAATAACTGTCCAAGAGGACCACATCTCGAAGAAATCTAAGGGACAATTGGCAGTGGCCCTGTGGAGGTTCAAGGTTCCGATCACTCGGGGGTGAACTGTCGCGTTGAAACGCTCCAGCGACATGGACTCATACAGACCGTCGTGAAGGGTCAGCGCTGCTTGGACCACGCCCTTGATGGGGTGTTTGGACGAGTCTACTGCCGACTGTACGTCTTTCAATGACGCGACGTCGCCTTTGACCACCGACGCATCGATACCGCTTGTCTGGAGGTCGTCCAAGAAGGCCTTCGCGTCGGCGTTGGCTGCCCCAGTGCGCGACAGGTAGATCAGGTGTCGAGCGCCGCGTGCGATGGCCCAGCTGCTGAAGCTGCGTCCCAGACCACCCAGACAACCGACGAGCAGATAGGCGGCGTCAGGATCAAACTTCGCATCAAACGGGTCCTTTTGCATCTACGTTCGAGTATCAGCTTCGTACGAGATTTTCATAATCAGCGCAACTACTTACGGTAAGCTCTTCTTCGGGCTGCTCGTCGTAGCTGACGACGAATTTACCAATGTGAGTACCCTTGGCGAAGGCCATGAAGGCCTTGTCAATCTCGGCAATGCCAAATTTCTGACGGGGCAGAGGAGTGATATGGCCTTCAGACTTAAGCTTATGAATCGTTTTCATCAACCTACGCCATGTTAGCGGACTGTGTACAAGAACATGCTAGACGAAGGTAGGGTTGAGCTCATATGTACCTTGCAATCACCTGAGGTTTGGTCTTGCTCATGACTTCGAGATCAAACGACGCAAATGTAGCGTTACGGTTGAAGACATCGAGACTCAGACGGCCATTGTCCAAGACTTCGGTCCTCCCAATCTCAACAAACCTGCCGCAGTTTGCGATGGTCTTCCAGTATTCGTGCATGAGGTCTCCTCGAGCACTGCATAGTATCACGTCAATCCCTTTGCCGTTGGTCTTTTCAAGGATTTTCTGGGCTGTGAATTTGTCGCGCGAGTTGAAGATATGGTCTTCCCTGATCCCGTATCCCATGTACCACAGCTCATTCTTCTTGTCCTCGGTACCAACTGTGGCGAAGATCTCAGCGCCCATCATTCTGGCAATCTGACATGCTGCCAGACCTACGGCACCCGTGGCTGATTGGATGAGGACTGAATCGCCCTTCTCTAGTCGTCCTAGGTCCAAGAGACCGTGGATAGCTGTACAGAAGGCGATCGGGAGCGTAGCCGTTGCTTCAAGCTCACCAGGATTCTTGATCTTCTGGCAGAAGGACGCCTTATCTCTCACGTAGTTACCGAATCTGGCAAACGATTGGCAATAGACCAGGTCCCCGACCTCGAGATCCACAACATCAGTGCCAACGCGCTTGATTATCCCCGAGCACTCGTCGCTGAAGGTGTCAGAATGGTGGCGACCGGTCAAAACAGCGATGTCTTTGGTGTTGAGACCAGCATACTTGACCTCGATCTCGACCTGGTCTGCTGGTAGAGGCTTAGCAAACTCTGGATCTTCCTTGAAATAGACAGTGCTCAATACACCCGGCTTCTCGATGCCGAGCTGGAGCGGGGTGTCTTTGAGGTCCTTGGCCGGTACCTTGCGCGTTGCCTCTTCGGGATCGGTCTTAGTTTTGGAAGCCTCGCAAAGACGGTCGTCTGCATCCAGGCGGCTGATATGAAGTATACCCTTCTGATACCGGAATTCCGAATCGTTGCTCGAATGTGTGTTTTTCTCGGACCTGGCTTCCAAATTTGCTATGAGATCAAAGATCTCTGTGTCTGAGCTCTCTGGAACACGATCAAGGTCAAGAATGTTCAGACGGGTGGAATTGTTTTCAGTCTTAATGCCTCTCGTCAGGCCCGAGATCATGGCATGCAGTGGCTCTCTACCCGCAAGGAGATCTCCGCTGGTCACCCAAAGAGCAGACGCCGAGTGGCTTATAGCATGCTGGAGTGCTTTCCACTCTTGCGTAGTGACGTTGAGGAAGAAAGTGTCGCCGACTTCCATTATAAAGATCAGTCTTCGATGACTGGTGTTGGCGATCTTCACAAGCGGTAAGGTATCAACGGGTATACCTGTGGTTTTTGTAATGTGACTCGCCATGGCACTTCCGAACTGAGGTAACTGAGATCTGTAGACAATAGTGATCCCTTCGGAGCTGACCAGCTCGCGGGTTAGGGTCGGGGTCGGTTCCAGGGCAGTAGCACAGACGACTGTGGCAGATAGGTTACCCCCTGCATAGTCGTCCAGGAAGAAGTCAAGGCCGGAAAAGCCGTTAGCGGGAAGTACGGTTTGCCAGAGCGACTTGCTAAGGAAAGGTCCATCGTATCTGGGATGGAAAGGGTCGTTGTCAGCCTTCCAAAAGTCACTGAACGTTCCCAGGACCAGACCAGCACTAAGCTGGGCCTGTGTCAACTCCAGAAGGATCATCTTCCCTCCAGGCTTAAGGATGTTCCGGACATTTCTCAATGTGCTCTGAATATCCGAGGTCGCGTGGATAACGTTCGAGGCCACGACCAAGTCCCAGTCTTGCTGGTAGCCTTGGGATTCTCCGCTCCGTTCCATGTCGAAGGTCCCGAACGTCATGCCACCATATTTCGAGAACCTTTCTTCACCATCTGCTAAGAAGGAGGGCGTGGTGTCGGTGAAACGATACTCGGAGTACTGACGCCAAATACTGTTTCCCTTCAGGGCTGGGAGAATCTCGTTTGTAGCGCTGCCTGTACCAGCGCCGACCTCCAGAATTCTGAGCTTTGGGTTCTTATGCGCATACATGGCGACAATGGAAGCCAACCGACGATTGCCTTCTCGATACACCTGACCGGTCTCATAGTTGTCAAGGAGTAAGTTGTTCTGTAGAGCGACTTGGATACCGGTTTTCTCTCCATGGCAAATAGCCGGGAGATTGTTGTAGAGATGACACATCAGACGAGCTTCGGATGACTGGGGGAGCAGAATGCTGGACAAGCGCTCGATTTCTCGAGCTCGGAAGTCATCGTTATACCCCATGATGGCCGCGGCGGGCGAGCTCGATTCAGTCTTGGCAATTGAGAGCTTCTCAGTTGTCCAGTCAAGCAGCCTCTGTAAGTGAGGCTCACTTGACCCTTTTCGGAAGATATCCGCTTGTGTTTCTTTGAAATGAATGAGCTGATGAAGTGCCAGGTGATTCAAAGAGGGAATAACCGCGTCGTCGGACAAGACGACAGGCGGATAAAGCTGAGCTGCGGTGTCGGAGGTCAAGCTGTCGATATCTGGTTTCCAGACGATGCGCGTGTAAGGGCTCGATTGCTCGATCAACTTGGGGACTGATTGGTCCGATGCTGTGAGGAAGATGTTCGTTGCTTCGAGCAGCGTTCGATCGTCGGCTCCTCGCAGGACAACGTCAGCCGACAGCCCTCGGATCCCCTTCAGAGTGGCACCAGCAAACGACTCGGTCGAGATCTTCGTTTTGGACACGTTCTTAGGCCACACTTTGACGCTTTCGAATCCAGTAGGCATGAAGGCGCGTCGGAACTTGGTAGCGGTGTTCTGGTGCGCTGCAAGGATGGAAAGCTGTAGGCTGGCATCCAGCGTTGCTGGGTGCAGGATGTATCGCGACTCTCCGATCATTGCCTTTGCTGTGGGTTCTAGACCAACTCGAGCCTGCGATCTGTATCCCTGGTTGATCCCAACGATGTTTGACAAGCCCTGGAACATCGGGCCATAGCACAGTCCTGCCCTCGCGAAGCTTTCGTACCACTGAGCGGCATTGATGATCTTCTTCCTCGCTGAACCTCTAATCTCCTCTACAATTGGGTTTTCGGGAAATGCTGCACAATGTTAGTCTGGCACAATACTGCAATGGAACTTAGCATCATACTATACTCCTCGAAGCAGACTTCCACCTGACCTCTGCAGTGATCGCTGAATATGTGTACGCCGTCCTCCACCGAGGCAGTGGTCAGCAAGAAGTCGAACAGCCACTTGTGGCATGTCACCACATTCAGTGACGCCGGTCGTAGCGTGAATAATGTTTCGATTCCGAAATCATCTTCAGGTACAATAAGGGCCTTTGATAGGCTTACGTTGCGAATATCGTAGTGTGCAATATCGGTGGCTGCGAGACCTTCGACCTCGACAACTTGGGTGGCAGCCTCCAAAACCATGCTCAGGTACCCAGTCGACGGAAACACGACCTCTTTTCCTAACTAAATGAGTTCTGTTAGAGTTGATGTCGACTTTAGATCTCCAGTGGTACTTACGCGATGATCCGCCAACCATGGCACATTTTTCACTGCGAGTTTGTTTCGCCACAACGGCTCGGCCTGGTTCGTACCTGGAATCCTGCTCCCTAGCACGTCGTGTCGAGGATGCATACGTAGCCGCCATTCGCGTGTGTATCGGTTTTCAAACAGATTGATCTCGCTTGGGTATTGCCACTGGTACTTGGGCAAATCTGTGATAACCTTCCCATACTGGATGTAATTCCCACCGCGATTTTCTGTCGCGTTAGCTCGGGCGAGGTCCACGTCGGAGCCCCGAGTGAAGAGATTGCCGGCAAGAGTCAATAAATCCTTCATGTTGTCACTACCTCGACTAATCGCGGAAAGGTACTCTGGGAACTTGACGCCCTCGCCTATCGTGATGGATAGCTGCCGCAAGGGGCCCTTCAGAGCTGCACTGCACAGGATTGTTAGCGAACGATCTGACTATCGATCAAAGCGTGAAGACACCCATCGTGTAGAGATACTTACTGGGGCCCAATCTCGACAAGAATATCGACGGGAGATTGTGTCACTAACTCAGAGACGCCTTGGTGGAAGAGGACAGGCGATTCAAGGTTATGTCGCCAATATCGTGAATCAAGTATCGACCACGGAGCGGCATGTCCATAGAGGGAAGAGAAGAAAATTGGCAGGGAAGTCTTTGTCTTTGCGACTTCCTTGAGAGACTTGATAGCTGACTTTCTGGGCATCAGAGTGTCCAGCGAGTGTTCGTAGGCAGCTCCGAGAGCCTTCATGTGGTCCGAGTGATAAGCGTTGTTGTTAGTCTGCAAGACACGACTGAAGATTTTCGCCTCTTCCAGCACTACTTTCAGCTTGAGTATTGACTCCGCGTCTCCGCTGAGGGTGTAGCTCTCGGGCGAGTTGTGGCAGGCAATCTTGATTGCTCCATCATATTCGTCCACGAGTGGCTGTATAGTGGAAAGAGAGCCGCCGACTGCCATCATCAACCCCTTAGCCTTGTTTTCGGCAATAACGTGTCCTCGAAGGTATGCTACAATCATAGCTTCCTGCTCGGTCAATAGACCTGCGGCATAGCTTGCTGCGATCTCTCCTGAGGAATGCCCGATAACTGCGCGAGCCTTTACATTCCACTGCGATAAGAGGTTGACCATCATGATCTGCAGAGCAGTGACCAGGGGTTGAGAGATCTCTGCCTGATGAATAATGCTCTCTTTGGGGTCTTGCCTGAGCACTTCCTCAATGCTCCAGGACCGACCCAAACCCTCGTCGATTTCATCGATGTACTTGTCGAGTCGGCGGATGGTGGCTAGGCAGCTTGGAAATTCATCTATTAGAGATAAGCCCATACGGGGCCACTGAGCACCCTGGCCGGTAAAGATGAAGCCTATGGTAGGAGTAGCGGCTGCTGGCACCTTGTTGGCTTTTGGCATCGCCTCTAGTAGGTCGCTTGCATCATCGGCAATTATGAAAGAACGTTGTTGAAACGAACTTCGTCTGGCACTCAAAGTAAAGGCAATATCAGACAGATTCCAGTTGCGATAGGACGATGCCAAGCTGTCGTAGTTTGCCTGCAGAGTTCGCTCGTCGTGTGCTGAAAATGGAAGGATGAACAACTTTCTAGACAGCACCTCGGTCGAATGATCGCGATGGGCTTCACCATTCTCTCCAGAAGACCCGTTACCGTTGAGAGAGCCGTTGCCGTTGATATGGCCATTGGTAGAATCATTTGTAGAACCATTGGTGGCTCGATGGGTGACTTTAGCTGAGACTTGTTCAGGGCTTCCGTTCAGATCTACTGGCGAGGAACCAGGAGAAGATGTGCTCGAAATACCGTTTCGAGTAGCCAGCGCATTGATGCCGGACGACTGAACGCTAGCTTGGTGACGAGATCTATACCCCGGAAGTAGCGCTTCAGTCGATTCCACAATAGCCTATTCATGTTAGACATCCAGTCCTGCGATTAAGATACAGAATGCGAGCGAATCACTAGACTTACGTGTGCATTCGAGCCTCCGTACCTATAGTATTCTTAGTCAACCAGCTAAACATAAGGACCTGAAGAAACATACCCGAATGAGTTGATACTTGCCCTCCTAATCGGTAAGTCTGGCCAGGGCGTGCTTTCTTGGACGATCTGGAGGCGCCCATCCTTGAGGTCGACATTTGGATTAAGTGTCTGAATGCCTATTGTGGGAGGAATGACTCCCCTCTCTATCGCTAAGACTGCCTTCATCACGCCGGCAATACCGCTAGAAGGCTCACTGTGACCCATGTTGCTCTTGATTGACCCGATCAAGAGAGGATCCGAGCTGGATTTCTTGTCCGCAAACACTCTGCCAATGGCGGACACTTCGATGGGATCACTGGGAAAATCAGCCTCTGCCCAGGAAAGCGCAACAGGTCACCCACCCGACTGGCGTACCAGTGCCGTGGCACTCGAAGTAACCTGTCAATGACATGTCCAAGCCGCCGGCACGCTCATATGCACGGCGAATGCAGGCTTCCTGGCCGTCGGGGCTAGGATGCGTGATACCTCCGGTGCGACCGTTGGCATTGAAAGCTGTTCCTCTAATGACGGCCCTAATGGGATCACCGTCGCGAATGGCTAGAGACAGTCTTTTGACAAATAGCGCACCGATACCGTCAGCGCGAGCATAGCCATCCGCTGTGATCATGATCAGTTTCTCTGCGAAGAAGAGTGTACACAACGATGTGGAAACTCACCGCGGTTATCAAAGGTGTGACAAACTGATGTAGGAGAAACAGCGCCCAGTACGGATGAAAAGATTTGACATTCAGGTGTCAGGATAAGATTAGTCCCTCCAACGATAGCAGAATCGCAGTCCCCGGTCTGGATGGCCGAACAAGCTAGGTGGAGGGCGTAAAGGGAGCTTGAACAAGCCGTATCTAGCGTCATGGATGGTCCTTTGAGGTTGAATACATAGTTGATTCGATTGCTGAGGATCGTGATGCCACTGCCCGTCACGGAGTACGGCAATGCATTTTCGGGGTCCCGGTAGTGCATCAGTTGATGGTCGTAGTTGAAGTTTCCGACGAAAGTCCCCGTCTTGGAGCCGGAAAGCTTCGAAAGGGGCACACCTGCGGACTCAAAAGTCTCGTAGACAACCTCCATGAATTTTCTCTGAGCCGGATCCAGTGTCAAGACCTCCTTTGGGTGAATGCCGAAAAATGCCGGGTCGAATTGTCGGACGTCCGACTTGATGAAACAGCCGCCTTCAGTCCTAAATGACCCTGGCCTATTCCCATCAGGGTGATAGAATGCATCTCCATTAATTCTGTCTTTGGGAAACTTGGAGTAAGAGCTCCTCCTTGCCTCAAGATAGTCCCAGAGCTCGGACGGAGTCTCTGAATCGCCGGGCCAGCGACACCCTGGAACACATTGATTAATTTACCACGAAACGGCCTTTCAGGGGTTTTTGTTCGCAGTCTTACCCATTCCAATAATGGCAATTGGCTCTGGGGCGTCGAGCGAAGGACGTTCTGTATAGGTAATAGGCGCCATGGTGAGACTGTTTACTAGTACCTCAGACCTTAGGTTATGCGAGTTGAATCTGCTGGGTACTACAGTATGCTGAAATCAAATCAGATGAGAGCACAAGAAATCAATCCTGATGAGTGTGATCATATACAATGGGTTTGTCGAGTACGTGCCCGATGGGATACGAAGCGGACGTATCTAGAATAGCTCCTAGTTTATTGTGACAACGTATACATACATACGTACGTAAGCAGTCATTGTGGATTGTCAGCAATCGTCTTTGCAGTTAAAACACCAGCATACAATCGTCGAACTGAGGAATGAATGTCAGAAAAGGCTCCTGACCGTAGCACTGCAGAGATGGCCAACGGGGGGGGGGGGGGGGTTGTCAATGCCTAGGTAAGCCGATGAGGATCATGACTTCCAATGTAGATATGGTGAACGTTGCTCCACATGACCCTGACGGCCACACGGTGTCTGACTGCATAGTGCCTGTCAATGCATAGCTAGATTGACAACACCCTCTCACACGCTGCCCCTCATGTTCTGACATCGAGCTTCTGGTCAGAAAGTAGTACCGTCACGGTGCCATCATGAGCTTGCCATCGGTATGTAGGAGTTGGGCCTGGCCGCGTAAAGGTTTCAATGTGAAGGGGGAATGTTCTTCCCAATTCTTTTTTCTACCTATCAATTTCTACCAAGAACGCCGCTCCCTACGAACTGTACTCTGTCATGGTCAGGAAGCATTCGTCCTTCCCGATCTCCCATCCAGGCTCACCTTCATCCCAAATCACCGTTATACTCGCAGTGAAACGATCATCGTGTAACTAACTGAAGCCTCTTATATTCAACATGGGCAGTATGGAGCGATATATGCTTTTTCTCCTTCAAATGATCTCCTGCGTGTGCGTCGCAGGAGCCGAGAACTCTTCATCCATTCAATTTCCCTCACTCTTCAAAGAACAGCAAATCTTGGCTGCCCCAAGGGCCCATGACACTGATCAAAGAATCTGGGACTCATACTTGCGACAGAGCATCAAGGTCGAACTGCAGAAGCGGCTTTCCGACGATGCCGGCATATTCTTGGAGGGCGAAGAGATGTTTTCGGTACTCGATGCTCGATATACCCATTACAAGCGGCCGCAGTACATTGCCGCGGTCCAAGTAGCACATGAAAAGGACGTTGTGGAAACGGTCAGCCATTCGTGCCCTTCACTGACTACGTTTCAACGAGCTGATCCTGGGCAATGCAGGTCAACTATGCGCGATCGAGGGGCATCCCTTTCGCTGCTCGAGCTGGAGGGCACAGCTTGACAACATCCCTTCGTCGCATCAAGAACGCAATAGTCATTGATATGCGCCTGCTCAACCAGGTCAAGTACGATACTGAGAAACAACAAATGACGGTGGGTGGTGGAATAACCACAGGGGAGTTTTCCAATGCGACTCACTCAAAGGGCATGGAAGTCAGTAAGTGCATCGTTTCTTTTCAGTGTATGGCAATTGTGGTATATGAGCTCTGACTATTGAAGCTGTCGGGTCGTGCCCTTGTACCGGTGTTCTAGGGATTTCGTTTGGGGCAGGTATCGGTCGACTTCAAGGAAAGTACAGCTACTTGAACGACAACATGGTGTCAGCGCGCCTGCTTCTAGCGAACGGAACGATTGTTGACGCCTCTCACGATACGAATCAGGAGCTATTTTGGGCTCTCCGCGGCGCAGGGCACAACTTCGGTATCGCTCTCGAAGCTACATATCAAGTCTATCCCCAGTTGAACGAGGGAAAACACTTTGTTGTAGACTTTGAATTTGAGCTTGATAAACTGGAAGATGTATTCGAAGCAGTCAATGCCGTGTCTGACCCAATGCCGAAGGAATTGGCCGTCTTTGTGATCGGACGCCGACGGGGAGCTAATGGAAAGGTAAGAGATATAAATCCCTAGCCAACTAAGTCAAGTATACTAACAGGATCTTAGCCGACTATCAACATCAACATTGTATATTCTGGTCCTGAAAAGGAGGCAGACCCGTTTGTTAGGAGATTTGACAGTATCTCTCCGGTGTGGAAGGATTCGAAGACGGCTTCTTGGGATGCACTACCATGGGCCACTTACAATGGGCTCAATAACATCCTTTGCACTCCGCAGGGCTGGGCGAGATATCCCTTGAAGAACTTCTACGCAGCCAACGCCAAACGTTACGATATCCCGACCATGCGCGCTTATTTCGATGAGTGGAACAAAATGAATCAGAGGTACCAGAGTAACGCGATATTCAGCATCATGTTTGAGTCATTCCCGCAGCAAAGAGTGCGTGAGATACCGGAAGACGCTACGGCCTTTCCGTGGCGTAATGGGGCAGACCACTTTCTGTAAGTTCTTAATGTAAATATCGAGTACAATATGGGCTGACGAAACCTGCTTTAGTATGATTGAAGCGGCCTACAAGGACCCAGTGGACGAGGATATGATCGATGAATGGCTTTCAGAACAGCAAGATAAGTTCATTGAGACCTCAGGTTATGGGAGGCTACAGCAGTACGTCAACTATGGACACGGTTCCAAAGACCCTCCTGAAGCTTTATATGGTTACGAACCATGGAGGCTGGAGAAGCTCAGGAGGCTTAAGAAGGAATTCGACCCTGAGGGTTGGTTCAATGGGTATCAACCCTTTCTAGAGGAGAGCGAGCTCAATGGCTCTTAATTCAACTTCCAATACTACATGGGCTCCCCGGGGCCTCTGCTTGGCTGGAAAGCTCAATGAAGTCCTGTCTACGCACCAAATTCGATGCTGATTCTCGGATCGACAACATCGCACGAGTCACATAGATAATATTCCTTTAAATCAAGTGGAGGAAATGATGTGATAGATACCACACGAGATAGATAATGGCCACCTAAAACTCATTGTCTCAGATGACTATGATTCTTTCGTGCTCAGGCAAAAGCTGTGAAGAAACTCAGCTCGTCGCCACCTTGTCGAAGTACCGTGCCTAAAGCCCGAGATCGCTCTGCCAGCTATGGAAAGCTTGTCCGTGGTCACAGAGCCATGGGAGCTTTTCTCCGATTTGGCACAACCTTGAAACGCGCTGCTTCGATCATGGTCATCGATGCCACCGAATCGGAGATTCCGACCCGGAGGTATTCGGAGAATGGCAAGAGAAGTACAAAATGACTTATAAGACGCGACACTGCCTGTGTATTGCGTAATCTAGCTATGCGTTGATGCTATGCGTGGCCAGACCGGAACGCCAAGAAGATCAGAGGCGCCAATGTGGTCAGAAAGCGACAGGGTATGTCAGAATGGAAGGGTGACACGGCAGTATGCTGTCAGAAATCTGACAGAACGACATAACTATGCATAGTTAAACGTTAATTTTGACTTTTGACCATGCTGTCAGAAACCTGACAGAACGACATATGTACACGGTCGATCTTGACTTTTGACCATGCGATCCGGTATCCTAAACAAACTCTAGATTCCCTTCTGGGCATGCAGAACGGACCATGGCTGGTGGGCTTGTTTCCCTTCGATAGACATAGAACACTAGGTAGCTGCCTCTGACTGAATTCGCTCAGACGCGGATAGTTCACGAGAAGAATTTTATTATCGATACAAATCTTTTGTCTCGCTTAGCTGGCCAAGCAAAAAAAGACCTTGCTAAGAGTAATTGAGTATCGGTGCTTTTTTTTGAAGTATACAGAACTAGTATTCTATGCTAAGATGCAGAGACTCTGTGCTTCTATTCATGTTCTGGCAACCCAACTGCTCTCATTGTCCTCCCCACAGACTGCCTACACTCTCGCCCAGCAGCGAAACGACTTCTGCCGGGCTCACCCACCTTCAGTCTCGGCTCATGGCACGCTGACCTTCTCGCATCCTTCTCCCAACGTCACCCGGGTGACAATAGAGAATGGGCCGGTAAATTTTGTCGACCGCCGGTTTGCAGACGACCTCCTCGACTTCCTCGAGCCATTGCAGAATGTCACCGATAGCACGCCCAAGGTTGTCATCTTCGACTCGGCCAACCCGAACTTCTTCTTGGGTCACATAGACATGACTACCCTCGCCACCCCGATCACAAAGGAGAAAAGGCAGCTGGGAGCAGACTACATTAAGTTCACGCAGCTTCTGCAGAATATCACCTCGACCATATTCATTGCCGAGATCGACGGGCGTGCCTTCGGCGCAGGCAACGAGATCGCCGCGCAAATGGACATGCGTTTCGTGGGTCCCCGGGCGCGTACAGGCTCATTCGAAGAAGCTCTCGGCCTAGTCGCCGGTGGCGGCGGCCAGACTTATCTGGGCTCAATCCTTGGCAAGGCCAAGGCAATGGAATACCTGCTCGGGGCCAAGTCGTTCACGGGCCCGGAGGGCGAGAAGCTTGGCCTCTTCAACAAGTACTACGACAACTCGCAGACCTTGAAGGATTCGGTCGAGGATCTGGCGGAACGCATAGCACTGTTCCCCCGTGTCGCCTTGAACCAGACGAAATCCGTACTCAGCTTCTTGAATCCGCCCAACAACGCTTTCCAGTTGGACTACGAAGCGTTCTACGCCATCGAGCAGGGACCCGAGCAGCAGGCTAACGTCCGACGCTTTATTAAGCTCAGTGAGAATCAGACCGCGAACAACTATGAGCTGGGACTTGGCGAAAGTGTTATGGCATTGTACGGGCTTTGGGATGGAGGTGTTGAATGAGGTAGCCAAAGCCTATGGGTTTCGTATGGTGGCATGATCGATCTGGATAGATACTTACTTATCACAGTACGCATACCTACCTAGGACAGTGTTGCGGAAGTTCATCGTCATGTTCCGCGCTTGAAGGTCTGTTGATGGTGGTCGGATGTTGATCGACATCACTCCGATTCATTGTCTGAGGATAATATGATTGTATACTAGGCAGATAGTCTTGTGGTTGAACATGTCGCCAATATTTGCCCAGACACTTCATTCTGTTGTTCCGGTCTTATGAGACAGTAAATCCGGAGCGGCTCGTGCAGTTGCAGCAAAACTTGACTTGGGCAGTTGGGGTCAATAGTGGGGGGGAGCATGCCACCCGTCAGCCCGCCAGCAGTGTCTTCCGGGAGCCTTAAGGTTTACAAAAGGCCACTGGGCCGCCAGTAAGATTGCACCAACATCCCCTTGCATGCTCCCCTGCAAGTACAGGATACATATCTTCTAGTCATAGCCAGGTCAAATGTTACCCCCTGCGTGTGGTAGCCTCTACGTCCACTGAATGAGGTGCTCATGTCATGGGTACTTATGTACTGCCGAAAGTAGAAGAAACCGGGGCGAGCCGGCTCGGCAGTCACATCAAAAGAACCCGCCCTGCCCTTCCCTATCCAGGCCCTGTCGTATGCCTGTCAGCGCCAGGTTGCCAAGGCAGGAGACTGATGCCGGCCTTAAGGCTTATGTCCGCTAGCTACATTTGCATCTTCAGTTGCAGTGCTGCTGCAGGCGGGCCGCTGTACCTTAGGTAATGCAGTGCCTTAGGTAAGAAGGCATTTTGCACTACAGACAAGGAAGGAGTTTAGGTGTAGGGAGTTTAGTAGGTATCTTTCCGTGATGCGCCAAGATGTCTCGAACCTGCATTGCGCCATTGTTGCCGTCTTGTTTCCGTGTCGAACACCACCACGTAAAAGGTCTATCTTCTGAGAATCAATCCTTTCGGGAGCTCGAGCGGCCTTTGGTTGTCATCCTCTCATCGCAGCGCCATTGCCATCAACCGCAACAACTTCTTTTCTGACAACACCAACTATGGAGCTTCACATGAAGAGCAGTTTTTTCGGCCAAGTTTTGCGTTGGCTTTCTGGCAACAGGGTCCTCAAGCACCCCGATGAGCTTGATCCTTCTCTGTGGGAGAAGGCAATTCAGCCACACGCGCCGGCGGAAAACAAATCTCAAGACGACGAACCCAAGAGAGAGGCGCATGACGACTTGCCTCATGGTGATGAGCCCAAAGTAGACACGCAGAATGATCTGCCGCAGTCGCAGGGGGCCGAGGCAGGCTCCGGTGCCCTCGTGGTAGGCTGGTACGGCAAAGATGACCCAGAGGTAAGTTCATTCGCTGGTTACTGATCCATTCTTGTTGCTTGCTAACGCGTTGATGTGCTCTCAGAACCCCCAGAACTGGCCGAGTGCTTTAAAGCACTTTGTGGCTTTTCAGATGTGTATTCTGAATTTTGCCGTCTATATCGCGAGTTCGATTTATGTACCTGGCGAGGCCGAGTTCATGAAGGAATTCGGGGTGAGCTCAGAGGTCGCCGTTTTGGGTCTCTCTTTGTTCACCTTGTAAGTTTCTTACACTGCTCCAAACTGTGTTGGGACCACTTGGATAGGCATCGTACTGATATGTTAACGTTGGTTGATTTTAGTGGATATGGCATTGGGCCCATGTTGTGGTCACCCCTATCCGAAATGCCTAGCCTTGGACGAACCCGGATCTTCATTGGAACGCTCTTCGCCTTCATCATCTTCCAGCTGCCTGTCGGACTGGCTCCTAACGCCCCCGTCTTCCTCGTTTTCCGATTCGTAACGGGATTCTGCGGCAGTCCGTGCCTGGCTACTGGTGGCGGCACCATCAACGACATCTATCCGCCAACCCAAGTCCCGTATCTCCTCATCATTTGGCAGTCAGCAGGTGTGCTTGGGCCTGTTTTTGGTCCAGTGATAGGCGGCTTCCTCGCGCCAGCTGCGGGCTGGCGCTGGACTATCTGGCTTGTTACCATATTCTGCAGCGCAGTCCTCATTCTCATGTTTTTCTGCCTCCCCGAAACCAGCGCGGACAACATCTTATACTGTCGAGCCCAGAGACTCAGGGCATCTACAGGAAACGATCGATTGAAAAGCCAGCATGAAATCGACTCTGAGCATCACACATCCAAAGATACTTTTCTGATGCTCGGCAGAGCGTTCACGCTTACTTTCCTGGAGCCTATCATTCTTCTCGTCGATCTGTATGCGGGTCTACTGTATGGTGTGCTTTTCATATGGTTCGAGTCGTTTCCCCTTGTGTTTGGGGACGTTTATGGGTTCAGCACTGGCGAGCAGGGACTCGTGTTCTTGAGTATTCTCGTGTTTACAGCCATTTCGATGACTCTATTCATAATTTGGCTGAAAAAGAGTCTGGTACCTAAGATGACGTCGCCCAACTTCAAACCGGAAATGGTACTTCCGCCGACATTCATTGGATGTTTCGCTCTTCCGATATGTCTCTTTTGGTTTGGCTGGACCTCTCGACCAAGCGTGCATTGGATGATACCGACTATTGGTTCGGGGTTCTTTGCTATTGGAGTTGTCACCCTTTTCAACTCCGTCTATACCTACATCGGCATGGTGTACGCCCCTTACGCTGCTTCAGTCTTTGCTGGTGCTGCCTTATTTCGAGCCTCCCTTGGAGGTGCCTTCCCCTTGCTGGTGAGAAAATCAGTCCTGAAAGTCAACTTTGCCCCAAAGCTGACATAGTCTTCAAACAGGCACAATCATTGTTCGATACCTTGGGTATAGGGCCCGGAAACTCCCTCTTGGGCGGCCTTGCTATTCTATTCATCCCTGTTCCTTTCATCTTCTACCATGTGAGTCCAAATCTAGCCCATCACTCGCGACGTAGTATTAACTTGTGTTCAGTACGGTGAAAGGATTCGACACCTCAGTAAGCGTGCTGGGTAGACGAACGATTATGGTCATTGGCACAATTGCCTTAGAATGAGGGGATCACAGGAAACGATCCGAAAATAGGACTTGAAAAAGCTGGACTTTCTCGATTAGCTTAGCAGTGGTCATTTATGGTAGCACAGCCAACCAATTTGGTCCTTGTTCGAAGCTACCTGATGTTGCGGCACGCTTGGTTCAGCTTCTGTCTGTAGCATGACCACTACAGTTGTTTAATGATATAGACTGTATTTAATAAGTATTATTCACTGTTACTAATACGATACCACGGTCAGTACAGGCGCTTGCTTATCCGAAATGCTTATCACAGCATCTGTTCTTCGGTGGTTGCATTCCGAGTTGACATGAATAGGTATTGGCATCGTATTCTAGGTGCATACAAAAGAAATCAGGTGTTTCATGACCTGTACGTGATCGGGTCCAGCCTACCACGACCATCAGAGCTCACCAACGGTCTGCTTCTGCCCCCCTTCAGACTTGCAGGCAGTACCAGGGAGAACCTTGCTGAACCGGTAGTCGATGTATGAGACAGTGTCTGCATTGTCAGACGGGGACACCCTGATGTTTGCGACGAAAGTAGATTCTGTCAGCCAAGCATACTTCCCCGAAGCTTGGAATGACCAGGTGGTGTAGGTGTCGATTTCACCCCATTGCGTCGGCGCGACACCGCTCTCATTAGCCATGATAGCCGCGATGTGCGGCGTATTGGCCAGCAGCCCCTTGCCGTAGATGCCAATGTAGTGATCGTCGTCGGTTCTCAGCACGCCTTGGGCGTTCAGCACGTAGGGACCGTCAGTAGTTCTTTCGTTGAAGTCGTCCATGTGGACGGTGGTGGCGTTCAGGTAGTCAACAAATCCATCCACCGAGGTCAAGGTGCCGACAGCATTGCCGTTCGACCATAGTCCACCTGTCGGCAGCTCGCCCATTGGGTACAGGGCGAAAATTCGTAGCTGAGTGACAAGAGTTGGCACGGGATCACAACGCCATAGCTCCAAGCAAAACGGGATGGGAGCAGCTCACATTGAAGGCCAAAGCTGGCGTCAGCGTGTTGAATCCACAATGCATCTTGAGATACGTGGTGTGATTGACACTGTGAGAGCGCAATATGGCTAGCGGGCGATACTGATAAAAGTTCCTGACCGGACAGGATAGGTCTGAAGATGCGATAACATGTGCGCACTCCCGTGGCTCATGGTCGTTCTCTTGAGCCGTGTCTTGTACATGTACGGATGTGCTCAAAGCCTGCCAGAGATCTGACAACGGTGCCACGCAGAACGATCGTCTCATGCCCAGAAGAACACCCACGATAGTTCACTCGATTGATCCACCGGAATGGCAGGCCTGAATTACCTCAGCTTACGTTGGCGTCAGCATGACCGCAGATGCTGCGCTGCAAGCTGGGCGGGCCGCCCGCCAATGGGACGATCTGATTACCAAGCTTTCCCAGATTTGTGATGGTCTGCGGATCAATCGGCGTGACCTACACTCATCGTGAACATAACCAGTATTGGCAGGTATCTTGTTGCCGGTGCCGAGCGAAAATCGGCAGCGAAAGACGGCACTAGGTAGCTAGGCAGACGTTACTAAGTACCCTCCCGCCATGGGCCATAGAAGTGTGACAATTAAGTTCGAGAGTATGTAGGTCTTGACGTCGGGTCCGTGAAACCTTCATCTTGATTCGGCATGATTAACCCTATCTATCGCCTCTTCGTGGGATCTTCCGGAACCCCGATGCCCGATGCCCTCCCCTGTCTAGCTGCCGAAAGCTACGCCCCGGTGAAGATGCCTACAAGTTTATAGCCTGCGTCCCTAGTAAATGCCAGCAAATGGCTACCCAGGAAGTTTGGCATCTGCAGGAGCATACGGGGAATATCTGGATGGCAGTATACTTGTTGTCCTTCGTCCCCCCTTTGGCAGCCTCTCCCGGAAAACCCACACGCGGGACGGCTCGACCCGTGGCGTACCTTGGTCAAGCCACTCTTCTTTTTTGGACCAAGTTGAATGATCCAGCTCACCCTGTCTACTAACTTCTGCGATGGACCAAAACGCAGACGAAGATTGGAACGACATCTCAGACGCGGCACTTCGAAAACGAATTCAAAATAGGTTGGCTCAGCGGAAGCACCGTGAGTACCAAAGTCCTCGGTTTGATGCTGATCCTAAACTGTTCCTGTCTAACCTACCAAGGTCGAAAACTTCAACAAGATGCGGCAGAGCGAAGTGAGAGACCACTGGACCCCAGCTACTCGTGGCCTGAATCCAGCAACGGACAGTCCTTGCCGCCTCAGGTTGCGCAGACGCAGTGGTAGGCTGGTTCCAGTAACAGTCAGGATCTGACGCGTGGAAACATGTTAGCGGCAGTCGCGGTTAGCGGCGTTGGGGATATCGCAAGCGTGCCCATGAGACCGGCTCCTGACTCGTATCCTGCCGGCACGTCTCTGACTGGAACGACTGGCGGGCCAGCTCCCATGTGGAACATGTTTCCGGAAGATGTTCCTCAGGAGCAGCGACACCAAAATGCAGCCGCCTTTGCGGAGGACTCTATGTTATCGGACTCGACAGTCCAGAGGCAGCCCTGCACTCAAATGCTAGGCCACACATTCGAAAGCAATCGAAACGATGCCGACCGTGGTTGCCTGCGCAGGCAGTGCCAGCAGGCCACCCCGAGAGCTGGAAATGTATCATTAGGCCATACGCACAACAACCTGTCTACGTCAACCTCGTCCTCTGGCGCTCGCGACCCCGATTCGACTTCGAATATTGACCCGCGACTGGACATCCTCCAAGAATACGGAATCGACATCGACAATTTGCTGTCCAGCCTGGAACCTGAGAGAAGAACCTCGGTCTCTACCGCCTCAAGGTCAGCTGTAGGCTTTTCATCCCAGCCGAGAAGCTCGGAAGATGCGCGCATGGGGCAGAATCGGCCGAGCCCCTCTGACGCTTTGCGCGAGGATCAATGGGACTCATGGGCGGGCTCTGGCTGGCCACGAGATCAGCAACCTGCTTCGAGAAGGGATCGCAATGTGACGAAGGTTGTCGTCATATATTTTGACGAGAAACGTCGTGATTGAACATTGATAGGATTAGGAGGTCCATTCTTGCGTCGGAGCTAATGTCCGACTGCTGCTACGTTTTCCGACGGGCCCGCATCATCGCGGGCTGCCAATTGCACGATTCGAGGAAATCTCCATTTTGTGCGGTTGTCTCTAGCGTGTAACAAACGGGGAGTTTCTCAAAAGGATCTGGCTCCGAAGAATGGCATTGCACTCCAGGCTATGGTATTTAGAGGGCCTCGCTTCACATTGGGATTTGTCTTTCCTTACTAAAAGTTGGGGGTTTTCTTGAACTGATGTTATGACCGGTATACAAGACACTTTGGAGGTTGCATTCGCATGTTCTAGCAGAGACCGTGTTTACCACTTGTTCGGGACCAGCTAAGTGCATTGATTCGCCAGAACAGTCAGTCGTTCCAGGATTTCTATAGTTACTGTGGACATCCACAACATCCATACCGCCCAATGCAAGAGACCTCATACGCTCCAATTACTGGGATATACCGACTACTACTCATGAGTGATATGCAGAAATTTGCAGTCTCACATATTCGGGAGAATCAACTAGCTTGTATGACTATCAAGGCCACCAAACGGGAGCCTGCTCACTTTGCCCACATTCCCACGTCAATCGAGGAAGACGACGGGCGTCCGCTATCTACGGCATAGAAGAGCATCATCGAAAGTATTATGGAATTTCTCTTTACGTCTGGCTCTCCTTTTCAACTTCTAAAACGTTAGAGATACAGTGTCAAATTGGAGTCATAGCGTATTTCATGTGCTCCCACTGTATCATGGCATCTGATTGATCCCTGAGTAAGACGTGAACTTTTGAGATACATTCCACGTAGGCCCGATATCAGTGGGCCGACTCCATGGGCCGATTCCGTGGGCTGATATGAAAGTGATTCTGAGAGATCATTGGGTTGGTGCACAGACTCTCTGTCAAGAGTCCTCCCAGACTTACAATAGGAGGAGGGAGGGCTGGTTGAGTTGCGGAATCTGACAGCTGCATGTCAGACAGTCCGGTATGACAGCATCTCGCAATGCCTGGCGTTAAGACTGACACGACCATACTCCCCAGAGGCCTGAGATAAGTTGATAACCTAGCTTTGCTTCTCCTCAACCCTGGCAAGATGCGCTGGCACAACTCATTCTTTCCATGTTAGGGAAAAGACAGGAAGAAAGAGCGTGAGAACAGGATCAGGAACTTCAATCCACTGACCCAACAATATGGAAAAGATCATAACTGCCTCAGCTAAGCCTTTCACCACTCTTGATGGGAAATCGGCGCCTCTTCCCATGGAAGAGAAACCTGAGCGATACAAGTCTGAGCCGGCAGATCGGTCTCGTCTGGCAGAGCCGTTGACCTTTCACTTCTCAGGCCGGACCGCTCCAAACCGTTTCATGAAAGCCGCCATGACAGAGCAGCTTTGCACCTATGATCCACTCGATTCTTCCAAGAATGGAATCCCCACAAGGAACATCGAGCGCGTCTACGAGCGATGGGGCCGTGGAGAGATTGGCCTCATCCTATCGGGTGATGTGTCCATCAGTATTAGCAATCTTGAATCGATTGGAGACCCCGCGATCCCACCTGATGCCCCCTTCTCCGGACCCCGGTTCAACGGCTTCGCCGCAATGGCCAAGGCCGGCAAAGCCCATGGGTCGCTCATGGTGGCCCAGGTCAACCATCCAGGACGACTATGTGTCTTTGTTGACTCTCCGGTCTCGGCCTCTGACGTCGAGGTCAACAACGGGGGAACAGGCGACGGCATCTACCGATACTCCAGGCCTCACGCGGCCACACACGAGGAGATCAACCATCTCATCAAGGCCTTTGGCCATGCCGCCGAGTATCTCGCCAAGGCTGGATGGGATGGTATCGAGCTGCACGGCGCCCATGGATTTCTGATAGCTCAGTTTCTCAGCCCCAAGACCAATAAGCGTACAGACGAGTACGGTGGAAGCATGGAGAACCGCATGCGCTTCGTGCTCGAAATTGGGCGCGAGATACGACGCCGTACCCCGCCAGGTTTTATCCTGGGCATCAAGGTCAACAGCGTCGAGTTCCAGGACACCGGCTTCATCACGGGAGAAGCGCGCGTGCTATGCCAGAACCTCGAGCGCGAGACATTCGACTTTGTCGAGATCACGGGCGGAACCTACGAGAAGATACTGATGTATCATGGGTGGCGCGAGAGCACGAAGAAGAGAGAGGCTTTCTTCCTCGAGTTCGCGGAGCAGATCGTGCCTGGTCTCACGGGCAAGACCAAAGTCTACGTCACTGGCGGTCTGCGGACCGTCGGGGGTATGGTTAGCGCACTGGACACGGTCGATGGCGTGGGACTGGGGCGGCCCTTGTGTGATGAATGGTTCCTCTGCAAAGATATCCTTGCAGGCAAGGTTGACGGGTCACTCATCCCGCAGATCCCGCAGACGGATTTCTGGCTATTCTTGATGGCCGGTAACCGGAACATGCGGCTTGTGGGTAGGGGGGCAGAGCCGGCCGAACTATGGAGAAAGGAGGTGGTTGATGGATTACGGGCAAATTATCCCGAGTGGGTTAAGAACAAGAGCACCGAGAAGGAACTCGGCCGATACAAACTCATCGATGAGCCGTATCTACCAGTTGATACCAGCAAGTAGTTGTTTGGCTGTGGGGGGACGATTCAAGCAATTCCTCTCTAGGCCTGCCCTTATTGGACAGCTTCCGAACAGGATTTTTCGAAAGACAGCATTTCCCTCCGGTCTTTACGATACTATGCGCAGATAGCGAAGTAAACGCGTTGCAATTCTTGTCGTCTCACTGTCTGAAAACATCAAACATGAGACGCGTACAAGTCTGTGCTCTGCAGATGTATAACTGTGCTAGCTAAGGTAGGGTCGCGGATACAAAGTGAAATGAGGATTTCCTGTAAGGATTCTCCCTGCCGACGAACACACAAGAGGCCTCTCGATGAGGAACCGAGGCTGCTTGAGGTGAGCTACCTTGATGGCACGCAGGCATCGGTCTTTTCTCATCTCTCGGCCGAAAACGTCCGGATGAACCTGGGGTGACTGGGTTGGCTGACCCCTACAGACCGACAGATGCACTGCAGCAGCATCCCAGGGTCCGTCTGACTGCATCGGATTGCATGATGCAGGTATGCATACCAAGATATGTACATACTTAGTTAGAGCCAAGGCATCCAGGCCGACTTGGTCACCGTATCAGGCTAGGCACTGACTGATTCCAAATCCTCGCAAACTGCAACCACGATCAAGGCCATAACGATGGGTTCATATCCTCGTTCGGGTCAATCCTATCCAGGATAAACCCCAATCCCACTCGTGATGTTAAGTTCTCGTCCCCGATTCCACAGCACCAGTAGATGCAGCTCACCCAGTACCCCAATCCCTGGGATACGGACAGTGCAGGTGAGAATTCTTGGCCAGACACTGGGAGCCCTGCACAATGTCAAAGCGTGTCTGATCCGGTCTACGGAATGCCCCATTCAACTCACTCATACATAGAAGTGTACTTCTACATGGATTGTTTCCTGTAGTAGAAATCCCTGTCAATAGATCTAATTCGGGCACTGATTTTGTATTTATTAAGTAGCTAGCAAATATTCAGTAGGCGGTGCAAAGCTTTACTTTATATGTCAGGTTTATACGGCCGATTATGTTGTATACATAAACTGTTTAATAGTGAGGGAGCATTCATTTGCTACGAAAGTTGTTTATCATTAGGCATAGTTAGCTGCTGTAGTCCGTTTTTACGAAGCAAGGGTTTCCTGTTTTAGGTATGTAAGGTGGCCTCTTTGCCGTCTCCTTCAAGCCAAGTCGCCAGTGTACGGAACATCCATCTGGCAACAGTAACATGGTTTGATTGATTAACCCGCCGTCCTGCGACGCTGGTGACGGTGTGCTGCCACCAGCGGAACGGTCATCAATGCGACCGCCACCGCCATCACAATGCCAGCGAAACCTTGGGCGCGTACAAAATCGGCATGCGCTACATCGGCCAAAGCTCCTGCGATGGGCGCCCCAATCAGTACGCCTACCGCCGCCGTCGACCAGCTCATCCCCAGGCGGGCGCCAATGACATCCAAGCTGGGGCTTAGCGTCGGGTGGGCGGTGCTGGCGGCTGGCGCCGTGACGAGTACGCCGGAGAGGAAACCCCAGGCGATAGTCCAAACCACCATGCCCTCTGTCGACTCGACTGCCATCCAGCTGAAGAGAAGCACGATCCCCATTGCCTCCCAGAATATTAGAATCTGGATCGGTGTGACTTTCGCTCCCAGTAAATACGGCAGCGTTCGTCCAAAGAAGGACGCTGCGTTGCTGATGGCCAGCAAGTCGAAGGCAAACTCGACCCCGGTGCGTAGCTTGACTCTGGCGTAGGTCGTGAGATAGAAGAGAGGGATATAATACGCGAGGAACTGGAAGAACAGAGCGATGACAAATGTGCCGAAAATTGGCTCGGCGAAGCCGCGAGGATCCATCATCAGCTTCGCCTTAGCTAAGCGGACGCCCGGCTTGCGACACAAAATAGCCAGGGCAGGTATGGCGACGGCCAAGTTCGTCCAGGCCATGATCCGCACCGTCGGGCCAAACCCGACCTGCGGTGCGAGCTTGCGGAATACCAGAGGGAAAACGATGCCGCCGACACTGGCCCCGGTCGAAGCACAGCCAAGGGCGATTGGTCGCCGGGAGGTAAATCTGGACGATATGATGGCGAACGCCGGGATGTTGATCGCCCCGGCCCCGATGCCGACGCAGAAGCCTTGCGCAAGCAGAACGTGGTAGTACTTCGTTGAGATAGAAAGCATGAACATGCCAAAGACCACCATGAAATGGCCGACTATCATCACTGGCCTCAATAGACCCCTATCGGTCAGCGGCCCTGTCACGAGGCCTATGATGGTGACGAACGTCGACTGAACGCTGCCAACCCATGAAAGTGTAGAAGCAGAGGTTCCAGGGAGTAGCTCGGTGCGATAATACTCCAAGAAGACACCAAAGGTACTAGAAAGTCCCCTGTCGTGGTTGTTAGACAGGAACAGAGGGAGGGAAATATCTGCAGATCATGCCACCTAACATACCAAGAGTTGACGAAAATCAGAAATCCCGCCAGAACGATCAGCCATGCTTCTAGACCTCCATCCGGAGGTGTCGCAGTGCTGGACGGTTGTGTAGGGAGAAGGGGCTGCTGCTCTCCGTCTTCATGGCTCGAATCACCGTTACAAGACTCGGCGAGTGTTGGGACTGGCTAGATTCAGTGAGCTCGAGATCGATTGGATATAACGCGTGGGATTTTTCTTGACCTACGAATCCTTTTCGTGTTGCCATCGTGATTGATGCTACAATGATTGATGCTACAAGCTTGCTCGGTCTCCGATCTTGAGTTGCTAGTCAAAGGAGTGCAGGTCTTGGGGCACTGAAACAGACTCTCATTCAGTTTGCGAAATACCTGATGCTTGAGTGCCCAAGGAAGGACTTGCAAACCTTTTTCCGTCTTTTTTTTTTTTCATTTCCTTTTAGGGTGAACCGGCCAGTGCCTCGTTTGTCGTATTTTTCTCCCTGCTGTTTGTTCTGTCGCCCTTGCATTAATTCCGAACGCCGTACCAACCGCGAGGTATTCACCGTGACGTTCATATGTGATCTACAGCTCGCCTCTTTCGAGTATGACTGCGTCTACATGACTTCTAGTGGATACCTTTACACGGGACTGATGCCGGTCATACCTCCGTCTGACTCCGGGGCCCCGGCATGACTGCATGATGAGTACCTGTGGCTGCATCAATGGTACCCAAGCGCCAATCGTACGACTCGAGCTAACTACGTAAACCTCTAGATGCCGATGTAATCGCGGATCGACATACACAGACGGAGTTTACTGCGAAGACAGGAGATATGCAAGTGAGTGAGCTTCAAATGCTATATCTGAGTGACTGGTGATACAAGGGAAGTTCAGTGCAATTGATACCTGCCCAGCTATAACAAAGGGGAGGACTGACTGTGTTTCGACACCTAGTCTCTGAAAAGGCCTTCATTCCTGGCGCGAAACCGGTTCTGGCTATCGATGAAGATTTCTCAGCTTCTCGGAGCTGTTCAGATTAGTCTTCACACTCACATCTGAGTATATACACCCAAAACCTCAAGGCGAAGACGGTCGGCCATCTTGATATGGAACTCGAAGGCGCACATAACCTTAGCATGTCTTTGACAGCTGCCGCAACACATGCCGCCGTATTGGCATCTTTGGGTCTAGTTGCCTGTGTAAGTCTGCAGCCGGCGCGTATGACGAAACTCGCACGCCGCAGAGCAGCCTGTTCCGAGCATACTATCCTATTTTTCTGGTGCGCTGCGTGATTCGGTAGCTAATCGATATCCCCATGGTGTAGACCTGTTGCGCTGTTCTCTACCGCCTATTCCTTCATCCGTACAAGAAGTACCCAGGGCCTCTCATAGCCAAGATAAGCGGTCTTCCTGTCCTGTATCACGCATACAGGGGAGATTTCCACCATTATGTTTATCGCATGCATGATCAGTATGGTGGGTGTACCGCTTGAATCGACCGCCTACACCAAAAAAGCTAACGACCCACTTCTAGGAGAAATTGTTCGGTATTCACCTAATAAAATATCTTTCAACAAAGCTGAAGCCCTGAATGGTACGCAGGGAACCGTTGACGCTCCAATAGAGATTGATGGCTGATGGTAATCAGATATATATGGTTTCAACAAGAACGTATCCAAGCCGGAAGAATTTTATTCTGCCTTCCGCGTGAACGCTCACGCGCGGAATGTATTCAACACTGCAGACAAGGAAGAGCACCGCCGAAAACGGCGCATCATGGGAAAGGCCTTTTCATCAAAGGCACATCCTAATTACGCGCCTTTCATTTCCTCGAAGGTGGATGAAGTGTCAATAAAACTCAATGGGGGCGTGTTCCCGGATGGTTCAGGGCACTGGCGGACATTCAACATGGCCGATGAAGTGAATTATCTCATGCTAGACATCATGGGAGGCCTTTGTTTTGGCGAGCCTTTCGGGTTCATCGCTGGAAAGGGTGTAGAGATGATGGCAAACGTGCATGCGAGAGCGGTCAGGATCTACATGGTTCGCTCAGCTGCTAGATGCTCTCATCATACACCTTGCTAATCGATTTCTAGACCGGGCAAGAGCCTCTCCTGAAGCGATCCACGCTGGACAGGCTACTATTCCGGCGCTTGTCACAAGCTGCGACGGCTCTTGGCAAGTATACGCGTTACTACACAGAGAAACGCATTAGAAATCGCGACGACCTCGTCACAGATGAAGCAGCGGTTAAGGAGCGTGGATATGAGGACATCCTTGCGCATCTTATCAACAATAAAGATGACGAAACAGGAACTGTGTACAGTCAAGATGAGCTTCTTGGGGAGGCGACTTTACTCATGATGGCCGGTAAGTGATAAAAGACTACTGACAGTATTAACTAAATCACGGGCATAACAGCGATTGACAAGTAATGTTCAGGGTCCGACACGTCAACGACGGCCATCAACACGACCTTGTTCTATCTCGCGAATCACCCTCGCGTCCGCAAGAAGCTCGAGCGTGAACTACACCAGTGCTTCCCTAAGCTTGACGACATCCACCCCAACACAGCAGAGAGCTGCAAGTATCTGCGAGCCTGTCTTGACGAGGCTATGCGTCTGTGTCCGTCGGTACCCTCCAGCATCCCCCGCGTGGTCGACCCCGGCGGCATCAAGGTCATGGGCGAGCAGATTCCCGCCGGGATGTGGGTGTCAGTGCCGCATTTCACCATCTTCCGCAACGCCAAGTACTTTGACCGACCACACGACTACATACCAGAGCGCTGGATCGCCGACGAGAGCACCGGATACACCCACGAAGACGTGAAGCTCGGGCAAACGGTGTTCCAGCCCTTTTCACTCGGACCCCGGCACTGCATCGCCAGAAACCTGGCGCTGCGTGAGATGACGTTTGCGCTAGCCCGCATCTTCTACCTGTTCGATGTCGAGCCGGTCCCTAATAGCGGACGCTGGATGGGTAATCTACCTGGGATCGACACGCGGAATAGTCATTTTATCCACGAGCAGTGGGACGTCTTCACGTCCCTAGAAAAGGGTCCGGAGCTCAAAGTCAAGGTCAAGGATGACATCCAGTCGCGAATAGGACAGGTTCCACAGGTTCCGAGACTTGAGTGATGGCCCTCATCAGGAGAGAAGTATAGTCATGGGATCGGTGGCTATTAGCAAAGGGTGGCAATTGGTGTTGGGTGATAGTCACGATTGGCATCTTCGGCTGGATTGTAACAATTGTAAGTGTAGGTATTTCACTTCTCCACCAGTAGATAAGTCTAATCGACCGTTAAATCAACTTGTAACGGTCAGCGGGATGATAGGCCTGGTGGCGACTAGATTGCGAAGATGCCGGGATCGCGGCTCCACGATACGCGCTTTATATATAAGAAGCGAGATACAATCCCATATGCTAGCTGCTGTGATGAAGGCATGCCACCTCTCGAGTTGAATGAGTTATCAATGTCCAATGCCTGACCGAAGTGGGGGGGACTAAGAATGTTCTTCTAACTCTGTATCCTCCTTTTGCTGCTACGAAGCTAAGAGGACGCTTGGATCCAGCCAAGGGTGCGTCTCCTTGGCATGTCTCATCGAGCCTCATGCCAGCACCTTCATACTCAGTGGTAAGGAAGTCGAGGATGCCTCAAGCTACCTACTATATGACCCTACATCTGGATGAAAAACCTTGTCCGATATGTTTCACCCGTGGGACGATGGCCAGCATGTCTGAGTCAAAATTACAGAGGGAATTTGGCCAATGTCTGTGGTCGGGAGGGACTCTTCCGCACGTATGGGGATGTTTGCGGGTGAAGTCCAAGGACACCCAAGATTGGAAGTCAAACGACTTTCACAGCACATCGAGCTCCCTAACTTGGAGGCTTGTGATGGTGAAGTCGGAGATGCTCGCGTGCTATTGCCTAAATCCTTACCTCCGTGTTCAAGAAACACCTGCAGTTGGTCGGTCATGTTACCGATCTGATACGGGCCTCGTTACATGCATGCATGTCAGAAATACCCTGAAAGGTTATAACATGCAGTCAGAATGTCAAGCCAGACCTCTATCTGACACAGCGTTGTAAGAAAGCGGTCACCCTTTGACCTTCCATCTCGCTATCCTGGAAACTCTGTCGAGAACCTTGTCGCGCTTCCCTCAGTTCGTGCGTACACTGGCTAGACAGGCAGGATGCCGGACTGGCGGGCCCGTCGATCATCGTATAGCACGTTGCAACTATTGTACGATGTCAATATGTCCCCATATATCGCCTGTAGGCGTACGGCGATAAGGGTCTTTGGAGGACTAAAGCCCGGTCTTGAACAGTACCGAAGGTACATTGGTCCTGCGGGCAGTCGATCAGTCTTCACTATGACTACATCGCATGCAGTCCCTTGGTGTCCGTGAATACAGAAGAGAAGTAGTCTAGTTGGGTCTGAACGCGTAGTCGGGTTCATAATACCTTCACGAGGGCTTCCATAGAAGCTCGCCTCTCAAATCAGGTGCGAAATCCTTATATGACGACTTATTAGGCTGAACACCGATCTATGGTAGTAACATTTAGGTCGAGATTGAAAGACACCTCAACGTCAGCGCCATGAAGTGCTCTGCTCCCATCGTTTTAGCGGCCATCCCCGCGGTTGGCGCCTTCGAAACGTATCCAGATTGTCCTACTCTCGTCGGAGATGTCACTGTGAAAGCCGCAGACATTTTCCCAGAGAGCGCTGAGTTCGCTTTGTCAAATTGCAAATTTTACATTGGGTTGGTGATTACTTATGGACGCTTCTCAACCACAGACCAGCTTACCGTCTCTTAGATCCCTGAACAATGGAAGTCTGATTGAGCATGACCCCTACACCTCCGTCACTCGGGAAATCAAGTTACCCGAGGTGAGTCACAATGAGGACTACTTCATCTGCGGTGTGGACTTCAGTTACGCATCGGGAACCATATATGTTGCTGCATCTGCCCGGTACCCTTGGTGGCCTACCATCGGAGCCAACCTCACAGGTCCCAATCGCATCATACAATATTCTCCCATCACCGACTCCATTGTCTGGTCGGCAAACATCGATGACGTGATATCTGCAGAAGTCGAGAAGACTGGCTCTCCCTTTGCCGGGTTCCAGGACATGGCCGAAGACAGAGACGGGAACGCATACTTCATTGGCACCTTTGGGAATATTATTGTAAAAGTAGACCCAAAGGGACAAGCCACCAAGTTCTATACCCCTGAACCCGTCAATGACAAATCGTATGGATTTGGGGGCTTGTTCGTGACACTGGACAACGTTTTAGTGCTGGGAGATGGGGTATCGGATGGCTTCGTGCGATTCGACCTCTCCAGCTCTACGCCTGCGCGGCCCAGCTTCACCACGCCAAAGGGACATCCAGAGGATTTCGAAGAAATCCTAGAGTGCGATTCGCTGACAGCCCCGCGACGCTACAATGACAAAGTTGCCTTGTGCTCGAATGTTCTCGACAGGAAATTTTCAAAGCATGGCATGATTACTGTGTATACTTCCGACGATGGGTGGACCACCAGCGAGTTTGTTGGCATGATCGTGAATGACTTTGGGCAGTGGCCAGATGTTTGGTCGACAGCGCAGTTCGCTACCGCTGACAGGGTGTATGCCCTCTCTTCGTCATTACCTTATGATGACTCTGGCTTTCCGCACACCAAAAGCACTACTCTGGTCGATATCACGGACAGAGTAGACAAGCTTGTCCCCAAGTTTGTGCCTGCTGATGCTCAGCATGCTCATGAAGAGCTCTGAAGCAAGGGATGATGTCGCCCCGTTCGTATTCAACCAAGCACCACGGTGCCACTGCTCGAGTAACGATTCCTGAGTATGCGCACTACATCGCTCGCAAGAAGATTATGAGATAGTCTCGGGTGAGCCAGGAAACTGTTGCCGTGCGTTAATCCCTATATATGGTAGATAGAATTTGACATGATTCGCTGCACTGAATCTCCAAATTTACTTCTCTTACTAAGGCTCTGTTTCAATGTAATAGATGCTCTTGGTAATAATGGATGCTTTCGATGCGGGAAGAAGCTATCAGATGTACGGTCGTGCCAAGTCAAGACGAGACTCGTTTTTCTCGGCAAGATCCCGTCTCACGCCACGCAATGCTACAAGTCTCCAGCTGGTCTCGCCACTCCTCAGCAGAGCTCCCTCAGGACACAGCTCGTTTCTTAGCCGCTGGGAACATATTGAAACCGTTCATACCCACAGCATCGCCGTTGCCCGTCAGCCTCTTCGCGATGTCTCGAACCACCCCTCTGTTTTCCTCCATTGTGGCCACCGTCGAGCACGGCACCCCGCAGTCCGCCCCATAGACGACATGCTCGATACCCGCCATCTTCACCGCCGGCTCCATGCCCGTGGCCGCCGTGGCCGCCGTGTCGACGTACAGCCGCGACATCTGCGCCCGCAGCTCCTCCCTGGTCACGCCCTTCGCATTCGGCACCCACGACTCGGCACCCAGCAGCGAGACCCGGCCCGACAGCGCCGGGAACGCGCCCCCGCAGTGCGCGAACACCCACCGGATGCGCGGGAAGTCGAGGAAGACGCGGCTGTACAGCATGTGGGTGATGGTGCGCGCCGTGTCGAAGGCGACGTCGACGAGGGCGGACGGCCGGCCGTCCTCGCCCCGCGCGTACGCGTTGGGGTGCACGAAGACGACCTCGCCGCGCCGGTCCAGCTCCGCCCAGACGGGCCGCAGCTGCTCGTCGCCCAGCTGGACCTCGTTCCGGCGCGTGGTGACGGCGAAGCCGTCGGGGGCGATGCGACCCGGGTCTTGGCCTCCTTCCCCAAGGGGCTTGACCCGCTGGATCTCGCGGAGCGCTTCCTGGGGCTCGTCGGTGGGCAGGGCGGCCAGGAGGCCGAAACGCTTCGGGTTGCTTCGTACGATGTCGGCGCCGAAGTCGTTCGAGGCCTGGATCGCGGCTGTCGTCGGTGGGATGTTGGACAGCATCTGCATGGCGATTCCGGCGCGGTCGCAATACGCGATCAGAGCATCGGGTTCGAAGCGCGGAGGCTCAGTGATCACTGGCAACCAAAGGCTTAGTATTTTCATTTCTATGAGGAAATTTTGAAGCCATCACACGTGCTTGGCCATTAGAGACGGACACGTCGACCTCCCTCACCATCTAAGGCGAAGTAAAAGAGAAGAGGGCAATAAATTGACTGAGACTATCTTACTGAAATGGGCGTCGCGGAGCGCGGCGATGAGCTCTGCATCTGAAGATGCCGGGCGCGGGACGAAATAATGGGTATGGATGTCGAGCCACCCCGATGGCTCCGGCATCACGCCCATGCTACGTTCATAAGCTTCACCTAGACGTAGACTGTCAACAGGACCGTTCCGTGAAACCGGGCTATCGGCGTAAGGCAATTGGTCTGGAGGCATTTCGGTAATCACGAGCCAGTCGTACTAGGTTTAAGCTGTCGAATTCTCACATTCGGTTGTTGGGATTGAAGTAGAAACGCCCGAACAAGAAGACACAGCCGACGGGCATGGATCAATATATATTGTGTCGGTAGTGCAACTCGGGTGCCTCCTGATTGCGCCAAGCATGAGTGATTTCATTGTGGTTTGCCAGACCGTGTTCATCTGTGCTCTGATGCCCACTACTTCACTTGGTGATGCCGACGCATATGTATGTCAGGTACCTGTCAGCTTTCTGACTGCATATACTGGGGTATGGGTCATCACCTATGTGGTAAATTTGGTGACTTCTACCAGTTACCTACGTTCTTCACTTGGGAGTTGACATGCTCCTGAAAGATATGCCACAATTTCCAATTACCAACCTCTCTGGGACTGGCATAAGTCCCTATGGAGGTTTCTGCTTCTGCTTAAAAAGTGCGGGCCGAAACGGTGATGTATTGGACAGCGCAACGTATGCTAGCAGTACAGACACAAATTTGGATTTGAACCTTAATGATCTCACTTTGGAAATAATTTGAAGGGCCTGATCATTTCTTTGTTCATACATCGTTCCTTACCTTCTAGACCGCGGGTCCAGTATATGGCCGAGCGAGCGCGGTACCATCAGCAACGAGGTCATCTTTGAACAGTGAATACACCGGCTTCGTCTAGACTCAAATCCTCGTTGATGTCAGAATACGATGTGACTGAGCTGTCATTAACGGTAAAGTAGCTTCATCGCGACTTTGATCGGCCGGAAACTTCGCCCTAACCACGTTCTCCATGATCAGATCTCGCTGCCTAGGAGGTGGTCGAGATTGTGCATCAGCGTGAGTCTAGAATACTGCTTGCAATGCACTCAGCCATGCGGTTCGTCCACGGCAGATAACATTACGCCTGCAGCTTCCCATCCCAAAAACACACCTGAAACGTCAAGTTATTGGGATTTACAACAAGGTAATACCCAGCTTCTCCTGCAAGAAGAGAGCCACGGCCACGAGCGCCGTCATCTTCTGATACGTCCTCTTCATGTCGAGCGCCTCCAACTTCCACACGCCTTCGACCCGCCTCCACGTCTCGTAGTAGTGGCCCCCGCCGCGGATCTCGGCCCAGGCGCCCAGCTGTGGGATCATGAGCTGGTCCTCGAAGGCGAAGACCGCCTGGACGACGTCGTCCCCGGTCTGCTCGAAGTCGCCAGGGCTGAAGTTGTGCAGCGTCTGCAGGCGGGCGAAGAAGGGCTGGAAGAAGGCGATGAAGTCGGTGGTGGTGCGGTACGCGGTTCGGTGGCTCCCCAGGTTGATAACCTCGCCGTCGACGCCCCGGTAGCTGTAGATGCAGTCGGGCAGCGCGACCTCCGCGGCGAACTTGTCCCACTGCTTCGTGTCGGCGTAACGCGCGTAGCGGGCCTTCTGGGTCGTGATGGCGACGGCGGCCTCGACAGAGCACGGCATGGTACAGTTGGCGGCGGGGGTCTGGCTAGGATGAACTGCGGTTGAGGTTAGTCTGAGCCGAGACTACGGCGTGTCATCGTGATAGCGAGCCAACCAATTGGAGAATGTGCTGTTGAACGGCAACATGGAGGACCCATGAACGTACATCTCTGAACCGCGATAGGCCCAGGATCGCGCAAGTGGCTGGCGACCGACGAACTGGAACTGGGTAAGGGTTGTGGAGTTTAGGTAGTTGCTTCAAATGATCTACCCGAAGAACAAGGAACGATGGGGCAGCGAGCAGCGCTACCCTCTGTGATAAATATCAGAGTCTGGGAGCGGCCTGTCAGTCGGGTCTCTTAGGTTCCGGAAATCAGCTGCATGTCGTTCTCCTCCCCTGCATATTGGCGGGATTGAAGCATATTACGGGTTAGCAAAGGGGAGTGAACGTGCAGGGGGCGGGAAGAAAGATCGGAGAGCCTGCATGGGGTATACACACCGGCGGATAGTCAGCGATACCCCTCTTTGCTTCATATATCAGCAACTGATGAGCATGTACCGATGTCGCATCTCCTACGGCCTGTGTCTCTGTCCCCTCTGCAGTGGTCACGTTTCCCACATTACAAGTCATCTACAGTTACATACACAAGGGTAATTCTCTGACATGATAGATTGTCATGAGCTTCCTGGGAGGTAGCATATTGGTGGCCCATACTGACAGATTGTGTGCGATCTCGTTCCACGTCATGATTATACAACTCCTTGGTAATGAGATGGTGGGACTCGGTGTTATCAAGCTATTCGTGTTGGCAAAATGCAGCACAATCACCAACGGCATCCCGGTGATAATAAAAAGACAAGGCATGACAGAATTATGATCTGAAGTCGGTTGGCGTGGCCGGTCTGGATCATCAGTGAGTTGAAGGGTACTACTGCCCGCCATCAATGGCCTGTATTGAGAAGCTCTGAGGTAGGTAATTTTTATATGCCAATAGGTCGATAGCACCGAGGATAGAACTCAGGAGTGAACATGTACAATGCTTCTGCAGCTGCCCAAATAACTCATTTTTTTACCTGGGCAAATGTCAGGAGTGCGAGACAGCAAAATACACGGTTAAAGAAGCACTTTCAAAGTCACGAACCACCATGGACGATAAAGGTACACTTTTGCAGCAATGGAGCATGCTTTTCAACTATACTATTGCAATGCCGGACCACCATCTATTGAGCTCCAGGGGAAAGAGACTTCAAGTAACTCCTTCGCTGCTTGCTTATCACTGACCGATGACAGCTTCGTCGTGGTCAACCTCATTACATAAGTTCCTAGGGTCTCCTGCAGTCTTCACAAGATGATATTCAATATTCAGACAAGAACCTCTACTCAGTACGGATCACCTCAGTAATCAGATATACGTGAGGGCGCACTATCTCGCAGAGCGACACTATGGAAGCGATAGTGAAGCCAATACCCAATCCCTGGAATGGAGGCGTCTGAACTCCCTTTCCTAACACATATTCACCCGAGACATCGAAATCCAAGGCATCCCTGGCTTGGCCGTTCCTCGTACCAAGGGGCATTCCTACACTCCTCAGCTCATGCTGATATAAGAGTCATGTATCCCCATCCATGGTCTCGCGCAGCCTCCTTCTCGCAGTCAAGCACATCGTGTTCTTAAAATCCTGTGTCTCCCGTCCTAGTTACGTTTCTCAAGTAATACCACCCCTCCCTAGCCATGCAGAAGTCCGTGTGCCTCCTTCCCCTCTACGCCGCCCTGTGAGTATCCATCCTCCTGATATTAACCCAAGCACGTAACTTTCATTTCCAATCTCAGTCCATGCTAAACACAACGATCAGTGGCGCCTGGGCCATCCCCAACTTTGCGAACCGCCTCATGGGTCGCAGTGTCGAGTCCTACGGAAACGAGGTCAGGGCACGCCGGAGCGGCGCCTGCGGGACACAGATCGTAAGCAAAACTCTCCCTTTGCCTCCTTCTCTTCTCTCTGCTCTTGCCTTTACGGTACGTGTCTGTTAGTCTGGAGAGAGTAGACAAATAAGGTTAGATTTCGGTGGTAGCTGACATGGATTTCTCCTGTCCAGTGCATGGTTGCCTGCCCACTCAAGATCGCCAGCGATGAATGTAAGGGATGTCCCGCTTGCGAGTATCTGGGTTAAAGAGTTTTTTTCCTGTTCAGTTCGGCAGACTCCGAGAGATCATGGTGGATTGCAGCTTTTATGAAGCATGAGGCTGGCTACAATCATTGGGATAAAGTGAACTGCTATTTCCTATACAACAGACCATATTTGCGAAAGGCTACTGGATATCGCTTGCCAGCCCCTCCACTCGTGAAATTGTGATGTGACGGCCGACGGGTATACTCTTGCGCGTTCGAATGTAATATAGCACGGTGGTAAGTTTTTAGGTCTCTGGGCAATCTGCATATGTGTCTACGTCGGGCATAGGCCTGAGGTGAGTGACGTCTTAAGCAATATTGGAAAGGCTGTACATTTGGCATGCAGGATAGAGATGAACAAAGACAAAAATAAAGCGAAACAAGAATTGCCACTGGGTATCTCTATTCGGCCGGGGCATGCCATACCTATCGAGAGTTGCTATTCAGCGTTTACCACCACGCCCAAACGCCAACCAATGCAACGCAAATAAGGCCCACCGCTGTCGAAGATGGATGCTGAAAATTACAGGCTGTCTACTGAATTGTGCAACTCTTTACTTCATGAACGTAGCACTCTTGCCGGTCTTCTCACCGTGCATTCTGCGTGCAGCCTTGGGTCCCTCGGCAGTCAAGGCATAAGGATTGAACTTCTTCTGCGCACCTGTGTCCTTCGAAGATGCGCGCTTAGCATTGAGAATCGACTTGGCCTTACCATAGTCGAAAGCCTCTTCTTCTGCACTCTCATCGGCTGTGCCTTGAGAGGCTATTCCAGCTTTCGTGGCTGCCTTCTCGGTTTTCTTCTGGGCCCTCTTCTCGGCCTTCTTTTCGGCCTTTCGAGCCTTCTTCAACTGTCGTCGTTCATCTTCGCTAGCATCCATGTCGGGAATTGCTATTTCCTCATCGCTCACGGCAGCTGACTTAGGTTCAGGCGCAGTGTCATGATCGAATTCGGAATCCTGTTCCGGTGCTTTTCGCTTCAGCCCAGTTTTCAATGTGGATTCGTCACTTTCCAGCTCCGCGTAGCCGTTAGCTGTCCCGTGTGCTAGGTCGGCTTCATTCATAGAACCCTGACCAATCTCCATGATCGACTTGTTTGACTCCTCCACCACTTCAGCTGATTGAAGAAAACGAGCTCCCGGAAGCTCAAATCGCAGGTCAGTCTTACTAATATGACCAGCTCCGTCTTCCCAGCGGCTGCTCATAGCAACCTGCCCGAACAACTGGGATCTCGTGGATACTAAATCCGAGGTGCTCAGTACAATCCCCTCCGAGGCCCTAAGCTGGGGAAAAACATCCTTCGCCACCTCACCGACACCCACCGTAGTAGGTGATGATCTCTTCCGGATAATATCTGCCACACTAGGCCCATCTGCGCCCTCGACCTTCGCCTTAGTGATGATATCGAACAGACGGGAAACCTCTCGCCTCGCAAGAGGGTATCTTGGCTCGATCAGGCTATGCAGCGCCTTGGGATCCGGGGGCAGGCGCCTGGCAATATCGAAGATGGCAGGGTTTCCCAGCACGTAAAGAGGGCTCTCATCTTCGAGGCGAGCAACCCCGTCTCGCCATTGATGAAGTCTACGAAATACTGCAAACTGTTCTTTAGATAGCGCGCCTGATGACTGGCGAATAAGCATAGTATACCAGCCGAAGGGGCCCTGACCAGTTTCTGAATCGTAAGGATACGTCTCGTGACGCCTAAGCGACGTCTCTTTTGATCTGTCCAGTACCTGGCGCATCAGGTTATGCTCTGTGTTATCAGAAGACTGACGCTGCAAGAGCTCGTTTCGCATCATATCATAGACATAGAGCAGGTAGTGGGTATCAGATCGAGCGTAATAGAACATTTCTTCAGGCAGCGGGCTGTCGAATTTAGTCAGTCATCAGAAAGCTTGCGAATGAGGCCCATGGGAGCGGTGGAATGAAAGGTCCTTACCGTATTCGCCAGTCGGCCAACTGGTACTTCTTATCAGCATCAAAATCGACGAATCGCTTAAGTAAATATGCGAGACTTCGTGTTGGGTATCCCAATGCTACTGCAGCTTCGTATGTGTCGAAAAGTCCAACGATATACAGTCCACAATCTCGTTGTAGCCACAGAATATCCATATATGCGCCGTGCAACACCTATTATGCATGAGTCTCCGTACCGAGAGAAGCACTCACTATTCACCTACCTTGATAATCTTAGGATCCGCAAAAACTTCATTGAGTACCTCAAGCTTGTGTCGCCATGGCTGTAATGTGTCGACGATCCAGTCTTTCTCCCGAGTGCTAATTTGCATAAGTGACAGCAATCCTGTGTATGTTCTGAAGTCATGATGTTCTGTGTCGATGGCAATCTCGCTGGCGCCCTTTAGCTCTTCTAGCATCAACAGAACCCCCTCGAAGGTATCGACGAAGGTGGCAGTTGTAGATTCGAATGGTTGGTATGGTATCGGCTCGCTTTCCTGGAAAACGGTGTCTGGGTATTCGAAAGACATAATTTCCGATTCGTAAGGGTGCTTATATCTAATATTCTCTTAGCTGTCCATACTCCGGTAAATGATCTCAATTTCCTATTTGTTTTTGGCGCTTTTTCGAGAAGCTTTTCTCTGATTCGCATGTAACAGCGCTTGCCGATCTTCGTTTGGATGGATTGGGCGAGGAAAGAAAGCAGCGTAGACATACTGTTGACTTTGATTTTCGTCGCTGAAAGTCCCTAAACTCTTTTCCAGGGGTAGCACAGCGTGGGGTTTGGAAGTCAGCCGGGGCTTCCAGGGTAATTTGTCGTGGTTATCTGGTTTGAGTTCGAAGGCATTCTGCGGCTTGAGGACATTGGCATATTTCAAGTTTCGATCCAGTGATGTTGTGGGCTTCTTGGTGGGTGGCGCAGACTGTTCAGTAGGAGCAGTTCTTCTCTTGATGGCGCCAGTGTATTCATCCAAGGCAAAGTCGGCCTTCTCCAGAAGAGTGTCAACGACGTCGACAATGCGCGACCAATGGACATCGATGTCGTCCGCGTCCTCGAGCGTTGGAGCCTGAGCATCGGTACCTTTAGTCGCAGACTTGAGTAGAGAAGTGGTCAAATCTAGAAGGCGAGAGCTTGTGTCGTCCAGCTCTTCCGCGACGGTGGGGTTGCTGGTTCGTTGAAAGCTGAGGTCCTCGGCGGCAATCTGGTTTGTCAATCTGGTAGTGGCGATGAGAGCGCTCTGAATCTTCTCCTGCAAGGACTTGAAGTCCTGAGAAGAATCCATCTTGGTCTCACAATGTTGCGCCGGATTTCTTACGGCAGAAGCGCGAATTGCCTGGGTTTGTTTGGCGGGAGTGGGAACTGGAAGCTCCCCTCTAAAGTGGAAGGCAGATTGTAACAAAATTTCAAAGCTCAGAAAGGGTCGGCGGAATTGTCACCGCGTTGTAAAAGTTCCAGCCGGGTATGATCCACATTGCAGCACCGTTTGCTTGGCCTGCTTGACAGCGCTTCAGCGATACCCTGCTAGGTCCGATAACGATAAGGAATCTCTATGTTCACCTACATGTCTGGCGGCCACCAAGGTTGCGCGCTGCCGTTCGTTGAAGAATCTACACTCTACTACATCCTGTAATCCACGATTCCATTCTTATCCAAACCCATCCCTACCATTGAGTAGAGTAGCGGGTAGTTTTTTTTTGGTCGACATGTCTTCTTCATTATCCCCCGAATGCAATGAAGTTAAGGAGTTAGTCATTTAGACATCGACGCTGGACACTTTCATATATAGGCCGCTAATTACGTCTTAGACGATACGATACTTGCTTTCTCAAGTGGTATAGCGAGAGTAGGTAGGTTCTTTTTTGTGTACCATAAAAAACACCGACTTACGCAACAACCTGCAGAATACCTTCGAGGGAATGGCAAGGCTGAGGATGAGTGCGCCAAGCTCTTTCAGGATTACAAAAAGTGTCTCAATGTGAGCAAGAACCACAGCCCTAGACTTAATTTGTTCCAGCTTGCTTCCAACTTACTATCCTAATCATCTCTAACTTCGGTATCGCGAGTAGATTGCACTTAAAGAGCGTGGCATAGACAAGCTTGTGGATGAGGCGCGGGAAGACAACAAAGAAAACGATGTACTACACATGAAGCGGAAGTGATAGATGGATCTATCACTCCAACAGAAGCGGCCTAGGTGTGTGTCGCATTTCCGATCCTGGACCACTACAGAAGTGGAAGCGTGAGGATGAGGATGGGCGAAGCCAAGCTCGCGCCCTACCTATAGCTAAGTATCGCATGTAGCTGAAAAGCCGTGAGATTGAGCTATGGGCTGGCGAACACGACGGGATCCAATGGAACGGGCGGGTACTGAGGATCGCTTTGGGGGTTGAGCCATCTTACTCGTGACATATGCCCTGACTTGGCGGATTGGCGTCACAGGTAAGGGGCTCAGCAGACGGGCTGAACTGGTAATAGGTTACAAGATAAGAAGCTCGTATTCTCTAAACCTTGATTGTAACTACTTTGTTATAAATCTCTGCTTCATGAACCTCTCATCCCATTAAGCTTCGACATATGTATCCTGATGTTCTTCACACCATTGGTGATCAGGTTCAGCTTGAGCAAGCAGAAGAGACAAGTGCGGCGCAAGTATGATCCCTTCTCCGCAAGACCTTCTATGTACTATGCTACTTGCAGGATTGTCTCATCAGCTCGCCATATCGCTGCTATACGGCATAGGATCTAATGATCAAACAGGTGGTTGAAGGCACCGGTTGACGCGATGCCCCAGATCGGTACGTTCGCTAGGAGGTGCGCAGACACCATAGGTAGGGTGTACCTAGGTATGTGTCTCCTGCACGTAGATATTTTCTCTTTTGACCGAGGCACCTACCCGGTACCAAGATACTGGGCTTCTCCTTTGGCACTTTTCTTACTTTTGTCCAATTCAGCCTCTATCAGCCTTGATTCATTGTAAGCGCGATGTCGTTGGAGCCGCGTGGGCACGCCATGCGACGCTGCCAATGGCATTGCAAGGCAAAAAGGCTGCAAGGGGGTCCAAGCAGCCGAGCTCACTAAGGAGTTCACTGAGCAGTTCGCTAAGGGTCTGGAGGGTCTAGAGGGTCTCCGATTGCGATCTAGAATCAACCGATATCCAATCTTGCAGCCGATATCCAATCTTGCAGCCACGCAATACACCCTATCATAAGGTGGTAGTACTTTCGACCTCAACACCATACTCGCACACTACACATCCGTCGTATACACCGACCGCACCGCGTCCCATCCCCGCCGTATTGTCACCCGAAGTGCTGCTTCTATCCATTACCGTCGCCAGCAAGCTGCTGGATCACTTCACGAGGCCGATTTTACCTCGTCATTCGTTACCCACCGTCGTCCTTCGTCGATTTGCATTGTCATTCGGCTGGCCTATTCGCCATATCATCCTGTCCGTACATCTCCGACCATATTTCCCACTCTCGAGTGCAAACCCAACACGTCCAGCGACCTTGCCATCCAGTTATCGTGATCCACCGTTCGCCGACTTTTCGCCACGAATCACATACGCTCCGTTCGCCTGCTGCCACTAGCAATTCGACTTTCCTCCCTCACATTCAGTAATGCGACGCGAGCTATAACCTTCCGCCGAGCTATCCTATATGCACCCCTTCTCTGTCCTGACCCTCGCCATATTCGTAGCTGGCTACATCACTGCTCGATGGGATCTCGTTACACGGCTGTATGAGCTAGCCGTCTTCGCTTGGGACAAGGGTGTTATCGTGAGCAATGACACTTTATTGGCAGCATTCCTTTGCCTTGTCCGGTAACGCTAATGTTGGTTTGCAAATACATAGGTTCGCGCTGCGCAAGGCTTTGCTTTCCTGAGTGTAGCTTTCCTCGTCATTCTGATTCCTGTGCAACACGTCGCCCGAACAGAGGCTGATTTGGTACCACCGCCCCTCCTTCTTCCTCTCCCGTTATCCCCTCCGAGACAGCTTGTGACGATTCAGTACTGATCAATAAACAAGCACCCACGATCGCCTAGTCTTGGAATATCCGCTCGAGAACAACTGAGGCGCAGGGGCTCCTTCTAGCTGGAGTAGCCTGACGCCGCAAGGACATGCCAGAGCATGATGGCTTAATGAGAGTGTTTTGGCCCGTCGATATTAGCAGATCCGATGCACCCGGAGTAATTGTTGGTTGGCGGAACTCTGGTCTCGATGTGGTCGTTGTCGCTGTTTTGGATCATGTCGATGTAAGTCGATCCGCCCTGCGACCCAATGTTCGAGACGAAACAGAAGGGTATCAAGTTGCTGACACCTGGATTGCAGCCTCGAAGTGCAGAGAACGCGTTGAAGACAGGAATACTCCTGCGAAGCGCTCCTCATTCTGTGCCTCGGATTTTCGAGCTTTGTGGCCAGTCCTCGATGCATGTCTTAGGCGTTACCAATGCCGCCTTCAACGTCGACTCAGACTCGTCATGGGTGCGCGCCACCACAGACGGTATCGAACGAGTACCACGAATCTCATGCTCCAGAGCCTCCAGTATCCAGACGATCCTTTTCGAGCGACCAAATCCCTTGCGAATGCAGTACATCTCGTTGAACCCCATTGCGCTATCTCTCGCAGACAAGAATGATGCACTGTACAGTGCTTTCGATGGATCAGAGGCCGAGGAGGAGATACAGGAGCGGAAGCACAAGCAGAAAACGGCCGTACTGGTTGAGAAGCTTAAGAGCCACTCAGTAGTGAAGCACGCGCCGACTCAAAAAGACAGGGCGCTTGCGCGCATAGTAAATCAGGTCAACTGGAGTTGGGAACTTGAGCACCTTCTCCAGAAGAACGTTTCACTGATCGGAACTCGACCCAAACGTGCGCTTAGTGTGTCGGAACGCGTGGTCGAGCATGCGACAACTATGAGGGATTACGTGATGCTAGTCGTCTGGGATATGATCATCCTCTACGTCTTTCCTATTATCCGGAGGATATTCATATGCGCTCTCCTGTGTCATCGCCTCGCAGCCGAAATTTTGCTCCTCATATTGGAATGGAGGGCCAGGCCCAGCTCCCCGGCACTGAAGGATATCTCTGCCACCGCGCAGCAAGTCGAAATCCGCTTGCAGCAGTTCTGTTACTGGCCTATGCAATATGTCAAGCTTCGCTTACGGAAGAATGACTGGGAGAGTGTGACAACCAGCCATCCCGACTACATTCGATTTTACAACAGTCTGTGGCTTGTGGCCAATGACGTGATCATTGGCATCGCCCTCGGTTCGTACATCATCGACAACGCAGAGTGGGTTGCAGACACGATCAGCCTGCTGCTAGGATCATACACTATCAATGCCTTGCAGAGTAGCATTTCATGGCTCATGGGGTGGCCTGCTGGTTTGAAGCTGAACAGTGAGCTGGCCCTCTTCCTGGGTGACCTCTTTCTGTGGGTTATCGATTACTGGTCCAGTTGCATCCAGACTTTAGAGCCACTCCTGCCACACATCGTCTGGTTCATCGGGTTCTCTAGCTTTGCTGGTGCTAGTATGCCGATTGCGCTTTTCTCTGATTTGCTCTCGATCCTCACTATCCATATCTACTCGTTCTACCTGGCCTCGGCTCGCATATTCCATTGGCAGCTGACTATACTACTGTCGCTATTCCAGCTGTTCCAAGGGAAGAAGTATAACGTTCTGCGAAATCGAGTCGACGCCTGTGACTACGATCTTGACCAGCTTTTGGTTGGCACCATTTTGTTCACGCTTCTCTTCTTTCTCCTCCCCACCGTTATCGTCTTTTACCTGAACTTTGCTCTTGCGCGCATGGTCATCATCTCGTTCAAAGCCGTCTTCGATACATTGCTTTCTTGTTTAAACCACTTCCCGCTTTTTGCTTTAATGCTCCGGGCGAAGGACCCGCGGCGCCTGCCGGGTAAGTTACCTCATGATTCTGCTTTGCAACTTACGCTAACACATTTTGACAGGTGGTATTCGTTTCGAACTTCGTGATACCCAGGATAGACATGGTGTTAATTCAAAATCAGTCCTGTTATCGCCTTTCCCTTTCCCGACCTCGATCATCTATCTCAAGGTCAGCAGACACTTCCCCTTCAGATGCGAACGCTTTACTGATCATGAGACCAGCCGGTTCCCCTTAAATTCACGGCAATGTTTCATCAGTATTTCCAAATGGGCAATCGCATCCGGAAACACTATTTAGCACCACGTGTATTATTTTGTTTGATCACTGGTCGATTCGTACCTCCGATTCATCGCAAGAATCTTTACTCGCTGCAATATAGTATGCTCCCTGCTCGCAGAGCGGGCATATGGGAAATGTGGGAAGCCCTCAACTCGTTACCAACGAAGAAGCGACCCATAAAACTACATCCATACGGGGTGACTACGAATACAAATATGAACGGACGACGGCACATGAATGGACGTGCTACGAGAGGGTTTTAGTCCGGATGAGGGATGGTGTTTTGTGGTGACTAGAAGGTCGCTTTGGGTCAATAAGCAGGCGTTAGGAATGATGAATGACATAGATGGGCTAGAATCTGGGGACAAAAGGGCGCGACTGTATTTTCCACAAGCGACGTAAAATGAATGCGATTGACCCTTGATACGAGATTTCCTTCATAAGTATTAGCTCCCACATGCAACTTATTCTCGTAACTCCAATGATCTACTGACTTTACGAGGGTGTTGGAATCGGAGTCTCACCCACCCCAGGTATTTGAGGGGCTGCGCTGTCGCCTTCAAGCTCTCCTCCTTCTGTCTGGTTTGATAGCCTGTACACGTTTAGTCTTCTCGTTGCTCGTTCTTCTCACGGACGCTCGATCGCGATGGATCCTCTCCCAGTTCGTCAATTTCCATGTAACTCTCATCTTCTCGGTCCTCCACGCCTTCGGCCCAAGCAGTTTTAATCTAACAGAAATACTACGCATAATCGTACAGAAGATCAACCATCATATGTAATGCAAAGCAAAGCAGTGAAAGGCGATAAGACTCTGCCAGTCCTAAAATATCTACTGATTTTCTTGAAGAATAGTTATAGTGGAAGGTAGAATGAGAGCTTTTAAGATTCAAGTGTCAAAGTAATCCAGGAACGACCCATAGCGATGATAGGGAAAGAAAGGAAGACTCACTCAATCAAATTCCCATCCGGGTCCCGCACGTACACGCTCTGCAAGGGACCCCGTGCGCCCGCCCTTTGCACCACGCGCCCGCCCTCCAGGACCTCGATGCCGCGGCCGCGGAGGCGCGTCAGGACGTCGTCGACGGGCTCGGCGACGAGGAAGCAGAGGTCGGCGGTGCCGGGGCGGGCGGACGCGGCCCTGGGCTCGAACTCGCGGCCCGCGATGTGCAGGTTGATCTTGGCGTTGCCGAAGGCGAGGGCGTGGCGGGGGGGCTCGTCTTTCTGGGAGGAGGAGGCGGCGAAGGTGTGGTGGCGCATGTGGAGGAGGGAGGTGTAGAATGAGAGGGTGCGGTCGAGGTCCGACACGGTGAGGACGAGGTGGTCTAGGAATTTGGGGGTTACTATGGGGGATGAGGAGGAGGACATATTGGCGTGGGGGTAGCTGGCGTGGAGTTGGGAAATACTGGAGGTCCAGGACGCGAGGTGTGGTCGACAGGTCCTGAATGTGCTGGATTTGGGGAGGAGAACCGAGCGCATTCTTGCAGTTGCGCGTGTTGTTTGATACTGGGGAGGCTATTGTGCGTCGTGGGACTGGGAAGGGACAGAACCTCTTGAACTGCGCGTCTTGGCCTGCCGGTACATAAAGGTAGGTACAGTACACTTGAATTGAATGACGCTTATATACGGGCGTGATGAGACTAGTAAGTAGGCTTTGTCCGATGACGCCGTCAAGCTCCGCACGGGGTGATCCGGGTCTGGGCAAATGGCGGGGAGCCTTGAGAGAAGAATTATTGCGCTGTTTGTCAAGCATTGACATGAGTTATTTACTCTTGTCATCCATCTTGAAGTATTGCCTTTTTTCGACTCATTTGAATACAATGAACGGTACTTACGTTACACTCTGACGGTGACGACCGCTTGTAGACTCGCGGACGGGCATTGAGAGACATTGAGGCAACTTTTCATGGTAGAAACGAACTGTTTTTGGTTATGCCGGTGGCAGGGTGGTGACCAGATGATGTGTATCTATCAAGTCAAGTGGGAGATTTTGGCTTAATTTTCTATGAGTCTGATATTCCTTCCTGAAGATCCCAGTAATAGCAGGACGAGGAAACGAAAGACAGCAAGACATACCGCGAAACTTGCATCAAGTTTCGGCTTTCAATGATACGAAACACACGTCTTAAAGATCACACAAGCAACTGTCAGTCTCATAGATACATATTTCTTGTGATAGACAGAAAGAGAATGCCTTTCTCATGGTTACATATTAATAGCCGCTGAATGCTTCTATATTTGATACATATCCCTATACTACATTCGCACACGCTTCAAACAATTTTCTTAAGTAAAATAAAATGCCAGATCTGACATGAACAAATCAAGTGATACTCGTGCTGTCAGAGAGTTCAAGATTTTGATGTGTTGACTCTAGAATTCTCAGTCGTCATTGAAATTCTCCCGAGAAACGAGCCAAGTCATACAGCATGCTGCTGTATTCATTTCGTTGTCGTCGGGCATACATGTTCTCTTGAAGATTTTTACCACTTAAAAGTGGCGCTTGATACGTCCAGCGGTGTCTTTGATACCGTGGATACGAACGAGGTCGCATCGGCTGGCTTGGATAACCATGCACCACCTGGGTGCCACCGAACAGGATGTTGCTTTGCGGTACTCCGACTCACCAAAGCAATTCTTCTCCCTGATGTGAGTCGTGACGCCAATACGTGCCGGATACCAGGCAGTATCTCAAACGCCAAGAGAGACCACGTAAATTCGGCCCCATCTCTCGTAAACGTCAGTCATGATAGAGGGGTCTGTTCTCTCTCGAATCCTTTGCGAAGCCGAGCCAATGCAGGTACGATGCTCATTAAATCGTTCATAGATTGCGTCCATATTGTCCCGCATCATTGAAATTCTTCAGACTCCCTTATCTACAACTGTTTCCTCTGATGGGGGTGAGCCAGACAACGAACACGATTGATGAGAAGGGTCGGGATGCTGATAGAAGCCTCATTTTAATGCTGGTCTTCAATCTTCAGGACAACCTTTCCGTGTGAAGCAATCACGGACTATTCAAGTGGCAAATCTCTGCAATGGCTGCAAAGAGCTGGGCTGGTTCGTAGAGTATAAAAACTCATCAAAGACAGAGATAATCCATTAAGGAAGGTTCCAGGACGCAGCCAACAGCTTTGCGACTGTGAATTTCGGCGCATCAAGACTCAGGGAACAGTACACGGTTGATATTCTCGATCAGCTCGCGAATGTGGTAAGGTTTTGTCGTAATGCCATCCTAGGAAAATGAGCGTTAGAACCACATATCGGAGGTCTAGAAACAATGACTTACCATGCCTGCATTTAGTGCCAAGGCTACCTGGCTACTACGCACATTTGCAGTAACCCCTATAATTGGCACGTGCCCAGTGAGGGTACCGCTCTCTTCTAGTCTCCGAATCTGCGTAGTGAACTCGATACCGTCCATGACTGGCATCTCAATGTCGCAAAGGATGACATCAAAGGGGGTCGGTGTGGCTGAGCCGGCGTTCTTTCTCGCCATGACCGTCTCGATAGCTTCTTGGCCGTGGTTAGCGGCTTGAACTATCAACCCCCTATTTCTGAGTTGCTTGCAGAGGATCTTCTGATTGACCAGGTTGTCTTCAATTACGAGGACGTCACTTGCTGGACATCTAGGCTTGGTAACTGGTGGCTTTGGTTGGATGACAACAGGTACTTGGGACCCAGCGGTTGTGACCGGAGTTTGGCCGCTGGCTGTCAGACTGAGGGATCGGCTGAGATGGGCCAATGGTTCACCTAAGGAAGAAGATCCTGGGGGAGGCTCTGCCTTGTATGTCTGAACATAGAAGGAGAAAGTGCTGCCAGCACCAGGACTACTGGCCACTCCGATTTCTCCTCCAAGCATTTCGGTGATCTGTCGTGATATAAAAAGTCCCAATCCCGATCCACCATATTCAATGTGAGTTTTTGGTGAAGCTTGAGCGAACCTGTTGAAAAGCAACCCGATCTCATCTGGACTCAACCCCTTGCCTGTATCTTGCACAGAGAAAGAGAGGAATAACTCCGAGTCGTTGGCCCGCAAGGGCATGCTGAAATCGGGGGCGGTCGCTGAAAGAGGCGTACTCGGCGACTTCATGTGGTGGCGCTGGGGAACGTATTTGACACCACATTGGCGCCCAGTGGGCCTTTGGCGGAAGGCTGAAACGAGGACCTTGATGTTTCTTACTGGCGACATTTTGGTGAACTTAATGGCGTTTGTAATTAGGTTGATAACAATCTGAAGAAATCTGTTGGGATCTAAAGAGACCCAGGATACGCCAAGAGCATCGAGTGACTGATCCAAGACTAGATTCAGAGACATATCCGTCATCTTCAGCTCATGATCGAATATTTTGAGGGACGACTGTAGAAGGGGAACAAGCTGTACCGGTATTGGTGAGACGACAAGAAGATCGGAATCAAGCTTTGATAGTGTTAGAACGTCGTCCACAATTTGCTTTTGATGTTGAACACAGTAGATGATAGTATTGGCCGCCTCTATGCCGCTGGTCAGTTGCTTGTGCATGGACTGGTCCAATATACGCAGCGTGTCGGATGCTGGTCGGTTGCCGCGCACAGTGTCCAGTGCTTTGCACCCCTTTTTCATTGCCTCCACAATCTCTTCACCACAATGCAGAACTGCGGATAGAGGATTTCGAATTTCATGACTAATCATGTCTATGAATCGTTCTTGTTGTGTCTTTAATCTCATGGCTTCTTCAACACGATGAGTCAAGACGACCACGGCCATCCGTTAAGCGCTAATATCCGTCACCCAAAAGTCGATATAATCAGCGGTGCCGTCTTCATTATATTCAGTGAAGCCGGTTGCCAAGACGTAGGCATCGTTGGTAAAAGTCCGATCACCCTCGGAGATTGTGTAGCTTTTGTCCTTCAGCCTGAACTCTATTGAGTCTGGATTGGTCGATGTCTGAAGGGCAGTAAAGAAGTCTCTGCAAGCTTGTCGATCATCAGGGTGAATAAACGGGAGCCAGGGTTGAGGATCAAGCACTTGACCCGGCGTGAAATCGTAGTAGGAATGCCACGCGCTATTTCCATACAAAACATAGCCATCGCCATCGGTTCGGCAGATTCCTAATGGACAATGTTCTGCGAAGTTGCGGTACTTTGATTGTGACTCTTCGAGGGTCTTGGTCTGGTGCCGAAGCTGCTGTTCCACGCACTTTGATTCGCTGATATCCACCAATATCACCATGACACTGTCGACCTCACCGTGCTCATTCACATCTGGATAACATGCGCAAAGTCCGGTGCGGTGGTCAGCGTGCATATCACCACGCTGGAATGGTTGTCTTGAACGTATTTCGAAAGTGCCCCCTTTTTTCTCCTTGGTGGCGCTGTGATACCAGTCTCGAAGGAGAGCCTGGTCCTCAGGAATGACAGTTTCCAGCCATGTCAGCGACTGACCCGGCGAGGGAATGATCCCAGAAAATTTATACCACGCGTCGTTTGCATATCGAATCTAGTTTTGAGATTAGGCCTAGAACGTATCATTATCGCCTTGAGATCGCTTACCTTGCCATCAACGTCAATCATAGCGAGGCCAGCGATAGATCGCTGGGCAAATTTAAAGAACCGCAGTTCACTTCTTTTGAAGTCGAGTGCAGCCTTCCTTGCTAGCTGATCGTTCCGCAAGGCTTCCTCCGCTATTTTGAGCCTAGCGAGCTGTGTGGCCAGTATATCGCCAATAAACTGAAACAATTCCTCATATAGGCCATTGAACCTTCTTCGTGGGTTCAGTGCGACAATGAGTATCGCAGATATGGTACTGTTGTAGCTTACTGGTACTAAGGCGAACTGCGTGAATGGTGCAGCTGTTCCGTCCTGGGCGAGTTCCTTCAGAAATTCGAATTCATTCAGCGAGAGGTCATTGGCTTCCAGTATCACCGTTGAGGTACCATGGAGCATGGTCAGCTTAGCGGAAGTGTGAACCTGGCTCTCACCATCGAGATTCAATGTTTTTGGGGCACGCTTATGACGGTCGTCTACACTCATGGACTCCAGCAAAGAGCAGGTGATTTCTGAGTGCGAATTGCGGGGCCTCGAATCGACTGTCTGATGAGCGGAATACACCAGTGCTAATGGAAAATCTTTCTTATTGTGCGCAAGGCCGGCAACTGTTAATTTCCAAAGCTCTGGTAAGCTGTTGGCCTCAGTTGTACAACGGGTGAGGTGCTTGACACAGTCGCGCTGTCGCTGTTGGAGAATCTCTTGGGTACGGTCAGAAGGCACACCGTAAGATCCCTTGACCTCTCCATCGTCTCCGAAGACAGGGACGAGTTTCCAGTCGAAATACGTTTCCTCTGAGAAGCCATGCCTTTCCATAAGTAGCATGGAAGCTGCTCCGGTCGCCGTCCGTTTAATTCGCTGTTGTTCCGAGATGATCTGATCAAATACAGGCCAGAAATCGGGGAATACGTCTCCAGCACTCTGGCCCATCATGCCCGGATGCTTGCTTCCAATCAGTGGCAAATAGGCCTCGTTGTAGATGACCGTATGATGTCTGCCCCAGTATAAGATCACCGGGCTGGTCTCTGCCATCATGAGACGAACGGTATGCTGCAGTACAGGTTCCCAGAGCGACTGGGACCCCAGCGGAGTCTTAGACCAGTCGACATTCTGAAAGAATTGTTGAAAGGACGAGGGAGAGGGCAGATGGGGATCTTCCGCCCACGTGACATGGATATCCTCGAACGGGGGCGTCGTCGGCGGAGACATTGGTTTCTTCACGTCGCAGGCACTGCAGTCGGGGCTCAATGCTCCATCACCTGAGACCATTGAGTCCGGAGGACTCGGCAGGGGCTCAGTGGCCGAAGTGACCATCGGCACGGATTAGGACATAAAGCTGGCCTGAGGTGGCTGGATTCAAATGAATGCGAGACACTGGAAAGGGAGCAGGTAGGGAAGAGATGAGATTTCGATTGGGCATGATCAGGCTGTGGGAGTCTGTTTTGTTACGGACGGGACGGAACGGTGCTGAGAATCGTCGGATCGTGAAGGTTCAGGGCGTTGCAAAGTCGAGACCCGCCCAGATCGCGATTCCCGTAGCAGACCGTAGACGCTAAAGGGGGCCCAGACGGCGCACTAGAGATAGCCTCTCGATGGCAACTTATGCCGATGGCTTCGCAAGCTTCGATCTGCATATTTTGTAAGGTCCCGTCTCATATTGCTCCGATTCGTAGCCATTCATTCACACCTTTCCCCCCCTAATCTGCAGGCTCACGACTAGGAGCGCCCTATCCTCTGCTGATTAGTTCCAAGGCTGGCAGCACCAGGTGGCCTATGCAGGGCCTAGTTACTCCCGGTGTCTTTGCCACTTGGGCCTTGCGAATAGCTTCCATACCTACTTTTCACCTCTAATGCCGTGTTCTGGACGGTGCAGTCTTTGGGCCAATCGTGGCCGTACGCACAGCTGAGAAGCTGTTTGGGGACGATGTTCGCCGTCTTTCTCTTTGTTACCTACCCAAGCATCCACATACTGATCCATTGTGTCGTGTCAGCTCGTCGCTGTTCTCCAATGAAGCCAGCTGGTGACAAGCCGGGATGTTGCCTTACGCTACGTGACTCGGGCGACGTCACTTTGAAATTAACAAGACCAGGAACGAGGCGTGACTTTTCGGTTTCAAGTAACATCGCAAATCATGCGACGGCAATCCACGAACGCAGTGTCACTGTGCAACATACAGAAACAGCTTACAGGCTCGTTTGCCAATGAGGAACTCTTGGTGACAGTGGCTTGATGGCTGGCTAGATAGATGCACACGTACATTTATATAAGTTTGCTGGTCGTCGGCGTATTCCGGTGTTCCTGTCCTTGCCTGGAAAAGTTTGCACTGTGTAGGCAGCATAGAATGGCAGAATATTGGAGTGATCAGGCAGGCGTTAACTATGCCTGTTTTCCTTCCTTGTCACAGTGTAGATAGACTGTCTTAGGTCAGATAGGTAAGCGCCAGAGTCGGAGGACAGGAGGCATTCACCGGGGGCCCTCGCTGCTTGTCGCATTGAGAAAAGCACGTATCTGCAAGCGACCGTTCATCTCCAACAGCCCAGATTCAAGTCTTCTGGCAATCACGTCCAGCATCTATTCACACGGCTATCGAGTCTCGCCCATCTCAGGACAATGGGGTCTCCTATCTTCGGGTCAAATACAGGCCACGGCCTCACGCCCACGCCCCCAAAAGACAGGTTGCTCAGTTTGAGAACAGGAAAAATAAGGCCCTTCGCTGGTGTGAAGATCAATTCGGCCATCAATAAGCAAGTCCGCGAGGGCAAGGTCTTGCTGTCGAAGTACGGCTTCACTGGCGACGAACGTAGCTATTTCATGCACCAGAATCCCGACAACGCCGTTCACCAGTATGATGCGCGACACTATGCCAGTTGGGCGGGCGATCTGCCTGATCGCGCGCACAAGTTCAAGGCTGGGGCATTCGGCGAGAACATCACGACGAACCATCTCTCCGAGAGCAATGTCTGCATTGGGGACAAATTTCGACTGGGCCCGGAGGCTATCATCCAGGTCACCATGCCGCGACAGCCGTGCTTCAAGTTGAATCACCGCTTTGAGTACCGAAAGATGTCCAGCGCGGCCCAGAACACAGGTCGCACTGGCTGGCTCTACCGAGTGCTGCAGCCGGGCTACGTCCAGGAAGGCGATGAAATGGAGCTTATGGAGCGCATCAATCCCGACTGGCCCCTGTCACGTGTGCAACATCACCTCTACAAGGACAGAAATAACATGGAAATGCTAGCGGAGTTGGTGCAACTGGAAGGTCTGTCACAGGAGTTCGTTACTCTCTTTCAGAAACGATTGGTTAGCGGTGCTGAGGATATGAACCAGAGGTTGAACGGTGATGTTGCCATGCCCTGGCGCTCGTACAAAGTGGCTGAAAAAATGCCCTTGACACCCCGAGCTCAGAAATTTGTCCTTACCGCCGAAGACTGTAATATCGAGCCTGATCAGCTACCATTTGGACGGTTTTCTCATGTCCGAGTGAAGTTTGGTCCAGAGTCGAGGTTCACACGTGCCTACTCAGTGGTTTCTGGCGACATGAGCTCCTTTGAGCTCGGTATTGCTAAGGATGACAACTCGCGCGGTGGTTCTGCCTACTTGCACGACAACGTCAAAGTTGGTGATGTTATCAAGGTCGCCAAGGGCCATTCTGCACCAGTAGCGAAGGAGACTATGCCGCAGCTACTATCGAAGAGGCATGTCTTCATTATTGGCGGTATCGGGGTCACTGCGTATTTGGCTGAGATTAAGGCCCTTGCCAACATGTCGGCCCATTTCGAAGTCCATTACGCAACTCGCAGTAGGCAAGAGGCAGCCTATTTGGATCAGCTACCCCATGACAAAACTCAGATATACGCAAAAGACGAAGGTCAGCGAGTGCGTGTGTCTGATATCATTCCGACGCCGACCAATACTCTCGATCCTGAGGCCATGATCTACTGCTGTGGTCCAACCACCCTCCTCAATGACTGTCAAAGTGTCATCCAAAAACTGAAGTACCCAAAGTCGCATTTCCACTACGAGGAATTCGGCGGCGCAGCTACGGGGACTGGCAACCCTTTCGAAGCCGAGATCAAATCGACAGGGGCAATCTTGCAAGTTCCCAGCGAAAAATCCCTGTTACAGGTTCTGAATGATGCTGGATTCGACATCGACTCGTCCTGTCTCGTAGGGAACTGCGGCTCTTGTATGGTAGATCTGTGCAAAGGCGACGTCACGCATCAAGGAGTAGCTCTGGACGACGAAAAAAAGAAGACGACGATGCTGTCTTGCGTCAGTCGCGGCAAAGAAAGGATCACGATTGACTGCTAAGACCCTCACCAAAAAAAGCACATGCATCGAGGTCTCTCTGGTATATGTTACGCATGTTGATCACATGAAAGCATCATCTCGGTGTGTTTGCTGGCCTGAGCGCTATTTACTACATGAAATGTCCTTATCTACAGTCTATCAGTCGAAAATTTGTCTTCTGTCTACTATTTACACGAAAACGGTGGCCGAGCGCCAAACGCCAAGGTCCTTACGAGTGCCCAAAGTAGGAAAAGAAAGACGGTAAGAGATCTGCTGCATTATGTACACATTTTCGTCCCTGCACGACGTACCTACACGTTTATGGATCTTCTTATTGAATTATGGCCTGGTCGATCAACTTTGAAAGCGCAGCAGCCTGAAAGAAAGTCAGTCTCTAATTGTTGGGTTGGACGGTGGGATATACTCACATAAGGCGGCTCCAGCATATTCCAGTGATCACCATCGACAACGTGTGTCTCGATGCCTCCCACCAGCACATCCCAACCATTAGCATCGTAAGTGTGGCGTCGGGAAAAGAACCACTTCTTGTAATCGCGACTCTCGGCACTCATAGGATTGACTTCGGTGTCGGCAGGCATGCCAGGGATCTTGAAGCGCTCGCACATACCCCAGCGAGCCCAGATCATGACGGAGCCCTTGGTCGGCTTCTTCTCCATTGGCGTCGGCTTCCAGCTGTACATGCACTGCAGGCTGGCGAAGCGGCTGGCGCGCGCGAGCTCCCACGACCGCATCGCCTTGAAGTTCTTGTCGACAGCGCCCATACTGCTGCCCGCGCCGTCCATGTCCTCCATGCGTGGCGCCTCGGTCCATGTCTCACCGGGCCGGTGCGCCTTCATGTCGGCCATGATCAGCTTTTCGACCTCCTCGCCGCTGTTGAGAAGCAATCGCGAGATTTCATACGCATGCACCGCGCCTGCTGAGTAGCCACCAATCAGGTAAGGACCGCTCTTCTGCACAGACTTCACTGCCGCCACGTATACAGGGGCGATTTCCTCGGGCGTATACGTCATCTCGTGCGGGCAATTCAGAAATGGCGTCTCCAGCACATAGACGGGTGTACCAGATGCGAACTTGGGTAGCTGTGTGTAAATGGTCGCTGCGCCGCTCGATCCCGCTACGAAAAAGAATGGCCGTGCCTTTGACTTGATATCGCCCTGTAGCAACACTACGTTACTGGTGTACTTCTTGGTAAGATCAGCCGGATCTACGCGCTTGGTTTCGCCGGACTCCTCCTGTTGCGATGAGATACTCGTGGTGTCAGAGGGGGTTCGAAGAGAGTCATCGGGTGAGTTCTCCTCGGAAGAGCCATCAGATCCCTCGGCGCCAAGGTGGGCGCGCACATCGCCTACTGTCTGGAGCTCGAAGAAGATGGTGGCAGGAAGGGTCTCACCAGTGTCCTTCTGGACCTTCTGGAGGATAGCAAGACCCATGAGAGAGTCGACACCAAGCTCGGACAACTCGGTCGAGTCTTCCATATCCTCGGGGTCGGTACCGGTCTCAGCGATCAGAGCATTGATGAAAGCGTCGGCCATGCTCATCTTGCCACCCGAAGCAGCCGGCGCGGCAGCCGTCGGCGCGCCATTGGCGATGGCCGTTTCGGTGGCTGCCGGAGCTGATTCCCCGATGCTCAAGCCGAGAGTGAGTCGAAGCACCGCCCGCCTCATTTGGTGGAACTTGAGACCGGCAACCACACCGACGACCTCCTCGCCATCGAATAGGTAGATGTCACCGACTGATTCGCCTTTGGCGTTGGTTAGCATGCGGCAGTAGGTCAAGTACGTCTTTCCTTCGACGAACTCATCTGCCAGCATCATGCCGCTGATGCCAGACGAGAAGTTGAGCAGGCCCTCGGAATCATCAAATTCGCTGTTGAGTAGGAAGCCCGCAAGGTGCACAAGCGAGTCACTGTGGTAGGGGTTAAGCACGAAAGCGTTCTTGTCGCTGTCGGGCGTGGCAGTGAGCTTGACCTTCGCCACGGCATCGTGGAAGTCGTAGTCGACAAACGCCTCAGTGATACCCTGGTAGCGGGCGTCGTACTTGACAACGCTATTGAACAGCTTGTATAGCACGCGGTGCCGCATGTGGTGGACCTCCGAGTCTGAGTCTTGGGGCGGGTTCATCAGAGCGTCGATGCGTTGGCGTACGAGGTCTGCATTCTCTGCCCATTCGGGCTTCTTGTCGGCTGGGTCTGAAGCCAGCACCTTGCACTTGCCATTGTCCTCGAACTTGCCGCTCTCCGTACGCGACTTGAACGACACGCTGACGGTCCAATCGTCCTTCTTCTCGGCTACGGCTGTGATCTCCACGGTTTGGCTGACCGACTCGTCCTTCAGCACCAGCGGGTTGATGAGCTCGAGGTCGATGATAGAGCCGAGAGACTTCTTCTCTGGTAGCGCAAGCTTGTGAACATACTTGGCCGCTGTGCTCGCCATGTCAGCCCAGGCGCTGGCAGGACAGATGCTGGCACCCTCGATGTTGTGGCCTTTGATGACACTGCGCAGGCGCTGGTCACTGCAGCTGGATGTGAAAGTAACCTCGATCTTCTCCGCCTCGACTGTCTCGTCGAGTATTTTCTGGACCATGGCAGTTGGCGTAAACTTGGATGGGACTTCAGCTGCCGCTTGAGCCTGCATACCACCCATATCGATGCCACTAACGGCCGCAGTCGCCTTTGTGTATGCTCTCCAGAACAATTTAGAATCGAAATGGTATGTAGGAAGGTCTAGTAGTTTCAATGAGTCGGTATGGTGACGATGGAACTCGGGCCAGTGGACAGGGGATCCGGCGACATAGGCGCGACCCATAGAGGCGGAAAGTGTCTTCCAGTCATTTTCGCCAGACTTCATCGAAGTGAGCATCTCGGATGCGTTAACATCGAGGGTCTCGCGCAGGAGAGCAGAGCAGATTGGGCTGGGTCCAACCTCAAGCCACATGGTGGATTGGCCCTTGGCTCGGGTCTTGCTGATGCTCTGAAGGGCGTCGACAAACTTGACTGGCTGCCGGGCGTGTCGAGCCAGGTAGTCGGCATTGAAGACTCCTTCTTTGTCGACGATCTCACCGGTGACTGTAGATGCAACCGGTACGGTGGGAGGCAGATATGAGACGCAAGCGGCGACCTTCTTGAAGTCTTCATAGATCGCGTCCAGCTGGGCGGAGTGGAAAGCGTACGGGATCTGGAGGAGCTTGGCACGAACACCCTTTGCAGCGACGTGCTTCTCGAGCTCCGCAAGCTTGGCAACTGGGCCACTAACAACATTTGACTTGGGGCTATTGTAGCATGCGTGCTCGCAGTCTTTCTCGAATCCGGTCTCCTTGAGCATCGTCTCGACCTCGGCTGCCGTGGTGGACATGGAAAGCATGCCGAACTCGTCCTTGGTGCAAGCGGCCTCGAGCATCATAGCTCGCTTGCCGACCAGCCATACGGTGTCTGACACGGACAGCACGCCAGCAACGCAGAGAGCAGCGTACTCGCCGAGACTGTGGCCCATAACGACGCTTGGCTTGATGCCCCAGGACTGCCATAGTTCCGCCAGAGCCAACTCGAGACACACAATCGCAAGCTGCATCTGAGTCGCCGAGAATGCGGCGAGGTCTTCGTCGGGATTGGTGAAGATATCGAGCCATTCAGGGAGCCCGATAGATGAGCACAGCTCTTGGAGAGCATTCAGGTTGGTGCGGAATGGCGGGCTGGTGGTGTATAGCTCGTGGGCCATGCCGGCGTAGTGTGAGCCCTGGCCGGTGAACATGAAGACGTGGTCCGGGTTCGCCGTGACGGCCTTCACATCGTGCTTTGCCTTGGCAACATCCTTGGAGATTTGAGAGATTAGATCCTCGGTGGAAGTTGCTACGTATTGAGACTTTCGGGTGTAGTGCATCCGACGAGCCGTGGTAGAGTAGGCCACATCGGCAAGCTTCGTTTCGGGGTGCTTGATGAGGTAATTCAGCAAATCCTCCTTATTCCCCTTCAACGAGTTATTCGTCTGTGCAGATACAGTGACGGTGTGCCAGCTACGGGGGTCTATCGCCTTCTCGACGGGTGCTGGTGCACCCTCGATCAACAGACAAGTGTTTCCACCAGCAGCGTCGAAGTTGTTGACCATGATTTTGTTCTTCTTCTTGTCGAGGATAGTGGGCTCGGTGTCAATCTTGATAGCGGACATGTCTAGGTTGACAAAGCCGGGGTGCAACGCGGTCTTGTTAGAGATGCCAGCTTGCGGTGGGATGACGCCATGCTTGGTGATGAGAGCGGCCTTGATCACCGAGGACACACCAGCAGCAGCCTCGGAATGACCGACATTGGCCTTGAGAGCCCCGACGTGCAGCGGCTTCTCGGGCTTGAAATGACCGTTGAAGACTCTTGTTGTGAGAGTCATCTCTGACATGTCACCCGCGATTGTACCTGTACCATGCAGCTCGACGTAGCCAACGTCGCCCGGCTTAGTGTTGGACTGACGGAGGATCTGTCGCAGAAGCTTCTCCTGGGATTCGGGGTGAGGGTGTGTGATGGACGAAGCGCCGGCCGAGTAGTTACGACCCCATCCAGTGACGACGGCCTCGATGTTGTCGTTGTCTGCCAGTGCATCTTCTAATCGCTTTAGCACCACTACACCGACAGCTTCACCACGGCAGTAACCATCGGCATCCGCACGGAAGGTCTTGCATCCTCCTGATCTGGCCAGAAAACCCGACACTCCCAAGGCGGCGAATTCGAAGGGATTACTTGCAATTTGAGCACCGCCAGCAAGAGCCATGTCGCAATCCCTATTCTCCAAAGCGGCACAGGCAAGCTGGATAGACGTGGAGCTGGATGAGCAGGCAGCATCCAAACTGTAAGAACCGCCCTCGAAGCCGAAATGGTAGTTGACTCGGCCTGGAGAAAAGGCTCGCAACAGACCTGGGGCGGTAAAGACGTCGACGCCCTGTTGGGCATTGATCTCTCTCCATACGTCTGCGTTCTGGCCGAAGTACACAGCTACCCGTTTTCCTTCGGACGACTTGTTTCCCTCGGCGTTGTAACCGGACTTCTCGAGTGCCTCCAAACTCGACATCATCAGAAGTCGGTGCACAGGATCGACCTGCATCACTTCTCGAGGCGACATATTGAAGAGTCGCGAGTCAAAAACACCAGGATCTGAGATGAAGCAGCCATCTGATGTTATCAAACTGTTCTTCTTTTGACCCGTGGGGTCATAGAAGTCATCCAGATCAAAGCGGTTTGATGGTATCTAATCATGTCAATAAGCTTTCTGGTAGGAACGCAGTTCACTCGACACTTACTCGCTCATTCGTGCGTCGACCCTCCATAAGCACTTTCCAGAACTGATCCAGGTCGTTGGCGTGAGGAAAGCGTCCCGACATACCAATAATAGCCATAGCTCCGGACCCCGATCGCAGAGGTGTGTCAATCTTGTACTCTGGTCTTTGGAGGACCTTGAAGTCGAGCTTGGCGACCTTCATTCCCTTGATAAGAGCACCGCCTTGCGCCGATGGGCCAAGTATCGAGATCGCCACCGGGACTCCTTCGGCCTTGAGAAGCTCGGCCGTGGCTACGATGGTAGCATCGACCCTCAATTGCGCCTGCGTCACATCAGGCATGATCTGCCTTGAGACGTCTCTCAGTATCTTCATCGGGTATCGCGCACAGGTCTTGGTAGACATGATATGAGCGTTCTCCTGGATTGGGAGGTCCCATATGTAGGACTTCTTCACCACTGTGTCGAAGTCCAAGGCCTTGAGATGAGGCGCATGAACGGCACCAGCCACGGGTAAGTCCATACCGGGTAATGCGCGTATGTCTGGGGAGTTGGCGATGAGCTGCTTGAGGGTTGTGGGTGGTCCGCTGACGGTGACCCAGGTACGGCCAAGAACACCGACCCAGCAGTGTCTGTGGTTGGGAACATTCTACGAGATTGGTCAGCTCAGATGATCAATATTATTGGATCGAAAAACATACAAATTCCTCATGAAACTTGTCTAGGAATGGTTGAACGTCGAGATCTGATGGCTTCATGAGAAGGTATGACCAGTGACCATGTGCCCATTCTATCCGTTTCGTTCGGTAGTGATTTGCGAGGATGACATTGAAGTAGGTGGGAAAGGCGTCGAGGGAGAGCTTGGCAAGCTCGCTGGCACTTCGTGCTGTAGCTGCGAGAGCAGCTGGGAATAGACTGATACATAATCCAATGCAGGTTCGATCTGAAGTCAAGAGGGTGGTGTCTTCTTCCGCTCGTCTGATCATCATGTCAGTATTGTTTGGATCCTCTTCTGAATGTGTAATGAGATCAAGTCTTACACTAAGAGCTCTCCTAATCTAGCGAAGTATGAAATCGCACACGACGACAACACTGGTGATCCGTCTGTCTTCGCATGGTTCTCGGCCATCTCGAGGAGCGACTCGAAAGGGGGTGTCTCGCTGCGGAAGCATGGCTCCAGGTTTCCGAATTCGATCTGGCAAAGATCTGAGGCTTCACGAAGGAACTTGGAAAGCAGACCTGAGCCTTTGCTCATGGCGTATAAAGAGTGAACGACGGAAGTCACGTCATCGGTCTGGTCTCCGAAGAGGAGGACATGATGCCGAGTTGGTGCCATGATTACTTCGGGTTGTGAATATTGTGCTTACGACAGTAAGGAGCCCAGAGAAAACTTCGTGATGCTGGCATCGTAGGATATATATGAATATGGCACATCGTTATGTAATGGTTTTGATGGCTTACACGGTCCTATACCGGCACCTGGGGTGTAGTAAGGTGCCAAGACCCGTGATACGGGAGTGAGTATCAAGACTCAAGCGGTTGACTCAACCCGAGAACCTTCCTCATGTGGTTTGCCTCGTGCAGTGTCGCCTGTGGTCTCGGCGTGTAACCTTCTTCAGTGGGTGACAGCCTCTCGCCTGTTCGTGACCGGAGCTCGCTTGCCTCGATACAGACGTGCGGGGCTTTGGTAGCCAGAGAGGTCGAAGATACACGTGGATCAGCGCCTATCTACAATGCTTATGGCTGCATTGGATGAGCTGAACATCCGCGGCAATGATGCCTGCAGCGAGGCGTATCTTGGCCTTCGACGATGGAGCTATCACATGCTTCACGACCTCGTGGTGAGCCGCCGTTGAGACACGAGGCGAGTCCCCAACGGGCGGGACGCAGTAGTGGCAAGTTACTCCATGATGCAGTATGGAACAGGGGTACGAAAGTATCTGCCTTCGCGAGTTGGTCATTTTGTCCTGACTAGGTAAAGAATAGATCGAAGGAAGTCTCTAAATGCCAAAGCTCTCGACTCTCGATCAGAGAGCTGAGAAGATACACACCAGCCATCTCCCTGTGTACGATCTATGGTGTTCTCCCTACGTATGTGTAAGGGATATTCGTCCGTATAATCTATTTTTATCATGCTCATTCGATAGAGCGATGTGAATGAATGAGAAGCTGTGCGAAGAGGCGACCGATATGCAAGTCTGGGCTGTGGGTTCCCCTCTCCAGGTCAGTATCTTGACTCCGCCCCAAAGTTTACTACGGATTTTGGAACCGGATCTCAACTTGTGCATGGAATCCTGTTTCCTTTCCTTTTTTGGCAAGTCTAGAACCGCTCACATTGTAGAATGGGCTGTCTAGATTAGATAGAAGGCTGACTATGCATCTGGGGTGAGATAAGCATACCCTAGACTGCAGCGTTGAGCGTGGCCGGACCCTGCCAAGAAAGTGAGAGGATGCAAAGCATACTGTTGAACGTTGCATGAGCTGGAATCCGGCCGTTTAAGGGCTGTATAGACAAGGTGGTGGGCCACATTCAGCATCGGTATGTCGCCGAAGGGGAAAAAGTCCGGTGCAACAGTACGGAAGAAACACGCCCCGGATCGGACCGTGCGGCTGACATTATATGTTTGAACCTTTCCACTGTCTTATTTGGATAATCGAATGATAATCTCAGTCAAACAAGAAAGCTAATTCCAAACTTTTGACTATACAATTTGTCTTACAGTTTTGCAATGGCTTCGAAAACCAGCGTCTCAGGCGGCCAGCCACCACGGCCCTCGGTACCAATGAAGGTTATTGTGTGTAGTCTACCGCGGACTGGAACTTCATGTATGGCATACGATTCTGTGGTCTGGTATGGATCTAACATGTGCAACAGCTATGAAGCTTGCTCTTCAGCAGCTTGGAATTCATGATGTCTATCACATGACGACTTATGTCGACCACCCAGAAGACTACAAGCTATGGGAGGCTGCCGTAAATGCGAAGAAAGCCGGCAAGAATATCACTCGAGCTGAGTGGGATCAGCTACTCGGAGACTGCCAGGTAAGTCTTTGATCATATGAGTCTTTTGCGTATTCACTTTAGCTGACCATTGCAGGCTGTTGTGGATGCGCCTGGTGGCTATTTTGCTGTGGAGCTTTCGAAGGCGTACCCAGAAGCCAAGGTGGTGATCCTGAACCGTGACCCGGAGAAGTGGTATGTATCCATATCGAACACCGTACAGCGCGTCATCAAGCTGCGTGCTTCAGTCGAATATTTGGAGTGGTTCCTGCGTCCGTGGACGCCCACTCAGGGGTCTGCCATAATCCGTCTTGGTAACCTAATCGCCAAGTCAGGAGTCGGCTTGGGTTCCTACGGCAAGAAGGAGACCTTGGACTTCTTCCACAAATACTACGCGGATTGCAGAGCCAAGATTCCCGCCGATAGGTATATCGAATTCAAAGTGCAGGATGGATGGGATCCGCTGTGTAAACATTTGGGCATCGAGGCCCCTGGTGAGGAGACGGCCAATGGATGGGTACAAGCTCCGTTCCCCAGAGTGAATGACACGGACGCTTTTGGCTCGCGGGTTTCCGAGATCCAACGCTCGATTCTAGGACAGATTGGAAAGACCATGACCACACAACTCCTTGTAGTTGCGGGACTGGCCGCTGTCGGCGGATACATGAAGGGGGCCGTGGAGGTGAAGCGTTTCTGGTAGATAATGGGGTTGTATGGGCCAGTAGGGTGCAATAATACTCTTTCTTTTCTTCTCTCATGTCATCTAGAGTGGGATTCCCCGAGCACTGTATCAAGATAGCCAATCAAACGTGATCATCGACCTCCGTCGTGCGCGCTGTGACTTCAGAGGTTGACATGGGTGGAGTGTACATGCATTTTCGAGTATGAGGTAACTAGCCATGTACCAAGATACACACCTAATCGGTGCTTATGGTCGACACTCGGAACATCTCGCGAATCGCGACTTATTATCAAACAAATGGTCTAGACTGGTAATCCATTTCTAGGCTGGCCTGGTATATTCAACTTCGGGACTATTCCACATCCAAACCATGGATTTTCTGTAGGTTTTTGTGTCTTAAACTGTACATGATGTTCTGGTGCGTTGTCTTTTGATATTGTCCCAGCTCTTGAAAGCTAGCCGAATCGGAAAGCACTGTCTCGTCAGATCAGATAAGATCTTCACAGGGGTCCTAGATCCTTGTTTATGTTGTGCATATCAGCGATCAATACGAATTAACGCCAAGTCTTATAGTTGGAATATCAGGAATCATCAAACGAAGATATCTGAGTTGCTCATTGGTAGCCCAAGACCGCTCACATTAATTATGGCATAGCAATAATGACTATTTTGTGCAAGCATCTACGAGCCAACAGGAAGATTCTCCAGAAGCCCGTTACTTGTTCCCAGTAAAAATAGCAAATCAGCTGCCTCTATTCAAATTCTCCTGGAATTCAGGGTCTGTGATTTGCAGGTCAGATCTAGATGACTTGCTCTGGGTTTGCCGGCCCGTCACCTACCTGATTCAAGATTTGCGGAGGTGACGCGTCATCGTGTCACAGAGCCATGATTTATCGCCCCCAGTGGTCGCAGTGACATGCAGGGGTATCTTGTGGCTGGAAATATTTGACACTGAGCCTCTCGGTGTTAGATATTTGATGAAGTTTCCCGGTCTCTGGGCATGAACCTGGAAACCCAGCTGTCTTCCACCAATGACATAACCCTTCATTAAGAGGCTTGCGGATTCACCATCAAGTCATCCCAACTCCGCTGAGTTTACAGCAGCCGTCTAGTCGAGTGGCTCAATTTTTATTATTGTAGTAAGCTCGTCGAGTACCTAGGTTAGGGATGCAGCAGGGGTGCCTGGAAATCCTCCGTCGCTCAAATGCTCAGCCAACGGTTTCTTTAGCGACAATTCTCTTCGCTGCTAGGCATGCAAGTAAGATTTAAGTGATACAGCTGTACTGCAAATGGAGCCGTGTATACATACACACTGGTCTTTTTTCTCAAGTCCTACGTATGCCTCATGACCAGTGGGCGAAATGTCGTTTTGAATCCAACGCCTCTATCACATAAAAGTGGAGTGGCTCGAAAGACGGGGGTCTCGCTTGCTATGTATGTCCATACATAGTATTTTGCAACTATCATCCCACCATTATTCCATAGTGATCTGGCATATCTAGATAAGGATCCGGAAATATCAGTCGCACCTCCTGCCTCAAAAGCGCCGGTATGCCTGTCCAGGTGACATTGTTCATCCACCAGGGCGGGCCCAGCCTGCGCTGATATACATACTCCTAGCATTTTCAATGCTGCACACCCTCATCTGAATATATCACTTGTTCCCGGAACTGGCAACTATAGCTTAGCCCGCCTCTCCGTAGCGTTGGTAACATCGTGGACACAGCCTTACAAGCAGCTGGGCCTTTTGATGACTAGGACTCTTTGGCATGGTCTATCTACGTCCTTGAATCCTTTGACGACCATGAACTTCGAAAGCTCGTCAAAGTAGACTTGGCATCTTGAACGCTGATTGGAACGCTAATTACATTTGTGACCTGTCCTTCTGTCGAATCACTATAGCGCTTACTTCGGCTTGAAGGAGTCCGGAACCGAAGTCATTGTCAGTTTAGAGAGCCTCTGCAGGTTGTCCCGCGGGAGCTCGGGAATTATTGTCATCACCGCTGTCTAAGGCACTGTGCCTCACTTCATGGCAATGTATCGACCTCGCATGGTGAAACTTCTACCTGCTGATCCTGGCTGAACCTCGTGGCTAACCTCAGCTTCCGTACCACGTTGTCCCATGAGATTGACACGAGATTCTGGCCCTCTCCATGATACATTCTCTTCTGTCCCAGACACCTCGCCGTCCGGCACACCTAAGAAATAGCTAATGGCTCCGATGAGTAGTAAATAATGGTGGAGACCAGTCAACAACTGTTTTCCATCCTTGTCTGCGTCAAGCAAGATACTAGAGTCATGTGTCAGGCGGGTCAGATTAAAGCCGCCTGAGCGGCTTACCCGCATAGCACCATCTTTTCCACGTACATGAATTCGTGGCGGGCAAACCAATCACACGAGGTCATTATTCGGCACTTAAGTTGTTACACCGTAACGGTCACGTCAGGACTGACACCCTGCTCGCGGCTGGTTACAATGATCTACAGAAGCTGGGGCACGATTAGAAACTACATAAGCACGATGCGCTGCAGATGTGTATGTGCATACAAGCATTGGTCTCTCGCTTTCCGATAGCCTATCGGGTTTTTAAGGGATTCGGAAGGAATACATGGGTATCCATGCATAGTAGCTAGCTGCCGAGGGCAGACCAATTCCGCTAGATATTCCATTTTCCAGCCGCCTTGGCTTGCATCACTTCCCGATGCGGGATCCGTAGTAAGCAAACACCCACGGGATATCAATCTCACGATTGTGATCATACAAGTGACAAAATCACGAGACTAGCCGCACACTCGATAATATTACTCGCTTCAGTTTCCAGAAGACTCCGGCAGATGAGTTGGCGCTCCGAGGATAGTCCGTGGTGTGGGAAGCTGGATGTAAGAACAGGCAGTGTCAACACCTACAAACTGGGTGGGTTACCAATCCTATTCGGGCAGCTAGAAATACACCCCAAGGTCTGCAAGAACACGAAATTTCGGACTGCGGGCGCTACTTGGGAGAAGATGGATCTATCAGCTTTCTGTAGAATTTGTTGGGCGGGACTATCCAAACTACCACCAATAACTTCAAAGGAATCAAGGATCACCAATTACGAAGCACTAGGTAGCGAGAGCGCTACGACTTTGACATAATCGGTGTGCGATCATCCAATACGGAATCCTGCGTTTGAGTAATGAAGGTTACGCTGAAGCTTGAAAAGAAGCATCGACTCTTGTATTCTGCCGGCCATACCTTCCAGGGGATCAAAATGTTCTCTTGGGATATTGATACCGTCACATTAAACCCTGTATAAACCTGTAAAAAGCAAGCTGATTCGTGCCATGCACGACTCTTTTCGAGGCTTTCTGAGGTGAGCCGCCTCTCAGCTCCGCTACCGGGCTTTCCAACGCCCGGTATTATGTACCAGGATTGAACATAATGCTTGCCTCTGAGCGCCAACTCTTCCGAGGGGTGATGAGCAAGGACTCAGCCGTCCGGTCGGCTCGGGCCAAAGGTTTGGGGTTCACGATAGTACGACCGAGTGTGCTTGAATTTCACCCAATGCAATGTCCGGAGGATCGTGCCTTCGAACTGTCGAGGTCTAAGCTATCCATGTTCACTGGAGCTGTATAACTGCCTTAATGCATTTTAGCGACCACATGCGTCATTTCAGAAAACGGGAGCAAGATGAAGATTAAGTTGTGAATGAGCTTATGGCAACCTCGTTCACTCACCTGTCAATTGTAGGTGCTGCTCAAGCGGCTCCCGCGTTGGTAGCGGGATCAGGTGGATAGCCGGGATCCAGATCCGCCCACAACCCGAAGCGAACCCCCCGACGCCCAACAGGATTCTTCCTCGCAACGCCCCTCAAGCGCCTCCACTCAAGCCACCCTGGCCGCCAAAACCACCTACGCGATTAGGATAGCCATTGCCCAAACCATTGCTGACTCTTGATAAGCCCCCATTTGTCGGAGGTCACAACCGGATCATTCGTCGTTCCTCAATCGCCGGCTTTGAGGAATTCGGAATGCTCCAGAAAGATACCTACACGTTCACTATCCAATGCGTGAACGGTCGCTTCTGCAAGCAGGTGGGTTCACCGTATGGAATCTCCACGAGTATGCGACATTGTCGGTTCTAACCGACTATCGCACTCCTCCACTGTTGCCCAATTGGGGATCCTGTTCGTCCTGAGCTGGATGATTACTGTCAGGAGATGGCCGCAGATGCCCCCTCAGTATTACTACCTAGCCCCTAGTCGCTCATGATAGCTACCCAGGCTTTGGATATTAGTAGGTTACTCTGGGCCAATCGACGCTTCACGGGCTTTGGAATGCTGGCTGACGTTGCGCATTGCAGCTTCGAGATCCATGGCCGACGGTCCTGCCCTTGGGAATCGCTGTCCCTCAGCTGTATCATTGTTGACTTCAGACACACATGGTCTATACTGTGCGATAAAAATCACACGATCTTTGAAGCCCATACCACTTGATCCCGGTCAGCTCGATATTTCCCATCGTCGTGCGTCGCATTTCTTCCAAAGGGTACTTGAGAACACTTGAGATAAGCGTGCAATATGTCGGAGCCTCTCGGCGTTGGCCATTAGTGTCTCTTTCACGGTAGGATGTTATGGGTGCCGTGCCAAAACGTCGAACCGTACGCAACATCTTGATCATCCACCCTCTTCGAGATCAGAAAGCCAAACTTTCGTGTTCTGCTCCATTGTCGCATCATGATGTGATCCTATGATGATCTCGGCCTTCGAGAAAGCACGGTAGGGCCGAGTTGTTGTGTTTCCCATACTCTGTTGGAAGAGATAATGAGCCATCATCCACCCACTCAAAGGTCATGAACGGCTTATTGTCGCGTAGCCATCTTGAGTGAGTGCGTGCCGTTCGCCTTCGCCTTCGCCCCTGCAGGATCCGCGCTAATGTCGAGATGTGTTGACTGTGAGCATCCGGATGACTGCGCTGTGATAATGTGAGAGAGCAGTGAGTCATTAGATCAAGTGGCGATCAAAATGCAGTAGGGCTCTATAAATGATTTCCACCAACTGCCACTCGTCAGGTGTGACGAATATTGCGTGATCTATACGCACAACTTAGCGGGCTATCACGTCATATTGACCGATCTTGCACGTGACATAATAGATCTTGATACAATCCAGATAGGAAGCAGCATTATTTCATCTCAATTCTTCTACTCCATTGGAATTGTTAGTATTGTACGTAGAAATATACATGTACTAGATCAGTCGCATACAACCCTGCAGCAAGACGATTCATTTCAACTCGCAGCTTCAACAACGTGATTTTCTTTTCAAGCTTGAGACATGATGGATTCTATCCATTCAAATGCACAATGGATGTGATTCAGGAAGGAACCGTCCGCCAGCCTTTTAAGGAAAAAAGGTTTACTGGATTCCTACTTAAAGGATATTATGATCATATTCTTTACGCAGAATAGTTATCAGAAGTAAATTCCTCGTAGCAGGAGGGAATGTCCTGTACCAACGTCCTCAGGCCTCGATAAACTTCTCAGCTGTGATCATGGGAAGTATCTAACCACTTCCAATGAGTTGCTAGCAATTTCAGACAAGAAATGTATCAATCTCATATTCCAAAGGTCTGAGGCGAAGTAGACTCGTAGGTGTTGCTGTCACAAGCCTGGGCTACAGGGAACCTAGCTGCTACGTAGAAGGACACCTAGGGGTTATTTTATTATAGGTCGTTATCTATAAGGCGTCAAAGGCTCCCATACACCTAGGGGAGGCCAGAGATCAATGAACTTCTATCCTACCCGCTACCTAGCTACTACCATATTGTGACTCTCCCTTACTCTGCCACCGAACTCCTGACAGTTGCCCTGCAAGAAGTATGACATTCCCGTGATTTACTGCATGGGCGATGGAGCAGAACTTAATTATACGAGTAATTCTTACATTCTTGGCCTACGGGTGCCCTGGTTGCTAAATATTTGGACCCTTAGCGGTTATTTTATTTGGGGTTGCTAGATATAAGGTACTTAAAGCCCTCGGATAGTTACTTAGTCAAACGAGGCTATAAATCAATACATTAATACCTTACCCGCTAACTACCTAGCTGTTGACCTCTTGTAAATCCCCCTCACTCTGCTCATCTAGCCTTCAAAAGCAATGGTCATTGTCGTATCTAAGTAAAAGGAGCTTCCATCTAGGGAGAGGGCTATTGGAGGCCTTGGTATACTTGCAAACATTTTGGCATGCTAAGCTACAATCAAAGGCACTCTGACGAGATAAATGTGCTTCTGAAGCTCCTCCTGCTGAATGTCGAGTGCTCTGGGGAAGCCAGGAGCATAGCATATCGACCTCCAGTATACGCTGGTTGGTAGAATTCGCTGGGTCTGAAATCAATTCGATAGTCCAATTTCGTAAAATATCCACCCTCATAGAGCTTTGTTCCACTTTAAAAAGCGTTGTAGAAGGATTGGGCGAGTTCTGGAAGCAATAGTCTATAAACGTTTTAGACTGGAATAACACCATCCTCCATCAAAGGTTCATTGAAACGAAGACAAACGCTTCAATGATGGACTGGGGGGATACAAGAATCCCACCAAACCTTTAAGAAAAGTATGTTGAGATACTGTGAAGTTGAACGTCGGTGAGAATACCATCTTACACTTCATCCTCCATCCCCTTCCCTAGAGCGTCGAACTGACTATACGCCCTGCATATCTCAGCATATCCGTTATGGGTATGTAACAGAAAACGATTTCAAACGCGGCTATAATATCTTTGAGTCTGCTCATACATGTGACTATGTGGCAGAGTCAAAGCAATGAAGTTAGGGTTTTACTTCGCAGTGTTGCGGCGTCGTGTTCGGGTACTACTCATACGAAATCGGTGGACATGTTGAATAGTTAATTGAACTTATGCTTAACTAGTATGATATCCTAGAATTCCTGATCTGTGGCTAGCGACTGGATTCTCGTATCTTTCTGGTTTCTCAAGGTCTCCTGGGGCGGGATTTGAGACGTCGACAAGAGTGTCGTCTAGGTACTAATAATCTGAGAACTGGAGTGAAAATTCATGTTTGCGATCATAATGAATCTGCTTATGGTTGATACAAACTTTCAATTAATCGTATTGAGTTATAAAGGTGTAAACTTACAGCATGCCTCGGAGTCTGCACGTGCTAGCCATGCAGGTCTGCAATAGCTTCCTGAGCGCCACATCAGAACAAGATGTGGGGAACCTGCCACTGTGTTCAACAATGCAGAGCACAATCCATATCAACACCAGCCAGTACTCGTATACAGTACAGATACAGCTTGGGTACAACGTTCCATCAACATCTGAAGCCCCCGAACAAGGCAGAATCGAGTGGCATACTTCACCAACAAGAATGACTGCGTCAACACCATCGCCTTCGGGCTCATTGCACGTAGTTGGGCAGACGTTTAGCGTCGATCACGTCATCATTCGGTCGAAACACACATTTGAGGAAACAAGGGAGGCACTTGAAACGTCCATTCCGACCCTAGACATTACCTTCGGTGGGATGCTCCGGGCCGGAGATCGCAGCGGTGCACTTTCTGCCCTGGAGGCCCTCCCGCCTCTCAATCGCTTCAGCACCCCTCCCGGCCGAGACTTTGGTCTCTTGCTGGGCATGGTCGGAGAGCCGAGCAAGGCAGTGCAATATGAGATTGGCAACCCATTGACAGCAACGAGAATGAATCAATATGCGACAGGTGTCGGTCTCTATGTGCCCATACGTGTCTTGCTGAGAGTCAATGAAAAGGGCGAGGCGGTATTTGAGTATGATCGGATTGAGAGCGTGGTGCGAAAGTTTGGAAGCCCGGACGCTTGTGAGATCGCGAAGCAGCTGGATCGAGACTTAATGGATGTATTGGGCAAGGTCTCAGCTTAGACTAAGTCGTGAGGGCTTGTCTCTGTGCCTCACAGAACGATGGCGTATAGAATGCGAGATGAGGATACGTGACTCAGCCGCCCTTAGTCATGTCATCCTACAGATGATTGTTCATGAACGTAGAATCGTACGGATCTTTTATATCGATTTATCTGATAAGGTCTCCTTTCCGTAGCTCCCTTCGCACCATCCACCACTCTGGGATCCTGCATGATCCATACCTATCGGGAGGTACTATTTGTGTCAGTCGTGGGCGGCGGATCATGGCGGTGACAGTAAACATATAGGTAGAAAGCACAGCTAAGTTTTGTAAAGGTCTTTCTGACTGGGTCAGGTGGCGTCCGCAGTGTCACAAGTTTGCTTCCTGGGCTCTGAGTCCAGATGCATCGTGCAATACAAACAATTACACTCTGTTCCTGCACTGGTCCGCATCCAGATCGTAATGTTGTGTTGAGATCTAGACCCTTGATCGCCAGTGGCAGCGAGGTTACGTCACGATACTGGGAACGAACCTCAGGGGACCCTGCGAGGTGCTCTGGGGTAAGGACCCTCTTCTGAACGCGGGGTGTTAGTGGTGTTATTAGTGAAGTCGTAGCATGAACCGGTAGCCGCCGGTACACTTCATTGGCAAATCTCTAGCGGCAAGGTCAACCCCGCCTTGGTTCGTGCTATCAGCGTGTCGAACCAATAGATAAGCAGTATGCCCCTCCATCACCCGACATTCCAGCGACTTGAACTTGCCAGAACAGGCCTCGTCAACAGGACTGTCCTCATCACCTCGTACCATCCCACAGTCAGGCGATCCAACGACGACATCTTGCAGTAGCAACCCTGCCCAGAGATTTCTAGTTGTCAGATATCTGCGGTGATCGTTCAATGCCTCGGCCGTATCGAGATTATTGGCTGCCTTTCTTGTGAGGCTATCTACCTATTCTTATACTCTTGTCGTCCCTTTGTTCGACACCTGTGATCTCCTCCTCCACATTCACTGGCTTTGCGATTCATACGCTCTTGCCGCACTACTGTTATTCCATTCATTTGCTGCGCTCAGAACCATTGGGCTGCGGCAGTGATTTTTTAAGGTATTCCATAGCAACAAACATCCAATATACAGACTATTTATTATCACTGCTACCAATATCTTCCCCGCCTTCATCATGGCTGCCACTCAGATCTTCATCCCCTTCACACCTAGTCCGCCTAGCTCAGCCGGAGGAATTAACGATCCCAAGATGTCAGATCCCAAAGAGCGCTTCTTTCGCCATTTCCAGGCCGAGATTACGAGTAAGGAGTCAATGCATCTACATAAATGAATAACAAGCCTGACCTCTTTGTAGTAATACAAGATCAGCTCGATGATTTGGCTGCCATGTCTCCTGTTGGAGGGGAGCGCCAGGATTGCACAGATACCGTCTTAACCGGCATCTCGCGGCTGTCCAATGAGGTAATGGACGCTGGTGACTACATCCCTGCATATGATCAACGAGCATATTCCCAGGTACGAATTGTCGACATCCGATACAATGCCAAATTGGCATTTACTCTTTGCTACCGCCTCCCTAACATGAGCACAGGCTATCAAAGCCTTGACCGAGAAATTGAATGAGACAACAGGAAAATTCGGCCGGAAGCAGCGATTTCAGTTCAAGTCGAAAACAGCCAAACCGGCAGATCCCCTAATTACAGTATCAGACACACGTACCTACACTCCTCAGGCCAACGATGGCGACAGTGAAACCGACGCAAGTGCAGTAATTGAAGACGCGGAGACGCGTGATTCCATCGGCACACTGCCCTCTTTCTCGAAGAACTACAATGAAGAGCTTTCGCGTCCAGAATCCAAGGGTGTTCGGAAACCGAGTTTCTCAACTGCCAAGAACATCGCCATCTATGATCAGAAGGGCCTACACATCATGCTACCGTCTACCGCTTCTCGTGCTACCTCGTCGGGAAGCTTGACAAACCTACAACGGTGCATTGTAGACATGACGATCCCAACAAGCACAGGCGCACCCTTCGCTGGCCTGGCGTTGAAGAACATCCAACAGAGTCTGATTATTGCTGGACATGTGGCAGGACCTGCCCATATCACTGGTGTCACAGATAGCGTTGTGGTGGTAGCCGCGAGACAAGTCCGCATCCACGAGTGCAATAACGTCCAGGTGTATCTACACTGCGGTAGCCATCCCATCATAGAGGACTGCTCTGGCATGCGCTTCGCGCCGCTGCCGGCACCTTACGTGAGTACAATAGAAACATGCTTATCCATCATAGTGCTAACTTCCGAAAGGCCACTGAGTCCAACACGAAGCAGAACAACCAGTGGGATCAAGTGGATGACTTCAAGTGGCTCAAGAGCGAGCCATCGCCGAATTGGAGTGTCCTGAGTGAGGATAAGCGTGCTCCTGAAGAGGTATGGAAGAAGACAGTATGCGGGAATCCAAGTTTAAGTACGGTCGATATCCTGAGAAAAGTTGGGGTTCTGATCTCATGAGGTATGCCATCATGCTTGTGTTTGCGTTTGGCATACACATTGCGGTTGCGCCCTCACGGAATATGTATCAATACGAACACGGAGTTGTTGGAGTCTATATCTTGTAAACAACATGGTCTGGCTCGTTGGCTATGGTGAGTCGCGAGAGTGCCCTTCATAAGCTCCCTCTGACAATGGTGTAGCGTGACTATGGCTAGGGATATGAAATTTGAACATCCTATTGTGCTCTAATAACGTTTGTACCCTGCAAACTGCACTTGATCCCAGAAGACGGTCACCCTGAAATCTGTAAACAATCTCAAGCGTAGCTCAAGGGAAGTACCATTACCGGGAACGACAAGGATCGTGCCAACCCGAGCCACTGTTTTTGGCGAGACGCCGCTGGCGAAATCGAGGGCGTCATGTCATTGAAGGTCAGGAGAAGACAGTCTTCTTCCTCCTAATCAAGTAAAGAAGGGTATTACAGGCTCTAACTGGACATCATCTTGGAAGAGTAGCTAGCTCCATTGCCAAGATTGGCGTCCCTAGTCCGTAGTTCCTCTCCCGTATCTGATGTAGGGTTATATCTTCCAGCTTTCATGCAAACGGATCAGCCCTCCGTAGGCTCACTCTACCATCCGGTCCACATCCGCCTCTCCTTCCCCGGCCGCAAAACGAGCCCCGACCTCTCTCAGCTGCATCAGCACCACGCGCTGCCGCTCAATCTTTCTCTCCAGCTCCTGGATCTCGGCCTCCTGCTCCCCTAGCCCCCGGTCCAGGTCCGGCAGCGCTAGTATTTGCGTACGCGCCCGCTGGAAGCGGTGCTTGAGGCCGTCCGAGGCCGCGGGGACGTCTTTGAGCGAGAGCTCGGGTCTCTTGGCGCCGGATTGCGCTGAGGGAGTCGCTGGGGTCGGGTTTGGTGTTGCGCCGGGGGGCGGCGGGTGCGTTGTGCTTGTGTTCGCAGCGGTGCTGGTGGCGTTAGTGCCACCGAATGTGGTGGAGGGAGGAGCCCGCAGGCGCTTGAGAAGGCCCGAGAGATCAGTCAATACGTCGAGGGTGTCGGGATCGAGGACCGTGAGCGCTGGTTTCGCGGGTGGCATTTTCGATGGGGATGTCTCGTAGGAAGGCGTTGGTTTGGTAAGGAACGTAGCGATTGGGTATAGAGAGAGTGCTGAAGGGGCCAGGCACTAGGCAGACTGTTTAGCGGGAAGATGGGCCGCTAGCGAGCCTTACGGTGTACTTTCGATGTCGAAAAGGTTCCCTTGAGGACTCAGAAGCTTAAAGCCGAAGTTGTACGACGTCGTTGGTTTGGTAAATGGTTGCTGGTAAGTTTGCCTTATCCAATTTCTGGAGATGCGTGGAAGTACGCGACCCCAGCGCGGTCGCATGGTCACTGTGGGTGCGCCAAGCTGACGTCAAGGGCCAGGCCTCAACACGTCTACTCTCAGCTCCTACCCAGCGAGTCAGCAAGCCAAAAATATGCGAAACTGGCGTGGAGGGGCATTGACGAGGGGCAGTCCACCGTCCCTCCTCCAAGTGAAAAACATAGCAACGGGCAGCTGGCACCACACCCTCGACTTACCTGAGGTATTTACAAACAAGCGCTGCATTGCTTTTGATAAACCAGGACTAGTCTTGTGTATTTGTTGCCCTGATTATCGTTGCGGCAATTACCAAACCCGTATTGGCGTCTTAGAAATTCGCTTGCCCCGCCATTGCCTAGATCTAGATAGCTACTTTGCTCTTTGAGCTCTCCAAAGATTTTATTTAGCCTACATCATCCTGACTTTACCTATTGAACACCTACCTCCGAAACGTACCTACGACATTCCACCGGCAAGATGACCACACTTAGCCAGAAAGCCTGCCTTATCGTCATCGACGGTTGGGGCATTCCCTCCGCCGAATCTCCCAAGAACGGAGATGCCATCACTAACGCCAAAACCCCTGTCATGGACGACCTCTCCAAGAGTGCTACTGGGTTTACCGAGCTCGAAGCCTCCTCCCTAGCCGTTGGTCTGCCCGAAGGTCTGATGGGAAACTCAGAAGTCGGCCATCTGAACATCGGTGCTGGCCGTGTAGTCTGGCAAGACGTCGTTCGCATCGACCAAACCATCAAGAAGGGTGAATTTGCCAACAACCCAGTGATTAAGAAGGTCCTTGAAGCTGCCAAGAACGGTAACGGACGACTACATTTGTGTGGTCTTGTCTCCCACGGCGGTGTTGTATGCTTCCCATGCCACCACACAGACTGGAAAGCTTTTCCATGCTAACAGTCCACAGCACTCGAAACAGGAGCACCTATATGCTCTCCTTAAGGCCGCTAAGGCTGCCGGTGTTCCCAAGGTCTTCATCCACTTCTTCGGCGATGGTCGCGATACAGACCCCAAGTCGGGTGCCGGCTATATGGAAGAGCTGCTTGAGAGAACCAAGGAGATTGGTATCGGCCAGATTGCCACGGTCGTTGGCCGATACTACGCCATGGACCGAGACAAGCGATGGGAGAGAGTTGAGCTTGCCCTCAAGGGCATAGTCTTGGGCGAGGGGGAGGCAAGCACAGACCCAGTCAAGACGATCAAAGAGCGATACGAGAAGGGCGAGAACGACGAGTTCCTTAAACCCATCATTGTTGGTGGTGACGATGCCCGTATCAAAGACGGCGACGAAGTTTTCTTCTTCAACTACCGATCGGACCGTGCTCGACAGATCACACAGCTGCTTGGAGACGTCGACCGTTCGCCTAGGCCCGATTTCCCTTACCCTAAGACTCATCTTGTCACCATGACTCAATACAAGGTCGATTATCCCTTCGAGATTGCCTTCGAGCCACAGCGCATGAACGATGTCCTTGCCGAATGGCTTGGCAAACAAAAGGTGAAGCAAGTCCACATCGCCGAGACAGAAAAGTACGCCCACGTCACTTTCTTCTTCAACGGCGGCGTCGAGAAGGTCTTCGCTCTGGAGACTCGTGATGAATCGCAAGATCTTGTCCCCTCCAATAAGAGCGTCGCCACCTACGACAAGGCTCCTGAAATGTCAGCCGAGGGTGTGGCCAAGCAGGTTGTGAAGCGACTTGGAGATCAAGAATTCCCATTCGTCATGAACAACTTTGCGCCTCCTGATATGGTTGGTCACACTGGTGTGTACGAGGCTGCCGTGATCGGATGCGAGGCAACTGATAAGGCCATCGGCATGATACGCGAGGGCTGCAAGAAGGAAGGCTATATCTTGTTCATCACTGCTGACCACGGCAACGCTGAGGAGATGAAGTTCGCTGATGGCAAGCCCAAGACCTCACACACCACCAATAAGGTCCCCTTCATCATGGACAACGCGCCTGCTGGATGGTCGCTGAAGCAAGGCGATGAGGGCGTGCTTGGAGATGTCGCACCCACCGTCTTGGCAGCCATGGGTCTGCCTATCCCTGAAGACATGACTGGCAAGTCATTGCTGGTCAAGTCCTAGGGTTGTCTACCAGACTGATAGTATGAGTAACACTTGAATTCAAAGGAACGGAAAGGTGGTAGACCAGTGGATAGACATAGAGATACTAATCCAAGAAAATTCGTGTGATATATGGTATACCTACAGCTCTATTGTACCTCTGAGAAATGAAGTAGTAGTAAAGAACGATAATGCTGTTATGTAAAGTGGACAGTATTGATCTCCTGGCAATGGCCAACAGGGTGTTTCTGCAGTGGACTCATGGCTAACATTAGCTCGTTCAGTGCATAACCCCGCTATTTCGCATTAAACATAGTACATCACTCTGCTTTACTGCATGCATCAAACACCCCCCGCGGGTTAGTGCGCACAACACTGTTCCCAAGTCGAAATCTTCCCACCTCACTTCGCTGCCCCACCACACGAATTTTAACCTTCTTGTCGCCATCGTCCAAGACAACCTCGCGATCACCAAGCCAAGATGGATTCCGAAGACCCCCAGGAGCGCCCTGATGAGATCAGCAGTATCATCAATGGTCTCGAGCGATACAACCCGGAAGCCGTCGGTAACCTCGAAGACTACCTGCGCCACCAATGCGAGAACAGATACACGGATTCTAATGCGAACCGGACACTGTTGAAGCTGTGAGTTGGTTCCCAATTTCTGCTTTCATGGTTTTGTATGTCGCGTATAGCTGTGAGGCAGAGATCTTCGGCATCTGCGCCAAATGGCGGTGTTCTTGGGATCAGGAATGACGAGTAGATGTCAACCACGTTTCCTATTACCTGACGGCTAGGCCTAACCCGCCTTTCCGATCTGAAGTCATTTATTAACTCTATCTGACCGACCCAACACCTCTTCTTTTATTGCTTTATACATTAAACCCATGATAATCTCTAGGTAGCAGATGCTGACCATACTCTTCGCGCCTCCTAGATACCAGTTAAACCCTGACCGCGTCAAGGATGAGGTCATCACCAACATCCTCGTCAAGGCGCTGACGTGCTTCCCCTCGCCCCAATTCTCGCTTGCCATGCACCTGATTCCCCCACACATCCTGGCGCCTAACAGTCGTGCTGAGCTGCCCGAGGCCATCGCCAAGCTGCGCGAGCTCAACAACCAGTTGCAGGGTGCGCAATACGCTCGGTTTTGGGGCACGTTAGACTCTGATGACCTGTACGCGGATTTGACGACCGATATCGAGGGCTTCGAGGAGCTGATTCGTATCCGTATCGCTACGCTGGTCAGTCATGCGTACAGAGAGGTTGAGATGGGTGTCCTTGAGCAATGGCTTGGTATGGATGGCTCGGCGGCCTTGAGCTTTATCACAGACACGGCTGGCTGGAAGGTCGAGGACGGGATGGTCAAGATCCCGAAGAATCCCGAGAACGAGGCTAAGAAGTCTGAGGTTCGAGAAGACGTCAACGTGGAAATGTTTTCAAGGGTTGTCAGACGTGCTTGGGAAGAGTCAGCTGTCTAGGGAATTTTCGTGGAAGCTATAAAGCTTTGATACGAAAAGTAGAGGAATGGTTGCATTGCGCGATGAAAAGGGTAAATGGCGTTGGGGATTGCAGCTCATAGTAGCATGGTGCTTGCCTACGGGCTTGTTTGGCTCGGTATACCAGCTGATAATGCGGTTACTGACCTCTGGAATGAATAAAGAACATAAATCCATCCAGACCTTTACGTCCGCGCTCACTGAATTGGCTCCACGTTCAACACTCTTCTGCTTTCCGGGCCACGTACGCCACTCACAGGTCCAGATAACCCCCCCCCCCCATTCCCTTGGCGGCCTCCAAGGTGGTTTCCAGCATGTTCCTACAGCTCGGGATCCCATGATGATTACGAGCGAAGACATGTCCATCAGCGCGAGTAGCTGCGAGCCCACCGTGAATTGGGGCGTGGACGGCGCCGGATTTTACAAGATAATGACTTCACCAATTTCTACACGGCCGGCGTGGCCTGGCGAAAGGGTTTTGCGCCCGTGGTGTCTAGTTTGCCAACCGTTCCGTAAGTTAAACGTAAGTTCGATGGCCTTGTGGGCTTCCCAACCTGCGAGACGAAGATTAAGGCCAACAGTCAGTTATTTGCCTCCTGAGGCTCTAACTTTTGAGGAGATGTAGATACAGTGAAAGACTAGTTATGGGAGGTTATTCCCCATTCCAGAAACATCATATAATATGTAGGAACGCCGACTCATGTATGTTCTCGGGTTGCAAGGCATGTACAGGAAAAAACCATGGTATACAGCAATCGCTTGCTGATGTTCTCTCACTCTCTTTTCCCCCCTTGTGATATGAGCTTACAAGTGATGCCCAATTGGTTTACGGCGGGAGGCTTGTGTAGAAATGGATTTCTGCAGTGGCTAATCACCAAAGACCTGGAAATTGCCCCATCACAACTTAGCCCAACCACTATCTTCAAACATCTTCCGACAGGGACCAGGACGTATCACGAAGACTCGTTTCACACCAAGTCGCCAGATCTGGCGAGACTTCACCGCTTTCCCTCAGCTGCTGCCATCTCTTCCCACTGCACACCCACCCACTCCTCTAGATAACCGACCTGGCCCTCGTCAACGCCTCTGGCCTGGCAATCCCGTTCGCAAACCCCCACGATCACCGTCCCCCAATCCATGCCCTCAAGGCTCAGCTCCCCGGCTTCAAGCTCTGTGATCGCGTGTGGACACAATTGCACCTCAAACGTGCGGCCAGCGCCGCAGTTGGCGCATCGTGGCATCCCCTTACCACCACCAGCGATGGTAGATGGGCCAGCGCTGCCCAGCGCGGCCGCCACTCCCGCCGAGCCCAGGAACACCTGCCCTACCGCGTCAGTGCGGCTGTACAACAGCGGCGCGCCGCTGAACTCGTACCGAATACTTTGTTCGGGGTTCTGTGCCAACCGGTCGGCGAACTTCTGGAAGGCGGCATCCATGCTGGATTCAAAGACCTCCTTGTCTTCCTTGCCGCCATTCTTTCCGCCGCTCTTGGAGTCTTTTTCATCACCGGTATCGATCTGCATTTTTGAGGGATCGTGCGCGGGTGTCGGCGTCGGGTCCAATGTTTCATATTCCGCTTCGCTGAGGTAGGATATCGGATAGGGTTTTGGCTGTTCCGCGGAGGGGGGCCAAGGTTCCGGCGGCGAGACTGGCGTAGGAGTAGTATTTAGAGATAGTGTTTCGGCGAAGGTTTTAGGTAGAGAAGTCAGGTCTTCGGAAGCAGACGGTGTGGGCACGGGTTCCGGTTTGGGATCAGACTTCTGAGTCGGCGCAGTACTCGCGAATGGGTTGCTGGCGGCCGCACCTGTGCTCGAAAAGGGGTTGCTTGGAGCTGAACTATTTGATGATGATGAGAAAGGATTCGCGTTACCTCCACTCCCCATTGTCGTAGCCCCAAACAGTGTCTCGCCCAGATTGGCTGGAGGCTTAGGTGTGTCGTTTTCGGATTTAGATTTCGCCTTCTCTTCGCGCTTATCCCCCTTCAGCGCCACAGCCTTGCTCCCTGGCGCTACTCGTATGCTCCGTAGAGTTCTTATGCTCCCATCTCGCCGTCGACAGCTCTTTTTACGGCAGGCAAATACGTACAGCCGGCGCTCGTGACCAGGAAACCTATCGGGAAGCTCTCCATTCAGTTGCAGCAGCATAACCATGATGTCCTTGCATATCTTGCAGCGCGCCAGCCCCGCGGATGGCGGTGTGTCCTCCGCAAGCCATTCCTGTAGCAAACAACTGTAAGTCAATCGCTTAATAAAGGGAGTAAGGCAAGGCGCATGACACGTACTGGTTGGCCACCTAGACGGCTTGTGGAATCGTCCCCAGGATCTTTCGACGCATAGCCTAGAAGCACATTGGTCTCGGCGTAATCTTCCTCTTCACCGGCCGAAGAGTCACTGTCGTACGGGGCCATTGTCCAGACGAAAATTATGGCCCTACTTGATTTTTGGATCGTTGGCTTGTAGGGGTGTTTATAGCTTCACTTTTTTTCCTCATATCCGTGGAGGGGCAGGTTGGAGGGGCTTATCGACAAGAATGGAGGTGTGGTCCGTGCGGTCTGTGGTCCGCTGCATGGGCACTCCAGGTACAATTACCATGACAGGTGGGAAGAGATCCAAAACAAAATACCACACCGTCCTCATTACGGTCGTCTTCAATCGACAGCTGTCCGACGGATGATCGAATGTATGCTGCATACGAGCCTGGACACCTTGGGTTAGCGAGGCCGACGCCGACCACGGCGATCATTCTAGTTGAAAGACTAGCACACCATAAACTACATACCTACCTACCTAACATTCTTGAACGCAACAATGCTTTCTATACAAGATCTTCTCGACGGAGCCTATGTGAAGTATCACGGACCCACAGATAGTAAGAGGTCAGGCCCCATGTGCTGCGCCGCCAAGGTTCATCTACTTCCCCGAAAGTGGAAAGTGGAAAGTGGAAAGTGGTTGAAAAAATGAATCATAGTGAGCCAGAGTCAGCAAATGCGAGGTAGTGACTCAACGAGGACCTCCAGGGTAGCGCTGCATTTGAATACGCAGGAAATTATAGCTATTACAGCAGATCTAGCAAAACATAAATATACATCGAGTTCGGATAGCGCTCAGGGAAAGGTCCCTTGGGAGTTCATGATGATTGCTAAGTATAAATTTCTCTTTGATGGAATCGAATAGGGGGGAGCCCCAAGTTCTGAGTCGTTGTCGTGTGTATCCAATTGTGAGAGGCACTCGTGGGCAAGCAATAAGTACGCCCCTTTCGATACTCGATGCTAGCGTAGCTCGCTTCTCTGCGACTGGAGCCATCTGGTTCTACGACAGCCTCCCGAAAGGCTGGCAAGACATCGTCAACAAGAACGATTGGGCAGAAAGTCTGTGTCGTTCTCTGCGAGAAACACTCAGCCAATTCCCTCAATGGGCCGGTCAGTTGAAATGGGCTGCTTGGAGGCCCGACGGCAGCTACCTCGAACGCTTCAACCGTCCTGTTATCAGTTCCGGCGACACTTCAGACCCCGGTGTCGAGTGGACCGTCATAAGACACCCATTCGCCCTCTCTTCAGTGGTGCCGAATCTATCCCATAGAGTCTCGGACTCGGGTATTTGGATAGGAAGCGAGTTCTCCCAGGATCCGTTTATCTCAAATACACCGATAGCACTTCATGACCTACACGAATTTGCAGGACTCCCAGCTGTCTCGATACAACTCAACCTCTTCGAGGGGGATGGCTACGCGCTTGGGGTTAAGATCGCTCACTCACTAGCCGACGCTCAGAGTCTTATGGTATTCATGAGCAAGTGGACGAGCATGAATCAGAAATATCTGGGAAGGAAACCCGAGCCTTTGACGCCTGATCCAGTTTTCGCTCCGACAGATCTAGATACACATGCAGCTGGTAGTCTCAATGAGACAGCTGTCGATCCGATTCTCAGCAGACAAGCTCACGCGCTTCCACTTCATCGTTACGACTGGTGGGACAGGAAAGGGGGTGCCGATGATAAGTCGAGACCACCCCCGGAGGTCCTCCATCAAGCCGTGATATCGCCCGGAACCCGAGCGCCATGGGAGACATGGGACTCTAGCCGTCCCGTAACATATGCCGTCATACATTTCTCCGGAACGGAATTAGAGACGATGAGGTCCTCCGCCCGTGACAGCGTTGGAGCTGGCTCACAGGCTAGCATATCAAGGCTCGATGCCCTCCTCTCACTCCTGTTCCGCCTCATCAACCAGTCTCGCGGTCTTGCCTCATCATCAGAAGACGTCTTTATCAATATGAGCCTCGACGTGCGTCGCCGTGTCGCTCCTCCCCTGCCCTCTTCGTTCATCGGTTCCCCGCTCATCGTCATGCACATGAAGGCCACAGGCAATGAAGCATGCACCGCATCACTCGGCACTCTCGCGACTCGACTCAAACAAGACATTTCCTTGTTCAATGCTGAAGCCATTGGGACCGTGCTCCACGACGCTGCGTACGAGGTCTCACCGCAACGTCTCTGGGGCGCTTTTTTGGGCTCACGACATGTCATCGCCACATCGTGGCTACGACTCCCAGTGTTTGACCTTGATTTCGATGGCTCGGGGCAGACACCGAGGTTCGTGCACCAGGTGATGCCGAAACTAGACGGTCTACTGCAGGTTATGGACTCGCCGGCACAAGATGGAGGTGTGGAGGTCGGGCTATATCTGGACTCGGAATCAATGGAGCACTTACTGAACAACAAAGAGCTTAGAATATATTCGTGAAACTCGGGCATGAGTGTCGAGCCAATCAATTGCATAAGGCATCGAGTGCCTGTGGATTAGCATAGAGGAGGCGCAGGCTCTCACGGTGGGAATTCATACAGCCTGACACTATAATTCAAAGGTATCGCATGGACTAGAGCTGGTATGCCACACATGCGTGCTTGGTTACTACTTGCAAGGGGGTGCGTAATTCAAGAATTTATGTGATGTTGCATGTATTACTCTCTCCCTAAGCGGATAGTATCCAAACTGGCCGGTTCATGTCGTCGTCGAGTTCAGTCCGAACACCCCCTGGGTAGTCAGGAGCGATCATCTTTAAGAAGCCTAAGTTTCGTCATTTGATCTACCAAACATAAAAGCACCCAGTCGCAGCTGCCGGCGCATTCGAAAGTATCTAGTAAAGTTTTCAAATGGTGCTCTTGGATAAATGTATATCGTAGTCTGATCGGAAATGCCAGACCCCTAAGTTTCGCAGGCCGCTCATAAATAGCGATCTTCTGATCCCAAAGGGCTACATACCTGTATCAAGTTAATGTGAAATATTTTCCCTCTAATAATACTCCTCTTCCGATAGTAGGATCAACAACGCCGAGCGCTCTACGTTGTATTCTGAATAAACTTCACGCGGTCTGCAATTAGGCAAATCAATCCCGACCACTTGCCAAGGCGCCGTACGTGATACGGAGGCTGTAGATCTGTCCATACTTACACATGCTACGGTAAACTTGTCAAACAGTACTGACGAGAAGGATTACAATTTATAGAAATCTTGGAAGCACCGACACTAATACTTCGCATTAAGAAATCAGCTTGTGTTCAATACAGGAACAGCTGCCCAAGTTCATCGGGAAGGGAAAACACAATACACTGCAGGGCTTGAGACTTCTCATCCTCGAGCATTCCACACGGTACTTCAAGATGTCGAGAAGCTGGTACGTCCTTGGAATTGCTCTAGCAGCCTCCATCGGTACCTTTCTCTATGTGAGTACCACGTGTAAACCTCAAATGATGCACACTGATGACCGACCCGAGGGCTTCGACACTGGGATCGCTACTACAAGTCAGTATCTATCATGTCAACCTCTGAAGACTGAAAAGCTGATTCTCACCCGCCAACAGCAATTGCGCACGAGAGCTGGGCCGACTACATGGGCCATCCATCCAATGGTCTCACCGGAGCAGTATGACACCACCCCCTTTCTCGAGTTGAAGACATGCCCCTTACTATTCTTTCTCAGGTTGTGGCCGTTTACATTGCTGGGGAAGCCATCGGAGCCATTATGCAGATCTTGATCGCCGACGAACTGGGACGACTTCGATTCATGCAGCTGGCCTGCATCTTGGTGACAGTCGGCTGTGCGATACAAACCGCAGCCACCAGCATCGGCATGTTCCTGGCAGGGCGTGTCCTTGCCGGTATAGCCGTAGGGTATGTCGATGTGAACACCCAAGCTCCAAGCACATGAGATTGATTCACCAGTTTTGACGATCATATAGTGCCCTCAGTGCCACCGTTCCCATCTACCTCTCCGAGATCAGCGCCCCAAAAACCCGGGGCCTCATAGGCGGCCTCTCCGGTGTTGGTTTATCAGCCGGTGCCATGACCGCCAACTGGGTAGGATTCGCAGGAAGCTACGCATCGTACGGTGACTTCCAATGGCGTCTTCCATTGGGGTTGCAGCTTCCCTGGGGTATTTTGCTCTTTGCCTGCCTCTCCACGTTCATGCCCAACTCGCCTCGTCAGCTCATCCAGCGAGGAAAGGTAGACGACGCGAGGGACGAGTTTGTCAAGATACGTGGGGACCTACACTCACATGAGGTACACGAGGAGTTCGTTCTTATGAAATCGCAGATCGAATATGAGATGGCTCGCGAGGAGCCGACTTATCGCGAGATTTTTCGGACCTACCGACGTCGTGTTCTCATGTAAGAGTCTATGGCGAGCTCCTGGTAGCCTGATGCTGACACGAAAGGAGGTCGGTATCTGTACAAGTCCTGACGAGTGTGACCGGAGTGAACGTAATTCAAGTAAGTCGTGAAAACCTTTTGAAGGAGAACCTTGAAGCTGACTCCATGCCGCCCTAGTATTATCAGAGTGAGATATCGCCAAAATGTTACAAACTGAGCTTACCTTACACAGTTCAGCAATCCAGTACAGATCTCTTGGTATCGGACCCAGAGCAACCTTGTCTCTGGCTGCTGTATGGGCTACATGCGCATTCGTTGCCAATGCCGTTGCGATCAACTTCCTTCCCGACAGATGGGGTAGACGGAAGTTAGTTAACCACGGGAGGTCTCTATGCGACGCTAGCTAATGCTTGTCTTCCATTATACAGGATGCTTCTAGCTGGCGTCAGCTGTGTCATATGTACTGAGGTATACGTTTCCATCATGCAACATGCTTTCCAAGATACCGACAACCGCGTGGGGAAAGGCTTTGCGATCTTCGGTATCTACGTCTTTGCAGTGTGCTACTGTACGATCACCCCTTTCACATGACCTGTGTGCGATTTAATCAGAGATGGGCAACAGATAGCCTGATAAATAGTGTAACCTGGCTTTATGGTGCCGAGATCCTTCCGATTCCCATTCGAAGCAAGGTCATGGGTGTCGCGGCGGCGGCACATTACATCGTTAATGTTGCGTGTACGATCTACCCTTCCGTCGGGAATGTAATGTGACTTCAAAGCCTAGAACTGACAAGAAATCAGTGACGGAAGCAGGGCCGAGCGCTTTCTCGCGGGTGGGAGAAAACTACTACTATGTCTTCATCGGCTGCTGTGTGGTTTACCTCGTTATCATTTACCTCTACTACCCGTCAGTTACTATCGACACAATCGAGACTTTGCTAGTCTGTGGTGCTTGAGCTAATACTCTGCTAGTGAGACCAAACAGAAGACGCTCGAGGAAATTGCTGCAGCTTTCGGAGAGCGTATGGTTGCGATCGGGGATCAGGAGGTTGACGCTGAGGGGCTGGCTTTGGAAGCGAAAGGCAATCCGGATGATGTTAGCTGACCATGGGCATAGCTCTACATCCCGGGTCCATTTTTACTCGTGCGGAAGTTTATCCGTCTCGTGTAGATATTGACAGATTAACAGGCGATATAATTGACTACTTACCTCTATAAAGGCCCAATGATACTTCCTGTGCCTGCGGGCACTATGTATAGAGCCTCGAGTTGTGGGACAAGTTCTCGACAGCCTGAGAGGCATATCACAAACTCGGATATATCACAAATCAAAACTCAGGCTCTGGGTATTGCTGTCATTCTGCTGGCAACCACTCAAAGGGTAGAGGGGTGGAGGAGAAACAGAAAACCAAGAAAAGGTCATGGAGGTTTCAGTCAAAGTGAACACGCGCATACAGTCAGAATAATTTATTGATGTGAAGATCGATGTCGACCAAAACTCACGACTGGGGTTTCTCCATATGTTACGTGCCGTTGAAACGCCTCTGGGTCTTATAGAAAGGCTACGCTGTGACAGTATCGATTTTTAGGCCATGTCCGCGAAAGCTTTTGCCCATTTCTTGTTCGATTTTTTCGATAGCTTTGGAGAAGTGCTGCGATCGTTCGTTCCTTCAGCATCATCCACATGTCCTTCATTTCTTCTGTCATCTCCGTGTGCGACAGGGCTATCGGCATCGGCTTTTGGATCAGCCCCAACATCTTGACTGGTTGAATCATCAGTCTCATACTTTTCGAGCCAATCGATCTCTGTGCCATCAGGAGCCGTGTGTAGAGGGAGCTCGGCGGCACGAGTCCAAAAGCGCATGCTGGTGCTTCCTATCCGGCCCGTCTTATCGTACACGTCACGCAGTGCGTTAAAGTAAGCTCTTGCTTCCTCCTCAAGGCCAAGAACCCGTAGACTTCTCAGGATACGGGTAATGCGCAGATGATTGTGATCCATGGGGCAGACCCATCGCTTGAGATTGGGCTTGCTGGCCATCTCAGTTTCCATAGAGACCGTACAAATACCGGGTTGCTCTTGCTGCCACTTCACGTTGAAGCCGTAAAAAGCCAGCATGCGCTCAAAGGCGCGGCGGAGATTGTCCTGGAGCGACTTGCTTTGGCGGAAGTAGTGAAATGTCTCCTCGTCGATGACTGGTGCCATGGCGAACATGGAGCTCTCAGGTAGCGGGAACAGGGTCTGGATATAGTCATGCTGCTGTTCCAGACGGCTGTCGCGCCATTGCAGTATCTGATCCAGGGTACGTTCACGCCCGTCAGTCCCTTTGATAGAAGGGTCGTAGAACTCAACTAGCTTACGACACAATGGATCTGAAGGTCTCGGGGGCGGAGCAGGTGACATGCGAACTCCACTAGCGCCTCGGGCGTGATCTGTATTTAGAGTGCGTTGTGCCGCGTCACGGTCGTCTTGCGAGTTTGAGCCATTGTCGGCAATGGCGTTGAGTAGGTGGGGGGGAACAACGGGCATCGCAACATCGAAGCCCTACTGAGAGACTCAGGGCGGTGTGTTCGTCCTTGTGTACGTGGGTATCGTGAAATGCGTAATTTGACGTGACGAGAAAATCAAAAGACGTATAGGTATGTGCTTCCTTACCTCTGCGATAGGAAGCAGGGTGTTTAGCAGAGATCAAGTGTAACCATGCAAATGTTCGGGACTCGCGTCGCTTGATTGCAGAAGGCAGCCCATGACTACGACTGAAGACTTCCAATGGATGGGATCAAAGGGTATAATGTTGCCAGTCACGTTAGGCAGGCACCTAATAGGAAGGCACGCTCCAGTGCATCTGAGGCTGAAGTCTGCTGGTTTAGGTGTCCTCCTAGGGACGCCGTGCCGTAGGTAGCCGCATGGGCCGGGTAGGTCAGTAGCTCCAGGCACCGCCCTCGCATAGCCTCCACTATATTCATGGCCCGTCCGACACTGCAATGAGCTTGGGCTCAAGTTGATCATTTACGTTCACCTGACATGCCAAACCTACCCAATATATCTCGAGTACATCGTCTAAGCTTCGCAGGATATTCGGTCAGCTAGAGCTCTAAGCTCCAAGCAAAAAATGGACTCAAAATCTCAATTATCGCATTGGGGGGTAAATAGACGGCCAACAGAAAGGAGTCGCCAACTCAAACTGTGTATACCGCAAATATGGGGGTTTCCATATACTGTTATGGCAGATCTCAGTCATTCCGATAACATCGGGTTCGTAGTTTCATCCAGTAGGCAAGTATGGCATCCATTTAAGGAGGAAGGGCACTGCTGGGAAAGAACGCGAGCATGCGTTGGCAATGTTTTTCCGAAGTTCTTCATGGACACTCTCATTTCATGCCTACCGACGTACAAAGTCTCGCAGCTAAGGAAAGGAGACTGAAAAAGAAGCTAGCTGCTAACGGCTTTCTTCTTCTGGATATTTAAAGAGTGAATTATCGATCAAGATTGTGAGCGATAGCCTGACCCAAAGACAAAGTCATCATCAAGTCAACTGGATGAATTTGTAGGCAAGTATGCCCAGTATTGACCTGGAAGATGTGAGGACTGCCCGGCCCCAAAGAGGAAATAGGCAATGGCAGCGCCATCAAAATTACTATAATCACCCAAAAATGGATGAAGTTTGATGCCTAAGATAAAACTCGGGACCGCATTCCTCGAGGCTTTATGAATTCTTGGTGCGAATCGTACCCACTGCGACCGTCGGTATCTATAGATCGGGCCGATCCCCGGTTGCTCCGAGGCGAGCCTCACGATAAGCATCCGATACTACTCCGGCCCCTTCTCCTTTTCTTGGAGGAACAGAACAGGTTTGAAAATCCTCATCTGAAGTCACATCTTTTATTCCATAGTAATCGTGAGGTTCAATTATACCAGATCGCCCCTTCCCCAGTCGCCTAATCCCCAAAATGTCCTCCGTCAAAGAAGCAGTCTTCACCGACAAGTCGCCGGCGCCGTTGCCGCAGTTCAGTCAAGCGGTCAAATACGGTGGAATGGTATATTGCTCGGGCAGCATCGGCAAGACCGTTTCGTCGCCAACGCTCGTCCCCGGTGGCATCCAGCCGGAGGCGGTAAGTTCAGATGTGTCCCTTAGAAGATTTCCTCGGAAACTTCTCGTGGCTGCCAGCAGACTGACCAGGCAATTTTTAATAGCGACAAGCCATTAAGAATCTGCAGGCAGTTCTTGAGGCCGCGGGCAGTAGCCTTGAGAATATCGTCAAGGTGAACGTTTTTCTCTCTACTATGGACAACTTTGCCGCGTTTAATGAGGTGTATGATGAGTTCTTCGGCGCCATGGACCCCAAACCGGTACGTATGAAAACCGTTACGACTGGCTCTCTGGCCATGACCTTGGGTACTTGCAGCCATTCGGACTTGACATAAAGCTGATTAGTGAACTCTCGCAGTGCCGGACGTGTGTTGCTGTCTATCAATTGCCGATGGGTGCTAAGATGGAGATGGAGGCCACAGCCTTTCTGAACAGTGGTTCTAAGCTATGATGCATTTGCTTCTGCCTCTTCGCATCAGTGCGAAAATGATTGAATATAACAAAATTGTTTAAAATAAAAATTAAAATCAAGTGACTGGTTCCATACTGTCATGCTTCACAATACCCGTCTGACATGGCTAATGCACCCTGGCATGCCATCTACCGGTATGGCCACTTCAGATTGGCAACTACTTTACCTTGTAATAATTGTCAAGTACTAGTTGCAGGACTTAAATCAGCTGTGATTATAATCCTGAGCGTTACGCCTTACCGCGTGCCAGTCCTTCATGTTCTCATGGTTGAATAGTTGACTGACCCTGTCAGTGGGACATGGGATTAGGACCACTACTTGAGGCTGAAACGAAGCTGAAAGCTTCCCCAGAAACAGAGCTACTAGACCCCTGATAGCGCAGGGGCTAGCGCGGTCCAACGTGCTGACGTCGTCGATCAGCGAAAAATAATTCTCCAATGTCCATTGAACTTTCCTTGTGATGTTTGGCGCGTCTGGTGCATCTTCACACATGCGCTCGAATCCTCCACTCATAACTTGAAAACTCGTATTTGCTAATCTCGATGAGCGTGAATACCGGACTGCGCCTCGCGCGTGTCCAGTGTAGGCTCCCGAGTCACACTTACATACCAATATCGGCGCTCGTCTCATCCCGTTTGTCACCACTCTACCCGCGACGAAGCTCTCGCCCGCCGCCTCGGACACCATTTCGCGCGCAATCGACGTCCTCTGCAGCACAGACGAAGGGTCCGTCTCCGTCGCGCGCCGTGCCATCATCACCAGACCAAGGTGTCACTACACAAGACGGCGACAGCCGTTCGCCCCCAGACCCAGCAGCACCCCTCCTCTCCGACCCCCTCAACCCGCCCGCGTCAACCCGCCCCCCACCACTCGACCTGCCCGCCCGCGCCCCAGACACCTCGACATTCTCGCACCTCTTCGCCGTCGGCAAAGCCTACATGCGCTTCTACAAGACCGGGCTCTCCTCCGTCCTCACAAACCGCCGCCTCCTACGCCAACTCACCACACCCTCTCCCAAGCGCGCTCCGCAACCCACCGACATCCCCACCAAAATCTACCAGCCTACCAGCCCCGACAACATCCAGCGCCGGACCCGCGCCTTCCACATCCTCCGCGCCCGCACCATTCACGACCTCCGCCGCCTCCCCGTCTTCGCCCTCCTCATCCTCATCTGCGGCGAGTTCACTCCCCTCGTCGTCCTCGCCTTCCCCAAGCTCACCCCCCACACCTGCCGCATCCCGCGTCAGATCGCCGCCATACGCCGGGCCGCCGAAGACAGGCGCGCCGCGAGCTATCGCACCCTACGGTACGTCGACGGGAGTACGTTGACCGAGCCAAGTGGCGGGGGCAGGGCGGTCGCCGACGGCCATATCTGCCGCGTCCTAGGGCTCAGTTGCCGGATGTGGGATCGCGTCGGCATGGACGGGCCCTTTGCGAGACGAAGGGCTCAGAGGGCGCTCAGGAATATCGTGCTCGACGACCGGATGGTCGGTGCTGAAGGAGGCGTGCGTGGGTTGCTGGACGAGGAGGTCGTTTTGGCCTGTGAGGATCGGGGAATTAATGTCGTGGGGCGGGAGGTCGGCAAGTTACGTGAGGAGTTGGAGGCGTGGGTGAGTCGCAGTATGGCGGCAGACTCACAGGAAGAAGCTGTAGAGAAGGTGAGAGAAGCATTGCTCCGGTTGGAAGTGAAGGCGTGATCAGGAGACGCAAAGAATGATCTTCAATGTCTGGAATAATTCAGAAGACATGTATCATCTGATGTACCAATTTTGTACGTATAACTATATATATACCTGTTTCGGGACTGGACCAGTGTAGATCTTCTCATCCCGCTATATCAAGCGAAATCGGTAAGCCTCACTTCCGTACAGATACAGATATCGATTCGCGATTCTTCAGACCAAAACGGCTCATTTCGTCCAAACCGCAGCCTACAAAACTCTGCTATGCACACGTCCAAAATGATAGATATAAGGGCAAGGACGTTACCGGAAACACAGACAAATATGACATAACAATTGCATTGTAGATATCATGTAAGACCCATCGTGAACTCATCAAGACCTAAACATTGGATCATACAAGTGGCGTTTACTGCGTCTCATCTTCCATTACAACAAGGCAAAAAGTGAATTTATAGGTACGCCGATTGGCGCGCAACTTCCAGCCAGGTTTGAACAAGGGGTTTACCGCGGTTTGGGTATTCTAAAATCCCAAATCTGTTCAGTCCCAAATAATATTTGAGTATTCATGGTTGTCAGACATGGATTCTTTTCATGCCTCTTATCTATAGATTGCATTTTGCGTTGATCGATAATCAGACCTTTATCGTCCAGTCCTTGATCCGCAGGTAAAAGATTTACGGAGTCAAAGAACAGCCGGCCAGGGTATGGCGGCAAAGCTAGTGGCGGTATCTAGAAAGTTGCGCCATGATGTTGTCCACGTGGTGTGCGGCGTCACCGCCACCTCCGGGAGCTCTAGGCACTGCCGAAGCCATGTAGTCGTTGGGATAGAAGGGGGCCGGGACGGCATGAGGAACGGGGACTGCCGGGGCTGGGTGGTTGTAATACGGTTGGCTAGGATAGGCCAGACCAGGCACAGGAGCATGGGCAGGTGCCCAGTGATGGTGTGGAGGCGGGTGGTACCGCGGGGCCTGAGGGAATTGCCCATTGCCATATGGCGCTTGCAAGACCGTCTGCGACTTGAGACGAGCGACAAGTTGCGCGGCCGCGTTTGGATCGAGATCCTGGTACTGATCGTATTTGATGTTATTACGTCCCGCAGATCGGTCAAAAAGCTGGAGCGGGATCCGGCCGCTCTGTTGAGAGTGGTAGTCAAGCTCAACCACTCCAAATACCCCCTCGATGACCTGTCGCTGTATAACCGCCTCACGTGAGTACCGTGGATCTAGAAACATAACATGTACGTTCAGTCCCTGCCGCGAGAAGGCGTTCTCGGCCCAAGCCACGAAGTCTTGCTGGACCTCATGTAGGAGAAGAAACTGAACGTCGGGAACTTCATTTCCGTAGCGACGCGGAAGTTCGAGACCTGCGTCTGACTGTCGTTGTCGTGGACTGGAACTTCGGTGTCGATATCCTTCATCTCGGCTCATGAATCTGGGAGACCGCGAGCGACCGCGGTTGCGTCTACCATTGAAGCTACCGCTCTGGGTTCCACGTCCTCGCGGTTGGTTCTCGTACGAGTTAGAATCTCGGCGATTACCACGTTGAGGAGACTGCTGTCGATTTGGGCGATAATCATCACGTCGACCCCGACCGCGATCATTCCGATCATGGCCCCGCTTGCCTTTATTTCCTCGTTGACTAGCGTCACCATCCTTCTTCTGAACGCGTGAAACTTCAAGATCTGCCCCATATTTAATACATGATCTCAAGATGCTGAAGGTTACTCACGGATTTTGCGGCCTCGAACTTCAATGCCCTGTAAGTTATCTATGGCGGCTTGGCCCTCTGTTACGGTATGGTACTGTACAAACCCATAGGCTTGCTTCAGTGAGATCTGTGCAAGGCGACCATAGACAGAAAACGTGTCGAAAACCTCTTTCTTGGGTACTCGCTCGCTAGAAAGATTGCCTACCACTTGTCAGTCGAAATCATGATACCGAAGCACGGCGAACTGTAACATACCTATGAAGAGTCTCGATCCATCTGGAAATCTATCCCATTTAGCCTCGGAAACATAGCGACGTTCGTCTTGAAGAAACATATCCCATTGCTGCTGTGGCTGGTTCTGAGAGGAGTTCTGAGCCTGGTCACCATTTGGGACAGCCTCTCCGGATTCATACGAAATCGGTGTAGGGCCAAGAGGGCCAGTCACTTCATTAAGGGGATAACCGGTCGAGGTGAACCCAGTTTCTATACCTGGTGCTGCAATTGAACGTGTGCCCCCTTGGACAGCAGCGCTGGGAGGTATTCCCATCGTGCCGGGCATTGTAGGCCCCGCTTGGTATGTTGGAATGGTCTCAGGAGGTACATAGGGGCGAGCAGCTGAGGATGTTGGCATGGGAGGTTTGGGTGGTAGTGAAGGGATTGGTTGCATGCTGTGGTTTTCTAAGGAACTATGTGTGTTAGATGTGGGATTGGCAGTAGCATCCCTCTCCGCAGCTTTAGCGGTGATATTGTCGACTAGGGCTTGGATGGCAGCAGGGTCATTGCTGGTATTGGAAAGGTGGCTATTGTACGTAGTAGATGTTTCTTTCGAGTGCTGGGCCGCTTGAGTGCCGGAGGTAGAGGCAGCTGTATTACCTTCAGGTTGTGGATGTTGCTGTGGCTCTGCCTGCGATTTCGATAACTCGGGCACCGTATTAGCTGTGGAAGGAATGGCATCTCCTTCGGGTGAGAAAGCTACAGCTTGGTCAGGAGCAGGCAAGGCTACAGATGTATCGGGTATCTCAGTGTATTCGGTCGTCTGTGGTACATTTTGCATCATCGCTGCAACATCTGACTGATGTTGAACCAAATGTCCAGCTTCTTGTTGTATCTTTTCTTCAACCGCTGTTATCTCGCTCTCCTTCTGCCCGCCATGCTCGCTGTGGCTGATGTTAGGCGTAAGCGAGATCACAGGCTCAGCCTGTTGAGAGCTGCCTTCATCTTGGTGGCTTACGTTGGAGCCATGGGATTGGGTGGCAAAGCTTTCAGATTGAACGTTCATAGTTTCATCCTGCTTTTCCAGGGGCTCAGTAGGTAGAGAGGGGTTCTCTCTGATGGGATCGATCATATTGGAAATGTTATCAGCCTGATCTTGCAGGGTAGGAATCATGATTGGTGACGATGGATGGACAGGTGAGGGTGAGACTGGATCCAGGTCTGCAGAAGCCTGGACCTCTGGAGATTTGGCCGTCATTCAGATGGATTTTAAAGGAAAGCCTTGGTTGAGCAAACGCATAGATGGTAGCAATCCAGTTGATAGAAAGGTGGAGGGGATGCTTGGCTAAGTTGTTCAAGGCAGAGCAGAGAAGAGGCTGTAGATCTAGGGGCATATATTGGTGGGGTCTGATTTGCTTGGAGCAAGTTGGATTGTCCGAAGAAGGAGCCGGGGTAACGGCCTATCACGCAGATATCTTGGAAATCGTGGCAGGTGTGCACGGAAGAGGCTGAATTCCCTTGGAAGCAGCCTGGAAGACGGCCTATTGGGTCAGAGATATGATCAGATCGTCGACAGATCTAAGCAGAGCAAGCTGGGAACTTGGATTCCTCCAGAAACAGCTTGAGAAGGGCTTGACAGGTCCAGGGTTATGATGGGATTCTCGACAGATCTGGGTCAGGTTGGAATAATAAGATTTGTGCCAAGTCCTGTCATACCAGAAGTATGATGAATTCTCAACAGGTCTCTACCAGACGTGCCAGTAATCATCCACGCTCAAATCGGAGTGCCTATGACCGTGTGAACTCCATTGAAAAAACGGCACGAGATCTTTAGACAACAAAATGGCGCGAGGTAGGGGTGGCGTCGACAGAGAGTGATGGACGGGGATCACGTTGAAAGCAGAATCGGACCCGGCTACTGGCAGACCCTGAGTATGACTTGATCTTTAAGTGATTGCTACGTGAGCTGGGCAATCTGTTGTTGGCGTTCATCAGATGGCGAGAAGACCCTAGTAGAGAGTAATCAGCCAACCCCTAAGCCTGTGGGTGAGACTCAATGGGTAGTCTGGATCGATGATTCCTGAATGTTGTGGCACTTCTTGAAATGGGAAGCAGTACCTTTCTGGTGTACAAGCAGAAAGCTTGATTGGTGAAACAGCTGGTAGTATATATCAACAATGGTCTCGGCTGACGATTGTTGAACGTAGACAATTGGATAAATGATGAAGGGTAAACCACAGACAACATATGAGATCTCATCAATTTGTATGGGAACAGTCATGAACTGCTAAAATGTAGCGAGGAGCAGACAAATTGGCAGTGGCAGGACAACTGGAACTGGCGCGCAGATGAAGTACATGAGCTGAGAAGAAATCATAAGATTTCATATGGACTCGGCGTCTCTCAAGGTGGGATGAGAGTGGAAGCACATAGACGACGGGTATGGATCTGAGTCTTAACCAGGGAGGCGACAAGAGGGGATGGATGGCTGTAGCACGAGCAGAAAAGGGCTGGGACCGTGTCTTTGGAGTGGAAGTGGTCAGTGGGAGTCTACTGGAGCACAAACACGTGTAATCGATGAGGAACAGTCGTTTGGGTGAGCTTGAATCTGTATTGTGAGTGAAGCAGCGAACAAGTCGGAAGTTTGAGATCCACAGGAAAGAAGCAAACAGGCAAAGCTGCACCGCTTTCATCACTTGGAAAATTCTAGGAAGTCATTGGGTAAATGTCCTGCAAGGGGAAAGCGCTATTGGTCTGGTATGTGAACCAATAAGACGTGACAAAGGAAACCATGTGGGTATCTTTCCATCCAGTATAACCATACTGTAAAAGGAAGCAGCATGATGCAAGCTACATACCTGATAAGAAGAGCTAAGGAGTACGGCTTCGATTTACGCAAATATATGCATACAGCGGATATCTACTTACTCATACCCCCTGCTTCGAAAATCGGAGATGCCCCGTACTCACAAATTCCAGCTTGATGGTGAACAGCACATGAGAAGTGCTTAATTCTTACAAACCACACGACTTGCATATGATCTGTTCTTGATGAGATCCCCGAACAACTGCTAGTAAAAAGTCGCATTGGCCCTGCATGCAAAACGATGACTACAGCATGAAAGTGTCCAGGTGCCAAGTTCGGTATTTGGGGTATTGACGATAAAAACGTTTACGGGGCTGGCAGACTTTGGATACGATCCGCGGTGTCAGCAAGCGGTCCTGAAATGACAGTTAGATCTATGCACTTTGGCCTACGGAATTTTTCCTGATAAAGAAGCATTTGGTGCAATGTTACGATCTGGCTTCGCAAGCCAGGCCTGGACTCGTCCACTCACGACTCCATCATCGCCGGCCTGGCCTCGAGTACACCTGCGAGCCATCCGAGGCCAGGCGTTCGAGGCCGCATTCAACGAAGATGACCTCAGCGAAGCAAGACAGTGGCACGCGTCTTTCAGCCCATCTAGCCTGCCCAAAGGTCAGACCAGCTACTCTCGTTCAAGTGGCCCTGGGGGACAACACGTGAATAAGTTAGTCTAATTCTAAGGTTATGGGGCCTGCCATAAGAAGATCCGCTAATGGCGTATAGGACTGAGAGTAAGGCGACAACGGTATGGACGCTGGGTGAACTTTCCACATCACTTCCTAAGCTTGTACGATCTGCCCTGAGGAGCTCCAAGTACTATTCGCGGAGGAACGACTCAATCACCATCCAGGCCCAAACTCAACGCAGTCGGTCTGCCAATACCGACGAGAATTTGATGAAGCTAGTAGAAGAAGTACAGAAGATATACAAGGACCAGGTGCCTGGTGTCACTAGCGATGAGAAGATCAAGAAATACGAGAAACTGTGAGTATAAAGTCCTACTGTCTAAGATAGCCTCCCGCGTGGCTTACTGATAAAAACGTGGTAGGGAAAAGTCCTTCCATGCGAGTAGGATAAAGTCCAAAAAGCAGCAGAGCTTTAAGAAAGCGTCGCGTAAAGGGAAGAGTATGGACTGATAGACCAAGTCATTCGACACTTGGTAAATCCACATTATATACACAGCATGTACCTACTTAGTCAGGTACATTTCTGGTGATGTCTTAGGATTTTGCCAAAGATAAAACGGTGCCGAGCTTCAGGGGTCTAATAGCGGCGCTGATGCGTAATCGCGCCCGCCGATGTTTTATTTAATTGACGTTGGATACGACCCTCTGTGACCAATTCCCATGGAGAATGACAATGATAGAAAGTTTATGAGAAAAGACAAGCCAGATATGCTGGCTACATGGTTTCTGTGATGTTTTTCTTTAGTTTTCTTTCTCTTTCCACACACACGCGCGCACATGGCCTACATGTGAGTGTACCAGGATCGTACCAAAGCTCTAGGAGGGAACAAGCGGCTCCTGTCTCTAGAGGTCTGGTGGGATTGGTTGGTCAGATTTGGGACACCCCCCACCCAATGGCCGCTACAATGTACATGGCAAGCCACGCGGTGTTCTCCAGATTTGACCTTTCGAAACTGCGTTGATGAGGGGCAGACAGGCATGACGGGGCAAAGCAAGTGCTCGCTGATGTGGATCTCCAAAGTCCCTTCGCATCTGCCCGATTTGGTTCATACGGCGCCTCATCTATCTCTGGCATGTTTTGGCAGGACCTTGCTGTATTGTGTTCTACATCCATATTCCCGCTCTACGATCCTGACGCTTCACGAATGGTGCATCTTGTCTGCTCTTTCTCCACCGCATCGACCAAGTTCAGAGGTCGGTATCATTCAATCAGTGATCAGCCCAGCTCCAGTAAGCCCCGCAGAGGCTGACCGACCTTCAGTTGTCCGCCACAGCTGCCTCTCGGCTCTCCTCAATCAACCCTCTCGAATATCGACACGCTTTGCAGGACCTCGAGCGAGAGCAGGACGACTCCTTCTTCTGTTCGCAGTCAAAAGCTCATAAACTGCGAAAAAAAAAAATTCCCGTTCGAATCGCCATTCCTTCTCGCGATCTCACCCCACCTAGCCCATACAAAGCGACCTTGATACCCGTGGGAGAGGGTACGGGCAATTGAACTGACGAACTCGACCGTCGCCCATTCAGGCGCATGAGCACAGCAGTCTCAGTCTGCTGCCTAAAAACCTCTGTGACCTTTGGAGACGTGAAAAGACGGCGAAATCGTGACCATGAACACGACCCCCGACATCACAAACAATGGCTCACCGGCCCGGCCAAATCCATCGATACAACCCTGCCGCTATAAGGTTGGAAAAACGCTTGGCGCAGGCTCGTACTCCGTGGTGAAAGAGTGCGTACATATTGACACAGGTCGTTACTATGCTGCCAAAGTCATCAACAAGAGGCTAATGGCCGGTCGAGAACACATGGTGCGTCCAATACCACTGTGTTTGGAGCAGTTGGTAGCCACCCTTTCGGCCGTTGACTGATAGACTTCGCTTTTTTCAGGTTCGAAATGAAATCGCAGTCCTTAAGAAAGTCTCGATGGGTCACCAAAACATCCTGACTCTTGTTGACTATTTCGAGACCATGAACAACTTGTATCTCGTGACGGACCTCGCCCTTGGCGGCGAACTCTTCGACCGCATCTGCCGAAAGGGGTCGTACTATGAGTCCGACGCAGCAGATCTGATTCGCGCTACATTATCTGCTGTCGCCTATCTCCACGACCATGGCATAGTACATCGCGATCTCAAGCCCGAGAACCTTTTATTCCGCACCCCCGAAGATAATGCCGACCTCCTCATCGCCGATTTCGGTCTTTCTCGCATAATGGACGAAGAACAGTTCCACGTATTGACCACAACTTGCGGTACTCCTGGCTATATGGCGCCCGAAATATTCAAGAAAACGGGGCACGGGAAACCCGTCGACGTATGGGCCATGGGTGTGATTACTTACTTTCTACTATGCGGCTACACACCCTTCGACCGCGACAGCGATTTTGAGGAGATGCAAGCTATTCTCAATGCCGACTACAGCTTTCAGCCAGTCGATTATTGGCGCGGCGTCAGCGACCACGCCAAAGATTTCATTACTCGCTGCCTGACAGTCGATCCTAACAAACGCATGACGGCACATGAAGCATTGTCGCATGCCTTCGTTGCCGGCTTTAATATCAACCCTGAAGGTGACAAGGGCCAGAACTTGCTGCCAACAGTCAAGAAGAACTTCAACGCGCGGAAAACCCTGCATGCGGCCATTGACACGGTCCGCGCGATTAACAAGTTGAGAGAGGGGCAAGCGCAGGCGCATCTGATGGACGGGGCGAACTCGGCAGAGCCTGGGCGAGGTGCTGCACCACTTGGCAAGGACAGTGGGGTCAGCATGGCCAAGGGCGACTCAGGTTATGGTAGCAATCGTGATGGCGACATTGTGATGGGAGGCACTGGCCCAACCTCTGGTGTCCCTGATAGTCTGAGACCAGGAATGGCTGGCAACAAGGTTGTCGAGACGTCGAAAGGGCTCTGGAGTGCTGGTCAACCGAGGCGTTGATTCGCATCGATCAACGAAAGAGCCACTTTTAGCAGTTCATTGTGATGGGACGAAGCATCACGGGACCGCTTCGGGATGAGGAACCATTTTCTAGCGGGATCAGCGAGGGACGATATACCACGCAAGCATCCATCGTTATTAAATTGCGAAGAGGCCATGTTACACAATGCGGGATAGTTACAGGATGGGGCAATGGATTCCCCGATTGCTCAAAGCGATCGATCTTGACCTTGGAACAAAACGGGACTAATGTTGGCAAATGGGAGTTACCTTAGACTTGAATACGATCCATGGAGTAGGTACCACTCAAGTTATTACTACGTCCGAGTAGTAGATACACTTACACCGAGCCGCCCGCAGGTGTTGTGGGTTTTATGATGAATCGAATGTCGCCAAGAGCCTACCACACGTTGGTTTTGCTCTCAAGAAGGGGTCCGTGGCGGCCTCAGCCAGGTTGAATCTCCGGCTACACTGGTGATTCTCAGCCTGACTCGCTCTGTAGAATCAACTGCATCAGCGAGCCTTGCTTTTATTCGGTGGCCAGGGCGCTTATCTGCATGGCTTGGTGATCCGCATCCCTACGGACCAATTCTGGTCCAGATGCGTTTACTAGGCACGCTCAACTGAGAAACCATAAACCTGCATATTGGCTGCGCCACCTGGCCCCATGCAAGAAGCGCTCTCAAGCGTGGTCATGTTCTAAACTATTAATACTTTGCTCTGGCTGCATGTACGGAAGGTTATGTCCTGTTCTTAAACCTTCAGCTCGTAAGAATCAGTTCTTCACAATGGCACTTTATACAGTCGAATCATCACCGAAATACTCCGGCCAACTCGGGGGTGAAAGGGCGAGGAAGAGAGAAAAGATTCCCATTGCAGTTGCACTGGTATTCTCCAATGTTATTGCCATTTACCTGTGTACGCTAATCTTGCGTCGTTGGCATGGCTCCATGTTCACCACCAGGTGGATTGCCCAGAACCCAACAACAGTTGGAATATCAGTTCAAATTATATCACATCTTCTAGGCATGATAATGGTGCAGACCCTGTGTAAGTAAGGCCTCTAGTACGACTTAAGGGGTGACTAACGGGCTAAGGTATCACCTTGAATCTGACAACTCGGCTCACTTTGGCTAGTAGAGGTCTCACTCTTGATTCTCTCAAGTTTCTTAACTGCCTGTGTGGTAACAGAGTCGACTGGAATGTTGAAAGCACATATCTGAGTGCCCTTATTCTTTTCGTTCTTTTCAACATGGTTCCATCAGCCCTTTGGGCAGGTGCCATCACGCCAGCTATCACCATGTCGACCAGCGAGTACGTCCTAGAGGTTCCCGAATTTTCGAACCCTTACGGAATGATCGGCGCCATATTCGATAATAGTAGCTATACAACTGTCGACGCAAGAGGTACCTTCACGTTCTTCCCTCAAATCAATCTTGGCGGCTTCATCAGTGACGCACGGGAAGCCATTGATCCCTTTGGCCTAGTCAATTCTCACGCCAAAATGGATAGGAGTGGCTATACATATTTGACTCGGAGCTACGGTGTCGGGTCCTCTGTAGGAATCATGGATGACTTTTGGAACCCGGTGCTGTCTTATCAGTATTACGAGACCGGGTTCAAGACATCTGCTGAGCGCATCTAAAACAAGACTACAGAATATCGCTTGGACTTCCTCGTCAGACCTACAGGACTATCCTTCAACATTTACAACTCTGTTGGTAACTGGCCAAACGGAGCATCAACGATTAATGCGGCCACTTCCATGCAGAGACAGCGGGCTTTCGGCATGGATACAGTCCCCGCGCATGGAACTTGCTATGCCGGTTTGGCTGTAGATCGCGACTCTGATCCCAAGAGCTATTATTCGTCATTAGACAAGATCCAGTGTCAGATCTTTTTCGAACCCTACGAATTCTTAGTCTCAGCGAACACAACTGCTAAAACGATGGACGTAATGCCGGTCAAAGCCACAGATCCGCCTCCAAGCGGTGAAGCTATTGCTACCGGTATCACACACAAGTTGGGCTTGCTCGCAGGCGTGCTTATCATGACTCAATGGACATGTCTCTTGGGAGATACATTTATGAACAACGTCGCTAACGTCGCAAGGGTCAATGGGACCGGTGATGAAGCGGGGGGTTGGCACAGCTATTGAGTCAATGCTAGATAATCTTCTAGAAGCTTGTTCAGCCGCTCAGATGGTGGTACTAGGAGGCAAACAGCAGACTCCAGTGATACTTCAGACGAGGAGTTTCGTTCTAGGCGACGGCCGGTACACGTACGGCATTCTTGGCGTCAACCTGTTAGTCACGCTTATCTTCGTTACAGAAGCTGTTCGGACAAGATGGTGGAAAGAAGCCCCTAGATTCGACTTCGTGGATCTCAAAGCTGTTATACTCAACGGCTGGGTTGCAGGCAATAGTATAGTGCTTGCCGGCTGCGACAGCGATATCGAAGAGGTCGCTCTGAATGTCAAATTCATCGACCGTGACGGGGACACAGGGCTAGCACTCTTCAAGCGTCCAGAAGCTAAGCGACCCCATCTGATGGTTACAAGGGTCCTATGTAAGCTTGGGAGAATGGCATAGTTCAAGTCACCCCGAATCGTGGTGTCGTGAGACATCACCGTGCATATTAGGGGCCTTACCCCCCTGAAAAGATGTGCGCTTTCGTGCAACCATAGAGTTCTACTTTGTAACCCTCCCACACTTGAGGAGTGTCATGAAGCATGGGCCTCAGGGAAGGGTACTACTATACTTGTGACCATAGGTGATCTAATCTTTCGTTCATCACTCGAAGTCTCCTGCCATCAAAGATACCCATTCAAGCTTACTGTGACCTTCCACGGGGCCACCACGACGGCTTTCTAGCACAGGCGATTTGACTATGTTCGACTTCAACCCCCAGCGACACAGTCAATAGACACAAATTGTACACCGGCGGCGATCTGAAGAACTGCATTTGTGCCGCCCTGAACAATTGATACGCTCTGCGAGTCCCCGCTGCAGTCTTCACCATTGTGCCTGAAGTTGAAGTAGCAGCTCGCTACGTCGGATAGACCAGCAGTGACCTCTAGCTGTGCACAGTTCTTGCCGTTCACGTTGACGCAGGAATCACTTCCATTCGAGTTCTTCGATGAGGGACCACTACAGCTCCCATCCTCGTCCCTGGTATCGTATAGCTCCATTGTCCACTCATCGTCGCTTTTGGAGAGGGAGGCTCCCGTTCTCAGATCCTGAAGGAAAGAGTCATCGAGGCCGGGAGGAGATCGAGGCAGGCTAAGGCCTTGTGCTAGATGAACCGTCGCGCTGAAACTCACGAGACAGAAAGCCGAGAGCTGCGTAGGCTTATTTCAGCAGAGATACCTCGACGGGTTTCATCTGCTTACCTTCATTTCAATGACTCTTCGACAAGTAACAACATTGACTTGTGGGCCGCGGCAAGAAGGAATACGACACTCAAGTGGTCGTTAATATATAGGGAAGACGAGCGAGTATCTAGAAAGGGTATCGATATAAGAGAGTGTTTGATGGTCATATGTAGCTCTAGCGGTTAGGACAGTGGCGGTTGAGACAGCCCAGTATATATGCACAGACAATTGCAATAATCCAGGGAAGGCTGCCGACAGACTCGACATCATGCCGCTTGACTGAGCCAATGGCTTATGGATGTAAGCGACTGTTTCACAGGCGCGACTCTTACAGGCTGCTTCTTGATTGTGCTTTTTCTCAGTCTCTGTGTAGCAGACATGTAGCACCTGGGCCTTGAGTAATCCCGTCGCTTCAGGCTGCACAAGTCCATCAAATGTAGAAATGGCTCGCATGGAGTGTTGCATCTCTGTTAATGGTTGACCCAAAATGCTCCTAAGGGCATCTTCTAATCTGTCGAGCGCGCGTGCGATCATCGCGATACTCGACCACTTGTCGGGTGTACCACATACCCCTGAAAGCAACCTTCGTGTGATGCTAACGGACACGAAGCTCAAACCAGAACCAAAATATTTATCTTTGAATGGGCTTCACTACTATTTTCTATAGACTTTTGGGGGTCACAGGTCTATACTCTTGGTCATAACGATCTGTGCCTAAACACCAAGATAACGGCTGTTGAAAAATGTCCTGCACTTAGCCATGGAGTAGATGATATTGATACGTAGGGGCCACCACAATACTTATGCGACTCGTGTATTCCGCATTTGAGACTGTAACGGTGTACTACCTGAGTACACGGTTCTGCACGTTGAGGATGGTCTCTGGAGGTACATAGTCGCCAGCACCCTTGGGCGATCTCCCTGGAATTTAGGTGATGTGGAAGTACAGGCGTGATGCTGGGGGCTAATGATATGCTACATACTCACTGCCTGAGCATTGTCATGGGGGCAATGCCATCTGACGCACTTTGATGAGTCTTTTTTAATGATAACCTGGAATGCTTGGGGTTCATCCACTTGACACGGTGACCCCAAAGCCACCGAGCAGCGTGCGTACATGTCAGGTAATACAGAGGATAGTTGGGATCCAAGTCAGGCTAGATACGATTGAGCTTCTTGCTAATATGAATACCAAGGTGCCCGAACACCTGGGCATAAAAAAAAATCTTGTGGCTGAATCTTGCACGTTGATTTCCACCGAGGTCAGTGGTTGGGCTTGGCTACTGGCTGGTCTGAGGTTCCACAGGTCATTGTCGTCTTGGCCTCCTGGTAGTCGCCCCCGGCTTGACTGGTTTTAGTCACCAAGACAGCATCTCTCGTGATGCGCCTAACCAAGACTACCTAATATGCGCGAGTTTCTCGATGGCAAATGATATCAAGTTGGAAATTTGGGAGGCAACAAAAGTTGGTCAACGATAAACCCCAGATTCTCGTATCGACGACGTTCACGTGATAATATGGATCATGCGTGTTGTTGCGGGTGCCCGCTACCCATACCTAATATTGGGCTTTATCGATATGAAGAACATTCGGACTCATGTTGACCCGCGACCTGTGCCTGAATGGAAACAATGCCTAGGCCTTTGACATCATACCTCCGAACAGGCCGCGTGGCTGTGTTAGAGAACTCAAGCTCGTTTCAGAGGGAATACGAGCCGCCCAGAGCCGCCGAAGAATGTCCAGAGGATTGTCTCATCTCTACTTTCCAAACTAGCCAGCCGGCCAGGTCAGACCCTCCACTTCCTACCGCTCGTGGGGTCGTGCCCAGTCAACTTTCGCTCGTACACGCTGAAAAGGTGAAAGATCCTCAGCACAGCCTTCCAGTCCACCCTTTCCGCCTGCCAGCAACCCAGCAGCCCAGGAATACCGGATATCTACGAAATTAGAAGCAGCAAGTGTTTTGCAATAGATTTGGCTAGTGGCGTGCTGTCCGCATTGGCAGGTCGCTGACATAATTATGGAGGATCGATCTATGCATCACCTCTCGTATTTCGTAACTGGTTTCCCTCTGTTTCCGCCTCTCTCAATTCTCGTTCCCTCTTAGAATAAAACCCAGCGGATCCGTGTTTCGTATAATATCGTTCAGTGATCTCTCAGATTCAGTAGCTACCTTATTTCCTCGACGAGTAACCATTCTTGACAACCCGCCACACTCACAACTACACTATCCCAACGCGCAATCGACACCTAAAACTCTATCAGCAATACTTGTCTGTCCTCTACACCTGTTTGCCTATCACCATCGCGAAGATGCACTTTACCGCTGTCTCGTTGGCTTTTTTTGCTGCTCTCGGAGCTGCACAAAACTCGACGTCCCTCACCGGCTTGGTATCGCAGCTACCGGATTGCGCGGCGGGATGTCTGCCTGACGCGGCAGAAGCTGCTGGTTGTGGCGAGACAGATTTGACTTGTATTTGCGGAACGGGCAAGAGCAAGTTCATCAGCAGCATCTCCGGGTGTGCGCTCACAGCTTGTGACTCCGACGATCTGAGCTGTAGGTTGCCTTTGCCTGATCAATTCTGTGAACCTAGCTAACACGGTCACCTTCAGCGGCCTCCACCCTCGCAACTTCGATTTGTAACGCAGCTTCGACCGCGAATACGTCCGAACTCGCATCTGCTTCCGCCGTCATCACCTCTGCGGTCGGAACTGCCACAGCCACAGCATCTGCCACGTCAACACCAGGCGCCGCCGTTCCTGTTCGGCCCGAACATGGCATTGGTCTTGCCGGCGTTGCTGCAGCTCTCGCTGCTCTGGCCATCTGAGCCTGTACACTAAATCATGTTCGATATTTCCTTTTTACGACACCAAATTCATGACGATCGACGGCTTGGGATCTAAAAACCATAGAGGAAAGGGGAATTCTATACCATGTCCAACAGATGGTCGCTATTCGGGATAACGGCGAAACTAGGCGCATGCGGTCACAGGTCGTCATTGATTGAAGGCATTTAGTATAGAACACTTCCAACGGTTCCATGTTGGCCCATTCTGACTCAAGAAGTGGAATGCTTAACATGACAATACAAATATATCATGACGGTTTGAGTCCTGGTTGTGCCATCCATGCATAGATCTTATTACTACCTTTGACTACCTGACCTTGGGTAGTGAAAAACGAGTTTCCAATTAGTCGTCACTGCAGTTCGGCTACTGTTGTAGTCACAACGGAGGACCAGGAATTCGGATACCCAGGCGTAAAATGCCTCTGAATTATTTCATGGGTCGGGATGTTTCGTAACCCAAGCGGGCGGTTTTCCGAGTGTATGAGCACCGAGAGTCATAACCCATTAGTCGTCGCTCTCGGGATTACTGACATGGAATCAGCTCTGTATCTGGGCCCGCCATGGTGAACAAAGGACGATCAACAACCAAAGACGAAAATCTTCATCAAATTGCTTGGGCGCCTGAGCCCATTTAGCGCAACCAGTAGAGCGTGAAACCCTTGATCTCAAGGTTGAGGGCTAGTCGCAGCAACTCGCTGAGTATCTTTGAACAGTGTTCTAAGAGCACGTAGAAGTTCGGTCCTCGCATCGGGCTCGGTTTCTGATGAGCCTCTTTCACTGAAAATGTCATGCCTTGCCCGGCTTCTTGTTATTGTCATCAATGAAGCTCATCTCTATTGTACACCAGATCGTTCCGAATAGTAGCCAGGTCTTTGACGCCGCGACTCTATTGCCGGCTTTCGGCGCTCTAATTCTGCCACGATGATGGAAAACGGCATCACGCTCTGCCTACGAGCTCTCTATTATTAGCTTCACCGTTTCCCTGCGTGTCTTTCGAGTCACCTTCCGGAAGCAGGGCTCTTGAAAACCGCTTATTGGCTGTTTGAATACCCAGATCTACAAAGCTTCCGTAACTAGGGACCCACGCGAATAATATACTTCGGATCATTTCGCCGGCCTTGAACCATCAATGAAGTCTCGAGAAAGCATCACCGGCATAAGCTATCGAGAGCAATATTCTGGCATCCTCAGAGTTTCGATCCCGGCGTGTTTCGATAAGCTGGAGGTAGGACACCCATCAGATCGGCCTTGATCTGCAACGCCAGAGTCCGGGAATGCCAGCGGTGGAATTGAGTATGGCCCCCAGCTGTCCAGTAATTTTCCATATGCAGGTGACGCTTCCACATCCCGTTCACCTCTCCCTCGGCATCGACACCCCAGGTTCTATCGAGACGGCTCGCAACTTCGGTCGGGCCGAGAAGGTTGGGGTTTCCAGATTTGCCGTTCATGTTGCTCGCATCTTTGCCATGGCCCAGGATCTCTGCAGCGAAGCTGCTCGCGTTCTGGTCCTTGAAGCCCGTGCACCACACCACAGCATCGGCGTTCAAAGTGCTGCCGTCTGAGAATTTGAGTCCATTGGAGGTGTACGCCACAGGCTCGACGCCCGCCTTGACAGCGACTTTGCCGTCTATGAGCAGCTGGGGCGTGCCGACATCGATGTAGTGCCCACCAGCGCGCTCGTACAGCGCTTGGAAGAGATTGCCTTGAGGATGACTGCTGTCGATCACGGGAAACCCTGTCGCAGTAAGTGCTTTGTACCGGTCTGGCTCCATCGATGCCATGTGAGCGAAAAGACCACGTGTTAGATTGGAATCAACCCAGAGCGGCCCTGTCATGAAGGCGTTGTCGGCTGCCTCGATACCTTGACGATCGTAAGAACCGTAGACGTGTTCATTGGCGATATAATCGAGCGGCAGAAAGTAGGTTGGCGAACGGGCGTTCACAGTCGTCTTGAGCCCAGCTTTGTAGCAGTCTTCCAAAACATCGAAAGCGGTATTCGCTGACCCAATGACGATGGCTGACTACGGAGGGTATACTGCGTCAGTTTGCCCAGGTCTGAAGATGAGGTCAAGCCTTACCTTTACGCCGCTGTCTTTCAACTCTCTTGCATTCTTGAAATGTGCCGAGTGAATTTTAACCCCCTTAAACAAGTCACCGCCGTCAATCTGTGGTATGTTGGGCTGCTGGGAACCAACGCCTGTCGCTTGAACAAGGTGACTGCATGTGATTGAACGCTCACCCGCCGGGTTCGTCACTCTAACAGTCCAGCGCTTCTTGCCCTGATCGTATACTGTCGACAGTATCTTGGCCGAGCCTATCATTTTCAGATCAAACGCGGCTGCATATCGCCGTACCTGTTCTGCCAGCTCTTCCCTCTTGAGAAGGCGCGGGCTCTGAAGTTCGTCAGGGTAGCCTGAGAGAGAAGATCAGCCTAGCTGTAAATATCACAATTGCCAAAGGAAGTGTTTACATACGCAAGTACGGTAGCTCACATGCAGCCGTTGGAATGTGGAACTTCAAGTTTTCATAACGAAGAGCCCAGTTGTCTCCTGGTCGTGGGTTCTTTTCAACCATGACACTACCCACACCAAGGGCTTTCAGACGCGCGGCGAGAGTAACGCCCCTGTGCCAAACCACCGTTAGCATCCAGTCTATTTCCATTTATTTTGTATGATTTTGTTCGCGCATAGCAATGTTCACTTACGCATTGCCGGCCCCTATGATGAGAACCTCCGTCTCAACTTCACCAAGGCCATCTATCGATTTGCTGGGCTCCCGCAGCAGCGCTTCGTTTTCCGGGTGGTTATCGAAGTCTTTCAACCAGGTACTCAGGACCCAGACTTTCCAGGAAAGTGCTCCATTTAGTTGAATGGGCAAAAGTTGTAGCCTCCCCCTGCATGTGGCTGCAGGCGTCTTCGTCCTAAACGTGAACGAGCACTCGATGAGTTGCTGTGACCAGTTAGAATCCAACTCTTCATGGACACAATAGGTCTCGCCCCGTATTCTTGACTCACAAGTACTGGGGTCACTGAAACCAACTTGGCGCTATCAGCTTCAATTTTGATCCCTTCCGGAATCCCTCGAAGCTTTGCTGTGTCAAGGAAGCTCTCGGCAATGACACCGGCATCGATAAAAGTACGTATATGGTATGTGAGTGCCAGCTGATCGCGCCAGTATGCCTGCTCCGGGAAGAAACACTGCTGGAGCTTGGTGGTGTCTCCTGAGTGAAGGGCAGCGTTGAACACGTCAATTACGCCGGTGGCCTGCTTCGCTGTCTCTTTTGGAGTCATGAGGCTTGCGTCGACCGTCCCGGGCGCAATGATCGGCAGAGGATGCTTTGCCATCATCTCTGGTATATTGACACGCCCATCGCGAGACGCGTCCTCTTGAGTGCCGTCTCATGCTGGTCAGTGATATGAGGATTCATTGGAGTCTTAGTCACTCACTGAGAGCCATGTTAAACCTGAGCTTTGTTGAATAACACCAAATGTGTCTACACTGCGTGTCTGATTGTCCTGATGAGAGAAGACTTCCACGTTCCTCGATTACGGAACGTCATTGTTTAATACTAAAAGCGCCCTACCCTACATGAAGCATCATTCGCGACGATTACAGCCCCTTCACCTGTCTTGAACTTGTCGGCGACCAGCTGCAACCCGAACCCACCATGTTCATGCAAGAGATATATTACCGGTAGCACCGGATGCAAGATTCGCGACATGGATCTTGGTCTGCTCTATCCTGCCGTTCCGGTACGGCATGCTTTTCGGTAGATTCTATACCAAGACACCGAATCTAGCCTATCTCCCCGGGGTTTAGTTACCATTCCCTAGCCACACCCGAGCCACAATGGCTCAACTCAAACGAGTCCAAAAATGAGGTGCACGAGATTTGCAGAGGGTTCTGAGCTCTCCAGTCTTTGATCTGGGCATCGACAAGTCCTCAACTATAGATTTCATGGCGCTCAAGCTGTTTTTCTGATAACAATTTAGCTGCGGTCAGCCTTTAAGCGTCTCTAAGATAGGAAAATTGCACTTCCTGCCGTACCTAATGGGATGAGTCACTGATCACATGCAGGAATTAGGTATGTATCACGTGTAAAGTGACTGAACATGGCAGAGCCGTTATCTCCATTCCTCTTGGTCCGTCTTGGTAATATCTTTGGTCCGATGACAAAATCCCTCACAGATCGGTACTCCAATACGGCCAAAAATACACGAATCTGCCGGTGGCTATCCCGTCTAGTTAAATGGCCTCATCGTTCCGTGTAGGTAATCTTATATTGTCGATACCTACCTCTCGTTTCCATCGCGCCTTCGTTCTCCTCTGTCCAGCTTGCACCTCGAAGTCCTTGATGGCGTCAAGATATGTCGGCTTCCAATTTTTCCTTCAGACTGCCTAGAACGTCATCCTCATATCTGAACTCTTTGGGAGGTTCGTTGGGGTCAACATGAGACATCCTCCTCTGGGAGATCTAGTATTGACACTGACTAGTCCGATGTATTCCTTTTTGCCGAGCTCGATTTTGATCCTTCGCAAGAGACCCTATTCCTGAAATCATCTGGGCACCGTATTAGTTGCTTCCTAATGCTTTTGTACAACGAGTCTGACCATTCCAGTATGATACATACAACGCATGACTACTTTGCTAGTTACTGAACTGTGATTATGGTCTTCCATTCACTGGGGCCTTTGTGGTTGTGCAAGTCCGACACCGAACAGAGCCGGAAACGTCCGGGGAAAAGTCTGTCAAGACAGAAGACTCGCAATGGCGGAGCTCAGTCTCAATGACGGTGATGTTTTGAGAGATCAGTGTTCTCCACGCAATCGATATAATACTTACGAGGATCACAACGTGGCAATCAAATTCTCTAGAATATATCGCAGCAATTCAACGTGCGTCTTACGGGCTCCTTCTTATCGAGACGTCGCAGGAAGACACGGAAGCCCTGGCTGCCACATCTCTAGGAACGGATGATGATATTTGTCCTAGCAACCGGGCTGACGGTTCTTAGATACCGAGACTGTATATCAAATACTAGTCGGTTTGACCGAATGCCAGCGTTCATTGACCCCGGTTTCCTCGTGGGCATATGAGGTTATATACCAATATAAGGTCTGATAGAGGACTCCCGAGCCCAGAGGTTTTCTCAAGGTGTTCAGGTATTTAGGTAGCACGTCAACATAAGACGCAACGGGGGCTTCTGTGAGATCGTTCACCACGCCGTGCGCCCTGGACTGGGCCATGATCAATGTAATGCCTGGCCGAGCCTCCTACCCAATATACAAGCATCAACCCGGTTAAGAACTTATGGAATAAAGAACAATCCGGTGAGGCTACAGGTGAGGATTCTTCAATTGAGAGAATCTCGATTGCACCGTAAAACCGATAAAAGGATATTTTGAATTGATAGACAAAATTGCTGTGATCCTCCTCCTGGACTGTCTTGATCTATCGCTGGCGGGTGCAAATGATACGTTCGCATACTACTCGAGGTCCCCGGAATTACCGCAGGAAATCTTTTCAGACTGCGTCGGGCACAGAAAGGCAAGCTGAAGCTGCAACAGCCAGTCTTTGTGTGTTGAGAGCTCACTTGCGCGACATAGAGAGACTGCGTCCCTGAGTTTTCAATACCAACACCAAAACCTAAGCGCTGTCTATGCATTACGAGTCATTTTCTTGAATATGCGTGGGCCATAACGGCCGGACGAGTCTGCAGATGGTCCGATTTCCCATTATCTCCGCACGCCAAAGCTCGAGCTAGGTCACGCGATGTAACATAGCGACCGGTGATCCTGGGGCTGCTCGGGGGTCGACGCTATTAGGCCCCGTTTTCCAAGTTTCCCCATGCGGGGGAAGTTGAGCAGTGGGCAGCCAGTCTGTCAGTGGAGATGGGCAGTCAGTCAGTCAGCGCGCGCACTTCGAAGCGGTAGCTAAGGTTAGGAAGTCGGTATTTGAGTCTGGCAAGGCAGCTACGTCCTCTTACCTTGCTAGATACTCGGAATCACTTGAGTGTGTGCTTGTGCTCATACTGTACGGACGCATCTGAACACTGGACGAGGCTACCTAATACCAGTCGCGATGGATGGACACAAGTCAAAGGCCTCCGACGACATCATCGAAGATGCGTCCAAACCCTCGGCAGCCGCGGACGAGGGCGCGGTCGAGCACGGCGACAGAGCGTGGAAAGTCATCGGCAATGAGCGAATCAGGTTGACGGAAGAAGATGTAGGTACATGCATTCCAGCTAAAACAGCTATATCATCTCGACCTCCCGTAACATTCTCCTAAAGTCCGCCAGCAATGGAACTGACTGCTTCTCTAGAACAAGCGAATCAGACGGCGGACCGACAAAGTCATCACGTCCATCCTCGTTTGGGTCTACTTCCTCCAGATCCTCGACAAGACTGTGCTGGGCTACGGCGCCACCTTTGGGCTCCAGGAAGCCACCCACCTCACCGGCAACCAGTATTCGTTTGTAGGATCGATAGCTCCCATCGCACAGCTGGCATGGCAGCCATTCTCCTCGTACCTCATCGTCAAGGTGCCGCATCGCATCCTCATGCCCGCCCTGTGTCTCGGCTGGGGCATCGCACAGACGGCTATGGCGGCGTGTAGGAGCTATGGTGATTTGCTTGCGGCCAGGTTCTTCCTAGGGTTATTTGAGGCTGGCTGCTTGCCGCTATTCAGCGTGATCACGTCCCAGTGGTTCAGGCGCGCAGAGCAGCCAGTGAGAGTTGCTGCATGGGTGGGTGCTAATGCGAACCTTTCTATGTCTATCCTGGCGAGACTCGAGAAGCATACCAGTTCTTCTTGAGGCCAAATTATCTCTGACCAAAACATCTCATGGCTCTTGATATATCGCTCACATATTCCGGCAAAGCAATCCGCTAATCCCAAGATTCTAGTATAGCACAAATGGTCTCGCTACAATTGCCGCCTCAGCCCTTTCGTACGGACTCGGCCACATCCCATCGGAACATTTAGAATCATGGCAGATGTAGGCTGAGAATTGCTCTTGTGTCGTAGACTCTGCTAACGCGTTCTGCATAGCATCTTCCTCTTTGTAGGCCTAGTGACCATAGTCACCGCGCCATTCGTATACTGGAAACTGGACAACGACATTCCCTCCGCCAGATTCCTCGCGGAAGAAGACAAGCCCAAAGCCATTGAACGACTCCGAGCAAATCAAACAGGAACCGGCTCTCGCGAGTTCAAATGGCGCCAGGTCCTCGAATTGGCCCTAGAGCCCAAGACGTACCTCTGGATCGCGCTGTCGCTGTTCCTGAACGCGGGCGCATCCGTGACGAACACGTTTGGCCCCTTGATTCTGAAAGGCCTCGGCTTCGACAAATACACCACCTCGCTCCTGAACATGCCCTTCGGCTTCGTCCAGTTCATCATCATCCTCCTGTCATCCTGGCTTGCCCAGCGCTTCCGCATCAAGTCCGCCGTCCTCTTCGGCCTGACCCTCCCCGTCATCGCCGGACTCGCCGTCCTCTACGCCGTCCCGCGCACCGCCTCCCACAACGCCGCCTTGCTGGTAGGCTACTACCTCCTCGCCTTCCTCTTCGGAGGCGTCCCCGTCACCGTCGCCTGGATCGTGGCCAACACCGCCGGCACCACCAAGAAGTCCGTCGCCATGTCCGTCTACAACGCCGCCTCGTCCACCGGCAACATCGTCGGCCCGCTGGTCTTCGACTCCAGGGACGCCCCGGAGTATCTGCCCGGACTGCGAGCCATGCTCGGGCTCTTCGTCGCCATGGCCGCCAGTGCTGTCATCCAGGCACTCAACCTGGCGTTTCTCAACAAGATGCAAGAGAGGAGGCGTGTTCGGAACGGCAAGCCTGCTAAGATAAAGGATACTAGTATGCAAGATGAATACCACGATATCGACGCCTCTCCCGACATGGACCCCTCCGAAGGCGTGGCAGAGGGCGCACAGGCAGAATTGGGGCTTTCGCATCAACGAATTGGCGAGAATGCTTTTGCCGATATGACAGACAGAGAGAATGATGAGTTTGTCTACGTACTATGAAGGCGGTTCGGCGCATGATGGAGACCGGGAGGTATTGCGACTAGACAGGCAACAGTATCTTGTAGAGTGGGAGAGTTGCGGAATGATCATATGTTCGAAGCCGAATCCAACGCCAGGCGAACCGGTAATCAAATTGCATGCATAAACATCAATCACATCTACCATCTCAATGCATCAACTCGCTACTGATTTCTAACTCGTACACGTGGTTCACGGTCGTATATTCACTGGTGGGCGTAGAACGACTCTTGGAATCGATGAATGAGCTCGAATGTCTATGTACAAGCCAACAGTGCGCCCCAAGCACAGTACTGGGTTATTCTCGAACCGTCTGTTGTGCAGTATTTTCGATATGTGCGTGTTCAAAGACAACTCCCCTCCACCGTCTCTTCAACTCATCAACACAAATCCATTCGTCAATCCGCCCGATATATGCAAGTCATGCCAGAAGGTCGTTACCAGTAGAGGAAAATAAGACGCTCCAATGAGAATGGGCGAAATGCGGTACTGAAAGTTGTACTGGTGGGAATCGAATTTTGGTGTGATAATCCAGTTGCCAGAAGTTCAAGAACGCCGATTGCCTTCACTCTGATACGCCAAACATTTGCAGGCAAAGAAGCCACCCTCGCGCCTTCTAAAGAAACGTCGATAGTTTACCGCAAGGGTATAGAATGAGCAGAAAATATAAAAGAAACGTATGAAATTGGGATATGGTACGGGGTCCAAGGAATGATGCTTCGCGGTCAAGATAATGAATATAGCAATGCTACTCTGTGCAGAGAGGCCAGGATGTGGACCGGAATATGGTTGTGCCAAGACCTAAAGACCAATCCATTGGTACACGCCCAAAACGAGGCAGTAGATGTTCTATCCGAACGATCTTGACCGTCGAATGAGCATCGTCTTTCGAAGCCCGCGTGGCGCATTGCGGAGCTGACACGCATGAGACTTGTGGCGCCGCTAACGCTCGATGCTCTCAGGACTCATCATGCCAGTGTCGTCTTTATCTGTCTGACTATTGTTGCCTTGACTTTGCATGCTCTCCATACGTTCCATGGGAGGGGCAGCTAGATTTGAGCCCGAGGCTGTTGGACCAGTGCCGTTTGGTAGAACGCCACCCTTCTTGGAAGCAGCCTTCTCAGCCTCCGCTTTAGCTTTTTTAGCCTCAGCGGCCTGAGCCTCTAGCTTCTTCTTTCTCTTATTGATGGCATTTTGTTCCTTGGGTGGACGTTTCTGCGGTGACACAATCTTGCCCGTAGCACCAAGCCTAGGCGCAGGTCGTCTCTGCTTCACGGGCAGATCCTTATCTTCCACCAACGGTGAGTCGCCATTAGCGTGCAGTTTTGCGAGGAAGAAATTCTTGACCAGACCAATCTGTCCCTGTAAGATTTCTTTGGTAACTGCTTCAGGAGGCGGGAGCTCATCGAATAGCAGCTCATCGGTCGTTTCTTGGGTAGGATTTTGCTGCTGGTACTGATTGCGTACCCGAGTCTGCAGGAGATGCAGAGGAACTGACAGAACGCCACCCAGCTCGCCGGCGAGTCCAAGTTCCTTGAAACCAAAGAAGTCTTCTCCGAGTTCTTCTGCGAAATCACCTGCAACGAACTGCTGACTTCCGTCGTTGAAGGCTCCAGCTCCATCAGTGCCCTGCTCTTGTGTCGCGGGACGCAGCAGGTCAGCAAGATGTAACTTCATGCGTTCGTGAATGCCAGTCAGTTTGTTGCCCAATCTGTCCACTTCGTCTTTGGCGTAGCTTTCCAGTGCATCGACGGTATACCCATTCTCGGCGAGGGTGTGAAGCATTGCTTCTTCGGCATTGTATCGGGCCTGAGCCTCATTTGAATGGTCTGCAACGGACACACCATCCTTCTTCTCTATTTCGGTGTAAGAGTTGAAAGTCTGGACGACTTTGCCAAAATAATCAGCAGCTATGTCGGTAATGGCGTCCAGCGCGGAAGGCTGGAATTCTTCGAAGCCAGCATGATAAAACAGTTTCGCGACAGAACGTTGCATAGCGGCACGGCAAACCTCCGGTGCCATGACAATGTCGTCGCCACAGGTGACGTGAGGCTCGGCGTCCAGCTCATGAAACGGATCAGGATTGTATTTGGGAAATTGATTGGCGTACACCTAAAAGGTCAGTTTAAGAAATTGATTTGGGAATGTTGAAGCTGTACCTGAGTTTGAAGCTGCATTTGCTTGATGACACCGATTTTTGAGCACACTTTTCGTGTTTCTTGCATCTGGCGGAGATTGGCGTCAAACCTATTTGAAAGGTGGCCATCAGGAGCAGTAAACAAGCCAGGCGGAAGGGTGCGGAGAAACTCTTCATGCTGGTTGATGACTTGGCCCTCACTATCCTCAATCCACTGTAATTTCGACGGTATGTCAGGGATGATGCTTTGAGGCTCGTAGTAGTCAGGTATGTTTTTCTCCTCATCCTGCTCCATTCCCTCTGCCAGTGTCTCTGTTGCCTTGGCTGCCGCGGCCGTGTCACTTGCGTGATGGCCTGTCACCCCCAACGCTTCTGCCTCTTGTTGACCACGGACAAAGCGTCGCATACCTGCCTTGGTACGTAGCAGTGCCGGCTCTTCGACATTCAATTTTCTTCCATTGAAAAGCTGATAGCGCTCCTTGGCCACTAAAGCACGATCTTTCTTCGTAACTTGCTTCCAAATTTTGTACTCTTCGTCTTCAAATGCTTGCTGGGCAGCTTCATTCAGAGCTTGACCTAGTGCCATGCCATTTAAAGACGGCCCATCGATGTCCATGGCATCAGCATTGCTTGCCATACCAGAATTTCCATTGGCTCCACCGGGTGTCGTGGATCCCCCAACTGGCGGGGTTGCGAATCCATTGCTACCGTCAAGCTCCGAACCTTCGCGTTGGGCCTTGGCAAGTAGGCCGTTAAGCTGTAAGACAGGCTTCTGGTCGACGTTGGGTGTACCTTCCTTCTGGTCTGAGGGGGCTTTCCGAGACTTGGTACCTTTGGCGCCGCCAGCGATGCGGCCGCGAGACGACATTATCGGCTCGTCGTCCGAATCGTCACCGCCATCATCATCGCCTCCATTTTGCTTACGTCTCTCTTCGGCTTCAACCTCGGCGCGAGGTCGGATGACGAGATCTGGAATTAGTGGGATGAGTTTCTCGGCTTCCTTGCGCATGCCGTTTGCCATGCGCCTCAAAGGGTGGTTCATGTCCTGGTTGTATCGGAGGCAATTGTCCCATATCAAGTTAAGATCGGCGACAAAGTCACTTTTGGACTTATAAGTCAGAGACTTTAGCTTTTTGGTCATGCTGCCCAGGTCCATTGGTTGCTTGATGACTTTAGGCAAGGTTAGCCGAAGTGGTACAACAGCGCCGTCATGCGGTACTCACAATTGTAATAGTCAGGAGCATCTCTCTTATTCACCCTTTGCAGGAATGGTGTCGAGTATTCCGTATGCGCCTTGAGCTCGGTTAAAACTTTCTCGAGGGCTTCATACAGCTCTTCCTGGTTGACGTTCTCTTCGCTAGCCCATTTGCTCCGATTTTTCCGCACTTCGTTCATCAAAGATCGTAGCTCGGCATCTGACGCGCGCACCATGTCTCGTTTCATGTCTATGCGCGCAATGAGATGCTTAAGAGTTAAGCTGGACGCGCCCAAATTCGCGCTACTAAGAGAACCATGGTTCTCCCCTGCCGCCCCATTGTTGACATTGCTACTAGTATTCTTATCTATCTCGGCTTGGAGGGCCTTCTCGGACTCTTCTAACTGCTGCTGCTCGATCATGGCGGCATGGTCGTTCTCAAGGGTGTGGATCATAGTATGGAAACTACGCTTGGCTGTCTCCTCGGTATCCTTCCGGGCATCTTCCAGCTGCTTGCGCGCATCTATCGAGTCGTTTCCATGGCCTTGCGACCCTTGCGACCCTTGAGATCCATCATCCTTTGTCTTTTCAAGGAGTCTGCCCGGAGAAGGCACAGATGGTACAGGGGAGCTGCCGGATTTGGATGGGGACAAGAGCCCTTTGGACGCAGATGTGGTTTTGGACTTCAAGGGTGAGACTGCGGGTGCCTGCTGGGATGGATCATCATCATCATCCTCTCCGTCGTCGTCTCCATAGTCATCTTCGTCGATGACGCGTTTCGCACGCTTGGCAGGTCGCTCTTCGATAGGGGCATGGTCGGTAGTGGGAGGAATGGAGGCGGAGAGGTCTGGAGGGCGTCGCCACGAGTTAATGGCGTCGTAGTTGTATGAGCCATCGTCAGTGAAGAGATGCGCAATGCGAGCCTCACTCCGGCGATACAATTCGGCAAAGTGAGATCGCTGGCGTTCTTCGTCTATATCAGTGGGTTCAGTCATCGAGGTGCCGGAAACATCAACAGCTAAGTGGGAGGAGGCGCTTGCATCATCAGGATAATGGAAAGGGCGGTTTCCATTCGTTTGATGATGTTGAGGGGGCGGCCAGGCGGGCTGGCCGTTCATGATAGTCATGATGCCCTTTTTGGCGTATTAGAGGTATGGGCAGTCGGTGGTCGCCATGCGTGTCCAACGGTAGTCGCGTTGGGATGGGAGAAGGGCGTGGGAGGCCCCTAAATTGGCATGGATGAAACGAGCGACATCGAAGGAGATGGGAAACCGATTTAAGAAGTGTGAATGATAAAAATGGTGCGGCCTTGATGGATTGGGATTACAGGCGTTTCGCGCAGCGTGATAGTATGAGGTCGAAATGAGGTTTTGGGGTGGGTACGTACAATCCAATCGTGCCTGTGCAGTGTCCTGGAATCTCCAGTGGGTGCCAGTGTGTACTCCGCAGCCCCAAATGCGCTGGTCAGCAGTGCTAGTGGCCTGCCTCCGTACCTACAGAGGCAAAGGTATCTGTCTCCTACGCGACGGTACTTCTACTCTGCAACGCCGATGCTCGGAAAACCCGCAGCTGTGGCTACCAAACATTACTTTCTACCAATTAGACTACAGAAATAGGCTACATTAGATTCTTATCAGTTTGCGCGTTTAGTATAGGTACAAAAATATGTTCCTTTGAGGCTGTCAACACATGCATGTAGGTATCTCTTCCGCGGCACGAGAAACCATCAACAGTGCTCGTGCGCACCTAGCATCTGGTCCTGGAATTGCGCTTACCTAAGAACAGATCAAAGAAACAGTCTCCGCAAGCAGCTATCACGTGACCTTCCTCGATTCCTCACCTCTTAGGCAACCCAGTATAGAGTCACCTGAGTCGAGGTAGGTCGGCAACAGTTGGCAACAGCAAAAGCTTTTATCCTCGAAATACTCACCATTAGCCTTAACAGATTCCCCTGTCCAGCAGAAAGCGCGCGTGTACGAGAGAGACTTAGGCTTATGCAAGGTATAACTGTTTATCGAGTGCAATCAGTAGGTATTGAGATGCATAATAGATAGTGCATTTGATTCCTGATTCAGCTCTACCTCTACCTAATGGTAGTTAATACTTTGCCTCTACAAGTTTCAAACGTTATGCTTGGCTCGATTCACAAGTCCCATAACCACCATCCCATATTCCTAACCTGACAATTTGTCATGCATTGCAACATTAGTTGAACATACCTACCACGTAATGCTCTAGGTTTTACCCCAATAAAGTGTGAACCATTCAGTGCAAACAGAGAGAGGCTGCACGGGCAGATGTTTCATGCCCACATGGTCACAGCTGGAGGAGTTTGTACTTTGGAGCTGCTAGGCAGGCGGGCTACGGCTGCCTCGTCCGGGGCAGCTTGAGGCAGTTTGTTGGAGCTTACAGAGCCCCCTGCGATTCAGCCCGGCTCACACTGCGGGGCCCTCCCACTGACCAGCCTCCGAGCAAACCTTGGAAATTCCAGCAGCGCTGAGGTTGGAGGTATGTACCGGACTCAAACCTAACGCAATGCCGCCTGGCTGAAGCTCACATTACCCTCGACTTTGCATTTTCCACAACTCGAGGCAGCAGCCCGACTCAGCTACCAACTACTCATACAGATGCAATCCCGTATTCCTGCCATCATGTCATTTTAACATCAATAACAGTGTGAGCTCTCTCTGTCGAGGTCAATATGCGCATTCGATTGCCTTTCGCAGGTCAGTTCCAGCGCCTCTAGCTCCAGCTTCTCTACAGCTCTGCCTTACTGGTTTCCCTGGGTTTCGTCATTCTGCAATCCTCGAACCTCACTGCAGAGCCCACTCCAGCTGTTTCTTGCGCAGACGCAACGTATCAGGCAACTAATCTTTTCATGAATAGGCGTTTTCTTCCTCCTCTGCCTCTTAGCAGGTTACGCTGGACTGTCTAGCCTTCAACTCGGCCATATCATCAACGACAAGCTCCTCCACCTTCTCACCTTCTTTGTCCTTACTGTCGTCTTCTACTGGATCATCGACACCAACCGTCGCCGTACCCTGAATCTGACGATATTTGTATGCACAATCGTTCTCGGCATCGGTTCTGAGTTCTTACAAGGTTTCATACCTAACGGCCGAGCGTTCGATCTATATGATATTGTCGCCAATGTCGTGGGTAGTCTGGCTGGACTGGGACTATGTTCGTGGTACCACATGCGGATGTTGGAGCGTAAACGACAGCGCCGAAATTATAATGCCGTCCCCGGCGAAGAAGAAGACGACCTCGAGCTAGGCGAAAGCGTCACTGGTCAAGAGGAAGGCATCACATCGGCACCGGCGGCTGAACAATCCTTGTCCCTCGAACAAGAAGTCGACAACTGGGATGAGAATGCCATGGACGATGACTGGGAAGAGGACGCTGCTGCCGAGTCGGCCGCGTCGGCTAGTAATATCGCCAAAGAGTCAGCACAGAACGGCGGCGATGCGAGTGTGGATAAGAAGCGAGTCGATTGATTTACTACAGCACTGATGGACTACGAACAGATGACTGAACGGATTATTGGACGGAATCTATGATACCTCGTTGTTCTTTGGCGTAATGGACTGGTGCAATGCATTGCGGCTTTGTGCAGATACAACCACCCTCGTCATTATATGCACTGGAGTTTTTACATGGTGCATCGTCGGAATGTTTGACTTGCGAGGCTGGATTCAAATTTTTCAAAAATTTCAAGCTGTACTAGATCAGAACTAAGTTCCCACTCTGGATCGGAAATCCCAGAAGAGATCCTGGCGATCCTGATCTTTGCGAGCTGGCACAGACCATAACTTGCCTCCACGAACACCCAGATCGGAAAGACCCGATTCTTTATAATGCCCATATATGGCAAATAACATCCACTCCATGGTGGAATGAGAAATCTTTGGTGTGATCTTGAGGTTCTAACTGATGATAATGACACTGAGCCAGTGCAACTGTGATTCCGATGTAGATATGCAATCTAGCTTTCGCCGTAACGGGGATTTTGGCACAGGCCTTTACTATTGCCGGAAGAAAAAGAGGAAAAAAGGGGGGGAAAAAGTCATACACAAGCCACAAGCACATCACAGAGACACGCCGAAGAGGTATATCAGAAGTAACAGAACTTTACGGCACAACGTTCATCTGCGGGAAAATCTGAGTAAGATATACTATCCCTCTAAAGCAAAGATCCCTGCGGATTGAATGACGATGTTCTCGGCAAAGTTTCGGACTTGGGTGGTTTATATGGATCGGTGGAAAACCCGAGTGGGAATCGTGACAAATCAAGCAATTTTTAGCTCCCTTGAGAGGATTGACTGGTGATTGTCTCTTCGGTTTGCGCAACAAGTGAGTCTTTCAAATATATAATTATTACAATATGGCAGCTTCACATAATACACATCTAAACGTAAACGGTGATGCGAAGAAGCCCTTGAGTAGAGCAGCCGAGGTTGATGATGTAAGTACTCCAATCAGCTTCGGAACAAGACAGTAGATTTCAGATTACAAAGTCGCTAAGACAAAGATCTAGTTAATAGAGGCAGTCAAATCTCTGATTATACCATATGTTCGCGATGCGGACAGTGCAGCGTCTAGCCGGGCTTCCGGTGATATAACCCCAGGCATAGATAAAGCACGTCGAAATGTTCTTGTGGATTCACACTCGCCTGAGAAGCTCTTGGAGCGGATGAAGTCGTCATTGCCAGATGGCGAGGCCAAGGGAAAGGACGGCCTACTGGCCACCATCCGGGACGTTTTGCAGTATAGTGTCAATACCTGGGATCAAGGGTTCCTGGATAAGCTCTACTCAAGCACCAATGCTGTGAGTCTCACTTTACATGTTATACCCGGCATGAAATGTGATGATGAGTATTGGCTAAGCGACTTAGGTGGGCGTCGTTTCTGAGCTCCTCCTTTCAGTGTTAAATACGAATGCAAGTCACCTACTTCGCTCCTCTTCGTCTCTCCATTAACAGTGACCAGGTTCACGTCTACAGCACATCGCCAGCCCTGACGGTAATAGAAAAGACTACCGCCCACGATCTCGCTGCGCTGTTTGGCTTTACGGGTCTCCATGCGGGCGGTGTCACCTGCCAAGGTGGCAGCGGGTCGAACCTGACCTCTCTCGTCGTCGCGCGCAATGCCCTCTACCCGGCGACCAAGACCGATGGCAACGGTACCTACCGCTTCGCCCTCTTCACCAGCGCTCACGGTCACTACTCGGTCGAGAAGGCCGCGACGGCCTGCGGCATGGGCTCCGGGGCCGTGATCGCCGTACCCGTCGACGCCTCCGGTCGCATGATCCCCAGCGCACTACGGGACGCCGTGCAGGATGCCAAGAGCCGCGGCATGACGCCCCTCTACGTCAACGCGACCGCGGGCACCACCGTCTTCGGGTCCTTTGACCCGTTCACCGAGCTCAGCGCCGTGTGCAGAGACCTGAACCTCTGGCTGCACATCGACGCGTCGTGGGGCGGCCCGGCCGTCTTCTCCGCCGCCCACCGACGCAAGCTCGCCGGCGCCCACCTGGCCGACAGCATCACGATCAATCCGCACAAGATGCTCAACGTGCCCCTGACGTGCAGCTTCCTCCTGACGCCCGACGTGCGCGTCCTGCACAGGGCGAACACGCTGCCCGCTGGCTATCTGTTCCACGGGGCCGCTGCGGATGGCGAGGTCTGGGATCTCGCGGACCTGACGTTGCAGTGTGGACGTCGTGGCGACGCCCTCAAGCTTGCGCTTGCGTGGGTATACTACGGCACCGCGGGTTTCGCGGCACAGATTGACGGGGCGTTCGCCGAGGCCGAGTACCTGTCTTCGCTGGTGCAGGAACATGCCGACTTCGTCCTGGTCAGCGAGAACCCGCCGCCGTGTCTGCAGGTATGCTTTTACTACGCGCCGGGTGGTAAGTTGAGCGAGGACAAGGGAGAAAATACGCAGCGCACGAAGGAGATCGCACGAAGGTTGGTGGATAGGGGTTTCATGATCGATTATGCGCCGGGAACACGAGGGAGCTTCCTCCGTGTCGTGGTGAATTGTCAGACAAGGCGGGAGACCGTAACTGGGCTTTTCAAGGCTGTACAAGAGGTTGCTAAGGAAGTTACTGAGGCCTGAGGCTGTCCGAAGATGAAAGTCAATTCGAACGTCTTTTTGGGGAAGTTCAGTAAAAAAGTGAGATCCCGTTCATATGTAAAAGCACCTGGACGTATATACATTGCACAAAGTATGACTTTCACGGGTAGTATTATTGTCAGAGACTTAGGGACTTTCTCGCACCTAGGGTTATAATAGTGCTCAACACATAAATCGTGGCAACTCGCAGTTCTAAGAATTGTGTGTCTTCATAGGTAGATGCAGCTCTAAAAAGAGTACAGACCTTATATCCAATTCTCGTGAAAGAGCCCATGTCACTCATTCAAGTTCAGGCCTCAAGAAGCCTCAAGCCGCCTCGACCTGCTCAACCTTACCAGAGCCCTCCTCAACGGATTTCTTCGCCAAGACCGCTTCCTCTCTTTCCAGCTGGCTCTGGTCCACCTCTACTACCTTATCGCCAAAAGCAGCGGCGATCTCCTCCAGCGTCTTTCGGCGCGTTTCCGGATAGTAGAGCCATGCGATAACCAGGAAGAACAGAGTGCAACCCACAAATACATAGTAATAGTTTTCGTGAATGTTCGCAAAGGCACTCGGCCCTGCCTCCGTGATCGCCACGTTCACGATGAAGTGGCTCGCGGCCGCCAAGCCCATGACCTTGCTTCGGAGCGCGATGGGCAGCACCTCCGCGCCGTAGAGCCACGTCGTAGAGTTGAGCATAGAGTAGTAGCAGACGACGAACAAGTATATCCCCAGGATAGCGAATCCTTTCCCGACCCGGTTGCTGGAGTTCTGAAACTCGCGCTGCATCACTGCAGCGTAGATTTCAATGATGATGATTCCAGCCAGGCCAGTGAGGATCATCTTCCGCCGGCCCCACTGATCCGTCAGATACCTCGTCGTGATGCAGTTGGAGACAAACGCGATAGTACCATATACGGCGGCTAGAGCGAGGATAGTGTGCTGCTCGATGCCCAGGGACTTGTAAAGGATGGTCTGGTAGTACTGGATCACATTGACCCCGGTGAGACTCGTCATGGTTTGGACGGCAATGGACACCGTAGCTCGATGGCCATAGAGCTTGAATACCTCCTTCAGGGACTTGACCTCGCGCGCCAGTTCGTACTCGATTTGCGCGTGCATCAGTGCGAATTCTTCATGCACTTGATGCGACTTCAAGTCGCGCCGGACTCGCACGAATTGGCGTCGAGCTTCTTCGACTTTGCCGTGCCGTAAAAGCTGACGCGGTGAGTTTGGCATGAACGTCGCAAGACCGATAAACATCACCACGCCCCAGGGGACCTGTATCCCCAGAGGCAGGCGCCACTGCACGGCGCCGTAGGGGGCGTAACCGCAGGCGAAACCGACCCAGTTCGACGCCATCGTGCCGAAGGAGATGCCACAGCCGGAGATGCCGCCGATGAGTCCGCGCTGAGCCGGCGCCGAGATCTCGCTGAGGTAGATGGGGACCGTAGCTACCATGCCACCTACGGCAATGCCGGCGAGGACGCGGCCGGCGAGGAACATGCCAATGTTGATGGCGGCGGTCTGGATGATGGTGCCGATGGTGACGATGATGCACATGAGCTGCATGAATCGAATGCGACCCAGTCGGTCGCCCATGAAGGTCTGACCCAGGGCTCCAACAGCCTCGCCGGCTATGTACACGGCGACAACGGCTCCTGTCAGGCCATTGGAAGGATTTTTCATATAGTCGACCCAGCTTTGATGGGCGATGGCTTGAGAATGATCAATCCATGAGGTTATTCAGATTATCGGTGACTTGGTGGATGGACCTACTAGTGGTAGCTATCCCGGTATCGAAGCCCTGCATGAGACGTGTGAGTCAGGTCTCTATGGTGAGTAGACCAACGGTACAAATAAGGGCTGCTCACGAAGAGAAACGTTCCGATAGCGGCAAAGAAGGCAATGCCGAGAGTATACCAGTCTGCCATTGTGTCGCAGGTGGCTGTTTAACCAAGGCTGTCTCTTCCTCGTCAACTTTAGGTGATCAGGAAGTAGGTAGGTAGGTAGTCAGTCAACAAGTGGTATCGGACACTGCGGATGTCAGCCTCTATGTATCTACTTGAAGTATTCATGCCTCCGGACGAAGTGAGTGCGAGGCAGCCGTAGCCTGACTGCCTTCATTATTCCGAAGTGGGCATTCACTGAGGTCCATATGAGGGGAAGATCGATCCGGCACAGCTTAAGTACCGACCTAATGGTTAAGAATATGGGGATGTCGGGGATCGTCTGCGGGGAAATGAAGCTTCGAAAACGGCGCGGGTCTGCCTGAGCAAGCCAAGTTCACCAAGTTTTAGCTGCATGATAGTTGCGCTACATTTTCAAAGTCCTGAAGATGGCTTTCAATTATGACTATCATATAAAATTATCTACCTGGAGTACTTAAAGTGTTAACTTGGAGGCCTATACAACCAGCTCTGACACTACGTATTCCTCGAGTCTGGCAATTCATACACTGTGGGGGCCTCCATTTCTGCTCGCCCTGCTGCCGGCGACGTTGTTGGCGTCGATCCTCTGAATCTCTGCTCTTCCGTCGGAGCGAGCGAGTGCCCGTATGGGGTAGATTCTGCTATCGAATCGATCTCGGCTCGCGCCTGCGTCTGTTTGGACCGATCTACCATTCCGCCGTGCCCTGAAGGTGAGTCTCTCGTAGCAATTGAATGATACGCGTTCGGCGGATGCTGGTCTGTCGGTGTCGTGCCTTGTTGATAACCAGTTTTGTGACTGCGCCGCCGGATCAAGAACCATGCCAGTAAGCCCAATGCAATCACTCCAAGACCTACACCGACACCAATTCCCGCAATGGCGCCGGTCGACAGGCCACCACTCGATGACGAGGATGGTGACGATGAGCTCGAAGCAGATGCCGTTGCCGTGTTGCTGGCACTGGAAGACGTCGACGTCACGGTTGAGCTCGAGCTCGACGAGGTCGATAATGAGTCTGGGCCGATGGTCGCCTGAATGACAATTGGTGAGTACAGGGCCGTTTACCCATAGACATGTGACAGACAACGTCTTGAGATGTAACTCGGCAGCGCACTGCTGTCTACGGGGTTCAAGAGCTCGACTGACAATTTCATTCTGCGTGGAAACAAATCTCCATTTCGGGCCATTCACGCCCACATGATTATCATCAACCTTGTCCGGTCTTAGATTGAACCAGCAGTCCACTCCCGTAGTAAAATTGAGCAGGGTAGGCGCAGTGTTGTTGTTCGACCCAGGAAAGTCGGTGCGTGGTGCTGCTCTGGTCAGGACACTTCATTCATCCTACCCTGTGACGTCCGAAAGAGACTACTCACTGAAGATATCATCCGAGTTTGCTGGATAGCAAAAGGTGTAAAGCACTGGGAGGGTGAAATCGCTTTCATACCCCACTTCAATCGTATCCAGGTAATTGAACGTGAGACCGTCGTCAACCGGAAATGTAAATTTGGCAAACGTATTCTGCGAAGACGCCAAGCCCGCGAGCATGGATAACAAGGCGAGGAGAAGGCCTATTGGGGGCCTGGATAAAGCCATCGTGAACGCCTCGGCCTCTTAAACTAGCCAGCTGTTTGAGGATTACCGTAGCAGAGAGAGATGACAGATGATCAGGCTGGGACGACAAGACGAGATGGCAAGATGAAGGCAGACAAGCCCAGCTTTTAGGGGTCACCGGGGGCATGGGTGATGTTCGGTACTTGCATACAACCTTATTTGCATCCCTGACATTATCAGCAGAGTCCTTGGAGACACACCACTACCCTGTCTCTCATGCAGGCATTGATCATATGGAAATACCCTCAGCTCGCTGGGTTGGCCGGTGTGCGGCACAGAAGCGAATCGGGCATATGAGGTTACAGTCCTATTGATAGGCCAGCCTGAGTCTGCCGGGATATATCACGCTGAAACTCAGCCTGCGACCCAATGGCTCTCCGCGCGCCAACCCCAAAATTTCAAAACCTACCTAAAGTATACTTATCGTCGACTGCAGCTACAGAACAATTGCAGCCGACTTGAGTGTCCTTGTCGCAAAGACGACAACTCGTTTGGGGAAATTACATCGCGAAAGTGGTGAGAGCAGCGAGGGAGATCTTTGGTTTTAGCATGCGGTTCCACCAGTGAGTAGGAAGCAATGCTACCCTGATGTGCACACGATAATGCCGGGCCCATCGACGCTGGCCATTGCCGTTCGCACATTGCAGCAAGGTTTTCCTCCCCTCTGAACATGTGCAAACTTGAGCGGGCGCACTGAAAGGACACACGCGATAGCTGCAGTTCGCCGTGAGTGTGGTACCGGTTTGACTCGAGAGATGACCTGGACAGGACCTGGAGCCTATCTAGTGCCGCCCGTTGGCTCTCGATCGCGAGCCATGGTCCAGGAAGGATTACCGGGTGAATTCGAGAATCCTGCACAGCCACCTCAGCCCTCTTTGCGCTGATAACGGGAAGATCGAAATGAATTCGGTCGAACCGCAAATCTGCTGTGCCGCAGGACTCATATTCTTCATACATACGACCTGTGCAGGGCTGAGCGCACCGTGTGCATGTACCGCAGGCAGAGCACAGGGGGGGGGGGGGGGGGGGGGGGGGGGGTTTTGTTGGGTTGTAACACCCCACAAAACAGCTGGGGCGGGAATAAAAAAAAAATAAATCTTCTTGGGACCACTGTGTTTGGGGGTGATGAG